>JAWWMO010000043.1:58615511-58629449 GCA_035047845.1 Dendrocincla fuliginosa
GCTGTGCTGGGACCCCAGGGCTGGGGGCAGCTCTGCAGGGGGGTCTGCCCAGAGCAGAGGGGGCAGAGGGGCAGAATACTCCCCTGCCCTGCTGGCCACGCTGCTTTGGGTGCAGCCCAGGGCACAGGGGGTTTGGGGATGGGGCATGTCCAGCCTCTCACACCCCAGCGCCCCCAAGTCCTTCTCCCCAGGGCTGCTCCATCTGCTCATCCCAGTCTGGATTGGTACCGAGGGTTGCCCCAACTCAGGTGCAGCACCTTGTACTTGTCTGTAAAACCCCATGAAATTCCCCTGAGCTACGAGCTACTTCTCAAGCTTGTCCAGGTCCCTCTGGATGGTCTCATCCTTCATGTGTGTCAGTCACACCAGTCAGCCTGGTGTGCTCTGAAAACTTGCCAAGGGTGCCCTTCATCTGTGTCATTAATGAAGATAATAAATAGCACTGGTCTGGTCTCCATGAGACAACAGCTGGCAATTAGGAACACAAAAGTGAAATCATCAGGGAATGCATCCCACTTGTCATCTGGGATCTGATCTCGCTTCCTGCTCTTAGAAGCACACCAGCCCAGCAGAAGCTTGGTCTGAACGTCTCCAGTCTTGTCCTCTGCCACTTCTCTCTGTCCCTGTGCAACACGCGTCTGAAGGACCTGCTGACGTGAAGAAATGCATCCCCCAGCCAGATCCTACCGAGACATCATGCTGTGGACAGTCCTCCGACGAGACCGGAGAACACGGTTTTGCAGCGACCACATGAGCCTCTTTTCAGGGGGAAAGGAACTCCGGGGAAGTTTTCAGAGGTTTTTAAGAGGGTTCCCGGTGTGCCCCCGGGCTGCGCACGGGAAGCAGAGCCGCCCCCTTGGGCCTGAGCAGGGCGCTGTCCCGGGGCTGTGGCTGCAGGATGGGGGGCAGGTGGAGGCGCTCAGGTGAGCGCTCCGGTGAGCGCTGGGGATGCTCCTTTCCCGGGCCGGAATTCCCGGGAAGCGGGGCCGTGCCGCCACCTCGCGGCTGTCCCGCGCTCCGCACCTTCCCGGTCCGCCGGGTTCGCCTTTCCCTGGCAATCACGAGCTCTTCCTCTGCATCTGGGGCGGCTGGACAGTGAGGAGGATCACGGCCGCCTCTGAGCCATTCCTGTTGCAAACCCCTCTAGCCGTGATACCTATTCTTGGGAGGTTCAACAATACCATCGGGGCACTCCGGGAAGGTCGTGGTTGTGGGTAAAGCAAATCCGAAGAAACTGAAATAAAAGGCTGCTCAGAGAAGCAAAGAAGTTGAACTTAGAGTCATCAAGTCATGGCGTATCCTGAGTTGAAAGGGATGAGGGTCATGGAAGTCCAACTCCTGGTCCTTCACAGGACACCCCAAAAATCCCACCCTGTGCCTGAGAGTGTTGTCCAAACACTCCTTGAGCTCTGGCAGCCTTGGTGCTGTGCCCACTGCCCTGGGGAGCCTGGTCAGTGCCCAACTGCCCTCTGGGGGTCTTCCCCTTTTCCCAATATCCAACCTAACCCTCCCCTGGCACAGCTCCAGCTGTTCCCTCAGGTCCTGCCACCGGTCACCACAGAGCAGACGTCAGTGCTTGCCCCTCCTGAGGAAGCTCTCTAGACTGCAAAGAGGTCTCCTCTCAGAGAGATCTTGAGGAAGCTGGAAAAATTGAGAGAAATTTTTGTTGGGGTGTGCTGGGTAACAGTGCTGATTTCATTCCTCATCCTCCAGCTGCTTATGTCCCGTTCACAGCTTTGCTCAGGTTCTGCAAACCCTCCTCATCAGAAAGGTCAATCTATTGCTCTCCAGGGATGCTTGTGAGTCCCCTGTCAGATGAAGCAGAGCTTTTGCTCTAGGAAGCGCTACCAAGTAATCTGAGGAGCCAAACACAGCTGGTCTGCTGACCTTTCTCTCTCTCCTTCCCTGCTCTGTCCTAATTCTTCTTGTAGTTTCTGCATGTTACATTTTGGAAGAGCTCAAATAACATCCCAGTTTATTTTTAGAGGAAGCTCAATAGTAAGATCAAGCCCTCGCCCCATCGTTTTCACAGAAGGACAGGCATTTAAGGAGACATATTTTCTTTTTTCTTTTTTCTTCCTTGCACCAGCTCCTTTTTCTCTCTGTATCAGGTTGCAGCAAAACTCAGAGCAGCCTCAGTGTTTTTTCATACCTAAGGGTAAATACCTCAGCTTTACTCATTTCAATTTCTAACCCTAACAGGTCTTGATTTAATGTGTCCATCACTGGGAGATGCTCTTCCCCACTACACACCTCAAGCCACCTGTGTGGCTTCATGTTCTCCCTGAGAAGTGTCTTCACTAAGATTCCCACAATTTTCACTGTTCTCTCCTGGCAGTATCAGGTGCCACACACTCTTTTTGGTGTCAAGATATTGTGGTACCTGTGCCCCTAAGGCTGCACACAGCTGGAATGCAAATCACCTTTGAGAACCCTGTTAAACAGAATCACAATCCCAGAATCCCAGAATGGGTCAGGTTGGAAGGGACCACAGTGGGGCATCTGGTCCCACCTCCTGCTCCAGCAGGGCCACCCCAGAGCACATGGCACAGGATTGTGTCCAGACAGGTCTGGAATATCCCCAGGGAGGGAGACTCCACACCCTCTCTGGGCAATCTGTTCAGTGCTGGGTCACTGCACAGCAAAGAAGTTCTTGCTGCTCCTGTCCAGGTGGGACTTGCTGCCCGTTCCTCTTGTGCCATTGCTGGGCACCCCCGAGCAGAGCCTGGGCCATGCTCTGCCCCCTCCCTGCACACACTGACACACATGGGGGA
The DNA here is from genome assembly GCA_035047845.1 of Dendrocincla fuliginosa. Lineage (NCBI taxonomy): Eukaryota > Metazoa > Chordata > Aves > Passeriformes > Dendrocolaptidae > Dendrocincla > Dendrocincla fuliginosa. The sequence goes on from JAWWMO010000043.1 coordinate 58,618,286, forward strand.
GGTCCCCTCTCAGTGTCTCCTCTGGAGGCTGAACAGCCCCAGCTCCCTCAGCCTTCCCTCCTAAGAGATATCATCATATTTAGAAAAGTGTTTGGTTTTCTTTTTATGTTTCAAGTAGGTACAAAGCAAATGTGGTGCAATTAGCTTTCTCCAAAGATCTAAAGATATCCCCAAAGTGCTTTGAAAATAAACTTTCCCTTAATTGGGAGGGAAGATTCAGCAAGCTGGATGGGGTAAAGAAGTAGAGCGTAGCCTGTTTCCCTTCCAGCTGTGATTTGCAAACAGCACAGAGAAGGCTCTACCAAAGTTCTAATACCTGAATGCAACTACTCTGTGTTTATACCTGCAAGGGGCTGCAGAACGCTGAGAAAGTGTATCAGCAGTACAGCCATGTGCTTTCCTTGGCTTTTTCTTCTCCATGAAAGAGTAAAACAGACCTTTTCTACCTGCCTTTCCATCAGCCTTACATTTATTCAGATGACTAATAATTTACAGTATGAGGCATGAACAAGCTTTAGTTGGTGGGAAAATTACTAGACCTATTAAAGAGCTCCCACTGCCTTCCAGCAGGGAAAGAATTTCATTCTGCTTGTGCTGGTTGCATGAAATTTGATGGGAATTTTGGGTTTTAGGGCAGAACAAAATAGTGACTACACAGTTCCTGAACAAATTAAAATCACAGCAATTACAATAGAAGAGTTTGAAAAGACTCCTGGAACAAGCATTCAGGATAACTTCGTTGAAACACAAAGGAAAATTCCCTGTGTTTTCTTGGAGAAATGTAAAATAAAACATTATCTAACTTTTATTCTGAGATTGGAAACACCAAGCAATTGTGAGGTTGTTAGTTGTTTGGTGGGTTTTTTTTTCTGGAATCTCAGTGCTAAAGCTTTCTTTCCTTTGCCTCAGAATTTTTCTTGAACACAGGACTCATTCCGGAGTGTGCTCATCCATGTTTTGAGCTCAATTTTTCTGTGTTGTCCCTTCTCAAAATCCTCAGGCTGTCCTTACATAAAGTATAGGATCACTATGGGAAGAAATTGTTTGCAGATAGTAAGAAGATGACAATACAAAATGGTTTCACAGGCCATGTAACAGTGAAACTAAACCCTGTTGTCTGTGGCTTCTCAGCATCCACCAGCTTTCTTCAAAGGAAGGGAACAGGCTCTTGGCCAATTAATTTCAATTTCAGCTTCTGTGCCCTAATTCTGAAAATATACATTTACTTAATGACAACAGAGCATCTCTTTCCTTCTACATCTAGATTTAGTAAAACATCTCAAACCATGAAGGTACAGAGCACATCCATGCAGTTCCAGGACTGGTGATAATGTATTGGGAAAGGAATTAATCCCCTAAAACCTGAAATTAAGGTGGAGAGCACCCCTTTGAGCCTTAAACCACAAAAGGAAAGATGTAAGAACCTTCACAAGTTCCAGCTCTTCAAAGGCTCCAAGCTGTGCCTACAAAATGCCCAAAACTGCTGGTCACGTTGTCAAAGGATGGCCAGAGAAACACAAGGACTTGTGATGTTTTAGAATCTCTACCTTTGGTGCAAACAACCTGGGAAAGATGAGGCTCAAAGGCCACTTTGCAGGGAAGTCTTCAGAGACTTTGCCTAAAGCCACACGTCCCAAGGTTTTGTGATTATTTTCTAGAAAGATCTGTACCTCCCAAATCACAGTCTCCTGATTTAATTCACGTTTCCTATTAATTTCTAATTCATTCCTACTAATTTTTCAAATTTCATATTTAATTAAAATTTGCATCCATTTTTTCCTACTCATTCATATCTTATTTTTGCTCATGTTTCTTCATTTTTGCAACATTTGTTCTTTCCTTGTTTTTCCTTCTCCCTGTTCATTTTATCTTGGAGTTTGTCTTTTATTTAATTTATCTGGTTTGGGCAATGTTACTCGCTTTCTGATGGTGTTTCCCCAACATGTCTCCCCAAATGCCTCCTCTTCATTCCTCAGTACCTCTTTGCTCTCCCCAGGGGCTGGAATTCAGGACAAAATTCCTACTGAATGGTAGTGGATGACGGATGCTGAGGTCAGGCCAAGCACATCACACAGGCTGGTCAGCTCAGAGCAAGCAGATATGGGAGAGGGAGCATCCCCCTCCCGGCCACAGGCTGAGCACATGGAGGCTCTGCCTTCACCACAAATCCTACTCATTTTCCTCTGTTTTCCCGAAGTTTATAGAAAGGGAAACTACCTCATTTTTGCAGTAGCATTCCAGTGCACCAAACAGCTGAGTGGAGATTTAAACTGTATTTCAACGGGTTGCCAAAATGTGCACTCCATGTACTTACGACAACTTTTCACCAGCTCCATTTAATCCCCACAAAATGGTTTGGCCCCGCAACTTACCCGCTTACTTTAGCACTTTGTTCTCCTTAAATCTCAGGGGATTGTTTCCCAGGAGAAACATGCCAGGATTTGCCCATCCAGTAGGCAGGAAAGCTTGTTCTGTGACATTCAACAGTGCACATTTTATATGCCTGCTAGCACCACCTCTCCAGATCAGAAGCTTTAGAATCACACCTTTCTTGCACCATCACACTGAGGCAAAACCATAACGAAGTGAGTAATGCAGCCAAATTCAGGGCATGAATAAAAGCAAGGCAGGCAAACATAGGTCAAGGTGAGTTTATTGTCCATACAGCATCCCTAATCCCGCCAGAACACTTTTCTTAGAACCATCTTTAAACTAGTCAAAACAACAGGTTATTAATAAAAATGACAACACTGAACAAAGACCTTTTGAAAGGTAATCAAGACTACACCATATCAGAGTCTTATCCATCAAAAACAACCTTGTGTACTTTCTAAATACTTTTTGTTTACACTGATGTCTACTACCACACTTTCTAGCATCCCCTGACCACATAAACATCCACACCTCTTAAAGAGCACATTTGTGAGAGAATAACATTGACTTGATATGGCATAAAACTCAATAAAGCAAAAAAAAATAAAGAAAAAAGAAAAATGAAACCACTTAAAAAAAAAAAACAAAAAAGTTTGAGAACAGAAACTGTGCAACCGAGAGTGATTTCTGAGGTACATGAGAACATGGTAATAAACATAGTGGAAAAAATCCAGTGGCCAGGTGGTTTGCTGAGTAATGAAGAGCCATTCGATTACTCAAGCACAAATCATCGTCATTGACAAGGGATTAATTGTTCTTCTCTTTCATAAGCACATTGGGAATACAAATAAATACATTATGAGGTGCTCCTACACTACAGTGGCGGGAACGAGGGGAAGATCATCAAAGTACCACCGATAGGAAGCTGAGAGAGAAAAGCTTTGGGCAATCGTGCCAGTCCTTTGGCACCTGGGAAGGCATAATCAGCACCACATTTTTTATTTATTTATTGTTTTAATCAGTTGGAAGGTTTCTGCAATTCGGGAGGTGGGGGTGAGAATCTTCACACCTCATTTGCAATAACAGCACACTGCCTTTAACATCCGTTAAAAGAGAGCACTGGGCAATAATTTTATTTTGGAAGCTACAGTGAAAACACTCAAGTTCTTAGGTTTTCCAGAATTCCAACAGACAGTAAGCAGGTGGTGAATATTTGCTGAGTAGGTCACTGCAGCCCAGGATACTCTTACCCCAGTGGGGCCGGGGTAAGCATGGGGGGCAGGCAACCCTAAATCCTGGTCCTGCCAGCACAGAGGGGAGCAAACCATGCAAACATGATGAAGACGGTGCCAGAGAGGTCATCCCAAGCACGGGGGAGCCTCTGGCACACGAAACCACATGTGCTGTGTGGGAATGGGGTGATGTGTCACACACATAGGCTGCGGGGAGTGTGGCCTCAACAACATGAGCCATTGTTATTTATTTCCCTCCAAGGAGAGATGCTGCCGCTGAACTCCAACATCAAGGCGGAAGGTGAGGACAAGGCTGTGCCCAGCGAGAGGTTTTGGGAGAGATGGACCAGCCTGTGGAGAGTCAATGCATTTTTTCCACTATGAAAAGGATACCAAAGATCCAAAAAAAACAAAAGAAAAGGAGTCAGTGCCCCCGCCTTGATTGCTTGCAACCCCTCCCCGGTGCCCCGGGGCAAAAACCAGACTGTCACTGTGTGAGGTATTGTGAAAATGGGAACCATTTGTTTTGTCCAGCAAACCTGAGGTAAGTATACCATCTTTGCAGGATGTGATCAGGAAGGAAGGAGAAAGAAAAACAAACAAACAAAACAAAACAAAACAAAAAAAAAAAGGAAAAATAAAAATAAAAGTAATCATGAACACGCTATTTTAGGATAAAAGAAAAAACAAAACGAAATGACTGTACAGGGCATTTCCAGTAAATCAAAGAACTCATCATATCTCCACTTAACCATCTACTTCAGGATTTGAAATTTAAGCAGTAAAATAATATATTATAAAAATGTTTATAAAATAGCAGCACACTCAGTGAAACAATACAGCTAAGTACTGTTAATGTGAATAAGAATGAAACAAATCATAGCTTCTTAGCAGCGCAAAAAAAAAAAAAAACAAAACCAAAAAAACCCCCCAAAACCAAAAAAACCCCAACAAAACCTTAGCATCTTACTCCATTTTCTACCCTCATTGAGCCAAACATGGCTGAGTCCATACATATAATATTCTTCGAAGTAGCATGTTCGTTCTGGATTTTTGCCTTAAAAATGCAAACATTAACATTTCAACCAACAGCTTCATATTGGATATCTGCAAACTGTTAATACAATTGTGCAAAAAAAAACAAACCCAAAAACAAACAAACAAAAAAAAACCCAAAAAAGCTGCTCCAACTCCTTTGCCATCTAAAATGCCTCTTCGTTACAGGTGGAGCAGGAAAATAAATTCAAGTACACTGAATACACCTTTGCAGTAAAAACTCCAAGTCACACACCTCGATGTTTACCATCACGTCTGTTGCACCAGGAATGGTCTCTCCTTGTCCTTAGAGGAGCATGCAGGTGGTATTAAGATCCTTCTGTGACACTGAACAATACAGATGGTCAGGCTTTTATCCGGAATGTCATGACAGGAATGTCATCTGAAGCGGGTATTGGTATTTCCAGCACCACCGCAACTAACTAAGTACACCAAATACTGGGAAATATTGACTATAAAAAGCTATATGCCTCGTTTTTGTGACTTCTTTTTTTTTTTTTTTTAATTTTTCCTTTTTTTTTTCCTCTTTTTTTTTTCTCCTCGGCAAAATTGTCATAAACCATCTCATTTAATCCCTTAGGAACAATTTTCAAAGTGCTTTTCGAATGAAATGGTTTACAAAAAACGCTCACTGTGGATCAATAAAGTTAATGAAATGCTGACAAAGTGTGTGGGGGGGGCAGTGGGGGAAGATGGGAAGGTAGAGGAGGGATCAAACCAAATCTCATCTTCTCTGACACAGTGAGGTTACATTAAAAAAGGAGGATGGACAGAACATCATTTAAATGTCTTTATGGCCGAGCTAAGAAGCTGCCAGGAGTTAACATTGAGGTGAAGCATTAGCACTGTAAAGGAATATAATGCTTTTCGTAAGGTGATCCAGCACATCTTGCAATCCAAAGGTTGGAGGAGGTCTGATTAGCCAACCAGGCTAATTGATGCATTTCCCCCACAGGACGTGGACACTTGCTAACTTTGGCTTGGTCCACAGCTGGGTAAACAGAATCGCCCTTATGCCAAAGATGCTGCTGTGTTTAGAATGAACCATTTCTGAAGGAAAAGTAGAAAAAAGTCAAGGGGAAAGAGGGGGAAGTTGAAAAAAAAAAAAAAGAAAACAAACTAAAAAAAAAAAAACCACCAAAAAAAACACCTGCTCTTCTGGCTGGTAAAATAAAGCATCTTCTTTCTTAGGTAGCAGCTACCACAGACAGCAAGAGTAAACAAAACTAACATACAGAGATCCAACAAACACTTCTGACTAATAACAGAGGTGACAGATCAGCAAATCTCTTCTGCATTCCCAATGGTTCAATTGCTTCAGGGATCTTTTCCCACTTTGCCCTAAACCCCTTATTCTATTGCTTTGCAATCTAGTCAAGCCATAAAATCGCACACACGATTCCTTTCTTAGATCTAAAAAAGGGGTGTATGCACTAGGTCATAATACACAGACAAGTATACTCTACTTTGTTCCCACAAATGCAGGCTTACATTGATCTAGCTACTTTGTATGCTTTTATAAGCATTTAATATCAACTGATACATAATCAAATAGCAATTACCAAATATATTGTGGGATTCCCTTCTGTAGAACATCACAGGCACCAAATGCTTTTTTTTTCCCATTATTCAGTTTTTGGTTTGGTTTTTTTTCTTCGTTTTGTTCTTTTTGTTTGGTTTTTTCCCTTTTTTATTTTTTTTTTTTTTTTTACCTAAAAGAGCTTTAAATATGTTCTATGTGGGAGCAGATTAAAAAAAAAAATCACTCTAAAAATGATAACAAAAAAAAAAAAAAACTGGGCTGGGGATGGGGGGAGCAAGCGTGACTTTCCATGGCGATGTCCTCACAGGTTGATGTCTCTCACATCTGTGGGAGTGCTGGCCTGGTCCAGTTCATCCACCGTCTTGGAAGGATTGCTTTGCTGCTGCTGCTGCCGCACTTGCCGCAGGCTGTTTACTAGCACTGCCTCGATCTGTTCCTGACAAGCTTTAAGGCAGTCCTAGGCAGAAAGCAAATTGAGCTGTTAGTGGAGACAGGCAGGGTTTTTTGGGCTTTTTTCTCTCCTTATTGGGCTAGCAGAAGTTGGAAGAGCATCCGGCTGGTGTTCCCCCAAGGAGTGTCTGCTCTGACGCGGAACAACCTTGAGTTCTCACATGTGTGCACTCTGTGCACAGGCTGCCTGGGTTAAGCAGTGCTAATGCCATATTTATTAGACCCTAATCTTAATATTTTACTGGTCCTTGTTCAACAGGTTGACCAGAGATGTTGTGGATGTGCCATCCCTGGAAGTGTCCAAGGCCAGGTCGGATGGGGCTCTGAGCAACCTGGGCTAGTGGAAGGTGTCCCTGCCCATGGCAGGAAGGAGATGATCGTTCAGGTCCCTTCCAACCCAGGCCATGATTTTATGATGTTATGATATGTGTGGTCTTCTCAAGCAGCAACCTGAAGTGTTGCAAAGAAATGAAGAGTATATGAATTCTTCCATTTTCCTATGCAGTGTTAAGTTACTTGAAGGGGACCAGAGCCCGACCCCCACCTGGCTACAACCTCCTGTCAGGGAGTTGTAGAGAGAGAGAAGGTCCCCTCTGAGCCTCCTTTCTCCAGGTTAAACATCCCCAGCTCCCTCAGATTGACTCTCCAAAGCCTTCTGGGCGTACTGGGACGGCCCCACCAGTGCCCAGTACAGGGGGACAGTCAGTGTCCTGGTCCTGCTGGCCACACTATTGCTGATAGAATTTGTTCTCTGAGCACATTCCAGAGAATAGTGATTTCAGCAGCAGAGGAGGAGGAAGTATAGGATGTGTTCTTCACCCTGAGAGCAGGATTATAAAAGCTCTAGGAACAGTTATTAGCAATAATTTCATAGAAGACAATAAAGCAAAGACAGATAGCAGAAAAATATGTAAGTCAAAAACACACAGCCAAGTCTCAGGGGCCACTGCATTTCAAACTGTACCACATAACACTCAGAAACAGCAGGGTGCACAAATCCAGGAGCCCTGTACATCAGGAGTCCCACGATGAACATGAAGCACAAATACAGAAATAAACATGAAGGATCCAGCACACTTAAACTGGACACAGTGATGAACACAGTGATGAAGAAGATTGCTATTAAAATGCTTACACAATGTGCCACTGATAATATGCTGGAAGACCAAATACTATGGTTATTTAACACCAAAAAAAAAAAGTGTGAGAAAACAGTGACAAGATATTATAGCAGAAACTGAAAAAGAAAGCCCAAGCTGTGACTGTATAAATACAACTACGTGCAGTGGGCTGGGACTGCGAGCATTAATATGACACTGGGTAGATTGCCATGTGGTGCTGTGGTAAATGGCATCTTCTAAAAGCAGCCCTGAGGAGTCCTTCTACAACTAAGGTAGGAAAAAGTCCTAATACCGCAAACTTACTGCAGCCTCAGCCTGCCTGAGAGATGGGTCTCTCCCAAAACATCTCCAGGGAGCAGAGAAACACAGGTTTCAGTAGGAGGAATTTTACACAGCACTTTAACCAGAGCCCTGGCAGGGGCAGTGAGACTCCCTATCAGCATTCCCACTTCCAGGCTGTAGAACAGCCTGGACACTGACCCCTATGGGGTTCCATGGGCACTTGTCAGCCTGGGAACCCTCTGTGAGATGCTACAGATGGGCTCTGACCAACATCCCCCACTGCCCCTACACAATACCAGGTTATCTGGGAGATGGTTGGCATATTCACGTAGGGAGGTTTGATTTATCACCCCAGCCAGACTGGGGAAACACGGCAAATGAAGAGTGTCTGTTCTGCTGATGAAGCTGATGTTCCTGGTGGCTGCAATTAGCTCAGGGACACCCACTTTTCCTGGCTCCTGCCTGCTGCAAAATCCTTTCCTCTCCTTGTCCTGAAACTGGCAAAAGCTCCCAGAAACTCTGATAAAGAAAACCCTCCCTGTTCTTAGCTTGGGCATGTTTTAGGTCCTTTGTAACCTATGAGAGGGAAATGGCAAAAAGTCACTTCATGGGTCAAGGCATTTTTAAGTGTGGGGCCACCAATTTGGAGACTGTTTTAACAGACTACACTCATAATGCATTTTTTTTTTTTATAGAAGAATGCTTTTTAAAGTACAGTAGTGCCCAATTTCAAAATATTATGTCCTGAAAACAAGCCAGATTTTTTTTAAGCAGCTTCAGACTGAAAAGCTTAATGAGGCAATTTCCTTGCAGCCAGGCTTGGGGAAGGAAGGGTGGTGACAGGAGGAACATAAGGTTTGAGCATTTGGAGTCAACTTTGTTCCTAAACACCCTTATATATGATCATTTACACCATTACTATACTGACTATACTAGACTTCTGATGGACAATGTCATGATTCATTTAGGAAGAGGCTAAAACCTCTAGGCAACCCTAGAGAGAAATGGGTCATATGTCTTCATTTTGTACATAAAATCAATTAAGCGGCCTCGACTGAAATTGTCACATGGATTTTATTTCATATGGGCATCCACAGGCCACTCTGTATTATTTCTCTGGTCTATACTTAGGTTTTGAACTTAAAATAATGCACCAAAGAAAGAAACTTATGGTAAAACAATTGCATTCAGCATGAAATAGCTTCCCAGAACAGTGTTGCTATTTGCATACTAACGCTCCTTGGATGTTAATCTCACAGGTGAAAGCACGAAAACCTAATTCAGAGTATCTTAACCAGCCCAGGGATCACAGTGTGGTAAGGCAAGTGGCTTTATTTTATGAATGGGGGCACCACTGGAACTTCCTGTTAGTCCAAAGTTAAGTGCCACGATACAAAAAACCCCATCAGGACAATCATCCTGGCCTTCCCATGACACACTATTTTTCACCCTTTCAAGTTTCATGGGGATTTGCTGTATGTGTACATATTCTACCTATGGACTTTCATGTTGCTCTAGATCAAAGTGACAAGAGAAAATTAGAAGTTTTACAAATGCATCAAAGAAACAAACTGTGAACTGCATTGTTTTCAGCAAATCTTCCCTGAAAGAACACTGCAATGCACTGCAGCACTGGTTTTGCAATACAGGGACTGGGCGATTCCTTCAGGATTGCCTTGGTTGTTTTAATAAGAAAACTTTTTTTAAGTGTGTGTCACATGGATCAACTTCCCCATTCTTCTATATGGTCTAGTAGTTTTAATGATTAAAATACTTCTGGTACTTTCCATTCCATAGTTTTATTTTTACTTCACCACACAGAGAACTAAAAAGGCAATTAACTTTTGGTTGGTTGTTTTTTTTTTTCTTTCTGAAACTCTTTCATCCCTAGGTGATTTTACTAGCACACTTGAAGAGCATTTGAAGGAAAAGAAAAGCTTTTCTGTGTCTGAGAAGGGGTAGCTTCATGACTGGGATGGAACTGCTGGCAGTGAAAACAACTGGAAGGAGGAATCAGCAGCTCTATAGCATGATCCACTTATTTCAAGTCACCAATAATTGAAGATTTCAATTTCCATTCATGACAATCTCAAAAGGAAGCACAGCACTGGGAAAGATCCTGAAGAATATTACACATAATTCATTTTCTTGAACTTTTCAACACCTCTAAAAGATAAAAATCCTATACTGGTGCCCAGCTTTCAGTTTGAAACTGGAATTTCTAGTTCATTGGCAAGCTGTGAGGGAAAGCCACTCTGACTTAGCTCAACCAACAGGCTCTTCCTTTGCACTGGCAATAACTGGGATTTTCAGCTGTGATGGCTCCGAGCTCCAGGAGCAGCCTGGGATCCACATCCTCTCCATCCTGCAAAATCATGACTGGACTGACAAATTAAAATGTAAAGCAGTGAAGAAAAGGGGAGAGTGTTAAAGAGGCATTTTATAGCTGGTTTAGTAACTTGGCTTGGTTTCTGCCCTAGACTTTATCCAGCCAGTTTCAAGTCTTCCTTGGCCCCCCATCCAAATGGTCCCCTTTGAACGATCATGTTCTCTGCATTAGGTCCCACGCCAGCTGAGGAGCTGTGTCCTTCTCCAGCAAGATCACTCCTCTCAAATGCCAGCAGTGGAGGGCTATCACAGGAAGGTAAACCACTTCTGTCACAAATCTTTTCATCTCCTTCTTCCGGTCCAGAGCTCTGTGACCATAAGGGGACTGCAGCTGTTTATTTCCCACACCTACTCCCACACTGGTAACCACTCTTAAGTCTGGTTTAAACCACCAGATTCATTTCACTGCCAGGCAGGGCCAAGAAGTGACAGTGCACCTCCAGATCCAGAGTGCTCATGTAACAGCCAGGTCTGCCAGACCGTGCACTCCCTGGGCCAGCAACAGCTTCACTGAATCCCAGAATGGGTCAGGTTGGAAGGGACCACAATGGGGCATCTGGTCCCACCTCCTGCTCCAGCAGGGCCATCCCAGAGCACATGGCACAGGATTGTGTCCAGACAGCTCTGCAATATCCCCAGGGAGGAGACTCCACACCCTCTCTGGGCAATCTGTTCAGTGCTGGGTCACTGCACAGCAAAGAAGTTCTTGCTGCTCCTGT
>JAWWMO010000043.1:58642693-58661035 GCA_035047845.1 Dendrocincla fuliginosa
TCTTTTTCTGCTAAACTTCTTTATCTCACAGATATTTGTATCCTAACTAAATTGAATAAAGGAGATTTTTCTCACAAAACTGTCAAGTAAAATAGGATGCAGACATGCTTCCATTCTCTGAGCAGGAAGGAGGGCAGACACCTAATTTCGTTCCTGGGCTAGAGTAAGAGAAGCAGTATTTGGCCTTCACACAAATGGGTCTCAGGTATCCTAAATGCTGATGTTTCATCACAACCATTGAAGTGAGGTAAAGACAGGGAAACATGCTGAACAATCTACGTAATGTGAGCAGTCACCACAATATGCTCATTAGCTGATTGTAAATCCTACTTCTGAACAACTTTTTGCACTGGTTATTAATAAATAATAGAACAAAATATTCTACACCTTCCTTAGGGAAAGCCTAACCAAGGATCAGGATGATGTTAGTGCTCGAAGCACTGAAAGGTCAGACCTGCAGCTGGTAAGAGAGAGGGCAACTCATCCGCCAGCTCCGAAATTGTGCCAGCTTGTATCAGCACAGGCTCTCTTGCTCCATTTCCTTCCACCTCATCTTCCCAGACTTGACTGGTCATGAAACATTCCCCAGGCCCTGATTACCCGTTGGTGGCAATTCCTTGGTTCTTGTGGCTCCCTTTGTCTGGAAAGCTCAATGTACTGATATGAGCTGCCCCTCCCTGGAACAAGCAAGAGCCTTCTTTTGTACAGCAATAAAGTCATCTGGATTGCTCTTTCTTCTGCCATGCAAGAAGTGCAAACACTGCCACTCTGCAAAATGTATTTTATTTCCAAAGAGATTAATTCACACAATGAAGTCTCTGCAGACTTCATTCTTTCTCTCTGCAAAGAATGTGTCCCAAATAAAACTCGTATCAAGCTTTGCAGGGACAGAGCCCAGGAAGTTACACTGGATGAGAAGGTGATGCATAGAAGACTTGCCCAGCAGGAGTCCTGAGGCCCAAACATGCCTCTTTGTACTACAGAGCATCCTGTGTGGTTACCCTCCAGATCACAGCTAGGGTTGTGGGCCTCATCCTCCTCAGACAACATTCCCAGTGAGTTCCACAGAACTTCTGTCTGAAGGACACAGGATTTAGCCCAGAAGCCAAAAAAAAGAACCTTCTGAGCTTTCAAGTGCAGATGATTAACGTCCCAGACACAGTGGGCAGAGGTTTGGCACACTGTACAAAACTGACTTACAGCTGAAATTTTCCTTTTCTTTCTTAGTCTCTTTGCTGACACAGGCTCTGAAAGCCACTGCTCTGAGATGCTGCACTGCATCCATCACAGGAATATCCCACTTGTTGTGGGACTCAGAGAAGAGACCATGCAAAGGGCTGAGTCGAGGGGTTTACACAAGTTGCCTTCTGTCTCTGCAAGCCTGCAGAGATTTTTCCTTCCAAGTTTTGCACGCCACTCAACTAAGCCCCTGCACAGCTCCTCACTGAGACGACTCTCTCCATTACAGCTCATGTTCCGAGACGCGCAGCTGCCCTTCCTGAAGGTGCACACCCTGTCCTTCCCCAAAACCCACCAGTCCCTCACAGCTTCTCACATAGAAAGGGGTATCCTGCACCAGAACAGTGGTGTGTTCAGCCTTCAAGAGGAAAGTGGAACACAAGGAAACAGCTGTGCATCCATAACTCCAAACAGGAGGGAGGAAGAAATGAAGGGCACGCTGAAGTCAAGGAAACAAAGCATGAGTCTCTTTTCAGCGGCAGCATGGCATGTTCCACACACACCTCTGTAACTACTGCCCTCTCCCACTCCTCCAGGAGTGATTCCCTGGCTTGGAGCACAGCACAGGCAAATGGTCAACCCCTGAGAAAACACTTCCAAACTGTGGAGCGCCATGCAAAGAGACAGAGGGGGAATGAAGGGTGCAAAGCAATAAACAGATGGAGGTGTGGGCAAAGTGGAAAAGCAACATGATCCCAGTGAGCAAAAGGACATCTCCCCAGATAAACAGGATCTTCCCACGCGAAAGAATCACAAAATCCTTAAGGTTAGAAGGGACTTCTGGAGATCATCCAGTCCAACTCCCCACCAAGGCAGGGTCACCTGGAGCAGGTGACACAGGCATGTGTCCAGGTGGATTTGGAATATCTCCAAAGAGAGGGACTCCATGACCTCCCTGGGCAGCTGTTCCAGTGCTCTGCCACCCTTAGTGTAAAGCTCTTCCTCATCTTGACGTAGAACTTCTTTTGTTTTAGTTTATGGCCATTGCTCCTCATCTTGTCACTGGGCACCACTGAAGAGAATCTGGCACTGAAGAGAATCTGGATGGTGGGTACCATCCTCTTGGTACCCACCTTTGGGATAGATATTTATATGGATTGATGAGATCCCCTCTCAGTCTTCCCTTGGCTAAACTAAACAGGCCCAGCTCCTGCAGTCTCTCCTTGTGAGGGAAGCAGTAGTCATCACTTTTGCCAAGCTATATTGTAAGCACAAAGGCTCCAAATGCAGCCTCTTGGTGCCTTAAAATTCAGAAGCCTCCTGAAGGAGATTTTACCTTGCACAGGGAACCACCAGCGGGAGGAGAAAACAAATGACATGGTGACAGACCAGGCTATATCAGGGCATCATGTCAATCTATACACTCTTACTGTGCACTGAGCAAGGCAGCTGGAAAAAGCCTGTCCTAGAGGTGGGCAATTCCCAGCCAAGAGATCAGCTCTCTCCCAATGACAGCTCCCTGTTTGTACGCCCACTGCACTGGCAGCACCACCAGGGCTGGGGATGGATGCTGCTTTCATCCCCTTCTCGCGGACAAGGAGACTCCTGGAACCACTGTGAGGGCAGGGAAGCAGAAAACTTCTTCTTCAGGGAACAAACTTGTGTCTTGCTCAGCAGCTGTGTGTTCAGATGGGACCAAGAGCAAAGAGGGATACATTCCAGTTTCAGTCATGCTCATGTGAATCATTAATCACTGCAAGGACTGGAGAGAGGCTGTGGGTTTATATCCAGGCAGATTGTTTCAGGAGCTGGGCTCAAAATACAGGCAGAGAGAGTGCCAAACTGATCAAATGTGATTGAAAGGAATATACAGAAGGATGGAGTTATCACCTCCTTTTGCAGAGGTTCAAAGGGAACAGAGAATAGAGATGAGTACCACAGTGATCCTACATGTCCAGAACAGCCAGTCTGTTAATGGTTGCTTCCCTCTCTGTTTGCTGACACAGAGTGCCGCAGGACTGAGATCACAGCCAGCTCTGGACAGGCAGGGAACACTCAGGAATTTCGGCTATAACATTTTTGCTGAGAAATTAAAAAGAAGCAGTTCGTGCAGAAGAACTCAGGCTAGAGGAATAACATTCAAAATAAGCCAGATTTTGCACGATACACTAAAGAAAAAGTACTTGACAGCAGAGAAAGTTGTGCTGAGATGAATCAGGATTCACTGCTGTGCTCCAGAGCAGAGCTGTGAGCCAGGCTGAGAGGTCAGGTCTGGGAACAGCAAAGAGTCAAACCCAGGCTAAAAACACACATGGAAGGAACAAGGGAAGAGCGAACCACATGTCAAAGGAGGTCATATTGCTGAAAGAAGGCAAATGGGGAAATGAAACACCAGGCTTAACCCGAGCTGGTGGAGAGCAGCAGCTTTGAGGGAGAAAGAGAAAGAAGAAACAGAGCAGCTGATGAGAGCTCTGCAGCAAACAGGACAAGAAAAGGAAATGACAACTGGATCTGGAAGGAAGTCTGATGAGAAGGGGCTTTTCTTCAAAGAGCAGCAGTGAAAGGGAAATACAGTAGTAACAACATTTCTATAATGGAAATGGGGGTAGGAGTTTGCTGGTAAACTGGGAATGTGGGAGTGAGGGCTTGGGTAAGATCTGTGCTTTCAAAATGGCAAAGGGTTGCGGGTCCTCCTCAAAACTAAATGCCAACACAGTGGTATGTGGAAAATGGCATGAGAAGAGAAGAAAACCTACAGCCAGCACCACAGTGCCCTGACTTTTGGGAAGCTCTGTACACAGAATTATGTCTTTAATTTGTAAGAAAAGAAACTCTTGACTTGCTGCCTCTTTAAACTCTTCGTAAAGGACTTCAGTTCATGCACTGGAGACATATAACATGAGAAGCAGATCACATGGGGGGAAACACATGAGAGAACTGCATGACTGGGCTTAAGTTTGGATCTCAGTAAAAGGAACTACTAAAGCATGGGGCCAACCATCAAAGAATTCATGGAGTGGAAAGAAACCATGAACTTTGCAGACTCGTTCACAGCCCCCAGTCTTGCAGTAGTTTGGTTATACAGAAAACTTCAAGGGCAAAGGATTATAGACCAGGATTTGAGAATTTAAATCATAATGAAATTCTAGGGCACTCAAGAAAATTTCCACTGGGATAAACCAAAATAAACCAAAACACTATTGTAGGGAGTGAAAGCCACAAAAGAGAGGGAAGGTTGGTCTGCTTTGGAAGATCATATGCAGGTATGTTGGGGGTTGATGGCTGATGGTGTAGTAAGGATCCAGAAAAATGTCCATGGGAAAGGCAGTGTGAATGATGTAAGGGGAGGGGGCAAAGAAAGAAGGCAAAGCTGATCAAACATATTAATCCTAAAGCATAAAGCTAATTAGTCTGAAATGACTGAAGAATGACCAAGAGTGATCCTGCAGAATCTGAACAGTAATATTTCTATTGAGCCCTGTGGTCTTTTGTCTGCAAAGGATCATGCAGCAGTGGCAAAGGAAGAGAAAGCATCATGGTAACCAGAAAATCAATTACCCAAACACAGCCCATGGACAATTCTCTAAAACAGACCAACAGAGGTATAAAAAACTGGCCTAGATTGTAAAATCTTAAATACCAAGAAGCAGGCACAGCAGCAGACATTCAAACCCCAAAGCTGCACCCAGTCTCCCTTTCCCCTCTGCAAACACACAGGTGGAACAGTTCCTATCACAAAGGACTGGGTATGTCAAACTAGTGAGTTCAAACACTGAGCCATATACCACTTGATGGGAACTCTGAAAAACACTGCATGCTGTTTATCTGTTCCAGGCCTAGTTTCCAAAAAATTGTTTCACCATCAACCCTTCGGATGAAAATTAAGAGCACGCTTATTTTCTAGAAGTCACTGAGGGGAAAAAAACCTCAAACAACAAAAAAACAACCAAACAAAACCTGTTTTGCAGACAAGTATAAATTAACAACCCTCTCTTCCACAGAAGCAACTGTCCTCATCTAAATCTTCAGAAACTGCATTCAGTCATATGACAAAAAGGGAGTGTAATGGTTCCTTATGACAGAATTGTTCCACTGTTTTCTTGGAGTGAAGTTACAGAAAGAATCCAAATGTTTCTTTGAAAAAAAATTTATTACCTTCAGAATTGTCATTCCCTGTATTTCAGGGATGTGGTAATATCACAAATACAATTTTTACCTTTTATATGGACCGAGTCCAGTTAATCAAAATTAACAAACACATTCATGCAACGCACTAGCCCAACACATTTGGGGCAAATGTACTGCATTTTGGGTGTCGCACATCTGTCCTTACAATCAATCTTTTAGAAAAAATGAGTGAGCAAAGTAGAGAACAGTGTGATCTAACAGAGTCTCACAGACTTCACTCCACAAGCACTGATGGGGCAGGACTGCAGCTCCATGTTGCAGGAATTCTGGTTCTACACTCCCAGAGTTTAATTCATGACAGTCCCATGGGACTCAGCAGCTCCTCCCACACCACGTAAGGATGGAGGGGATGATGTACCACCAGTGACAAATCTGCCCCTCCGGCCCCCCAGCAAGCAGCAGGTGCAGCCAGAGCCCCTGAGCCTACCTGTGGCACAAAGGGCAATGAAGGTCTGTGCATGCTTCCGGATCAAAAGCAACTTGTCTTTAGGGAGAGGCACCTTCCTTAGGATGTGCTCGATGAAATCGTGGGGGGTCACAGCCGCAAGGTTCCACTTCAACTTCCCCAGCACCACAAGCTCCCATTCCTGCAGAAGGGAGACGAGAACAAGAGAAGCCAGGCCATAAATATCCTACTTCACTTATTTCTCTGATTATAACTTTATCACTTGCTAAATTGGTCTTGCTCAAACCACTTTTTCCATACGTCTCTACCGCTTTGAAGTTGTTGACTTTATATTCTTTTTTTTTTTTTTTTTAAACACCAGAAATGTCAAGCTCTACTGAAAATAATGAGACCTGGCAGCTCCTGCCAAGATTTTACTATTTTTTTTTTTTTGCATCCAGTGCTGAATGCCCACCCAGAAAGTTTAGCCTGCAATTAGATATTGCCAAGGTCACTGTGGTCCTTTCCTAGTTAACTTCTTTTAAATGACTATAGTGCTTACTTTATAGCCACTTAAAGCCCTGGGGATAGCCATGCACAAAAATAACCTATACATTCCTTTTTTCAAAACTGGGGAAGTTAGCTGGATGGCATTCCCTCCCAAAACTGTATCCAAAATGTCCCACAGATAAATCTGATAGTGCTTAAACTACTCCAAGGCAGGCTTTGCAGGAAGGAAACACACTCAACCCAGCCAAGAAGTAGCCTATGTCAATTATCTGCCAGTAAATCACATAGGATCCATTCCCACATTCTTTGCACATCCAAAACTCCCAGTGAAATCAAGGGAAAACCTGGGCGTGTATGTAACTCCTGGCCATTCCGCGCAATGGGATTCCATGTGGAAAGGGTACCCCATCACCGGATCCATCCACGGGGTTCCAGCAGGGTTAGACCTAACTAAAACTAACTTTTGAACACCTTACAGCGCCCCAGAGAGCAAACTAAGCTCAGGCCTCTGACTCGTTTGTTGCCTCATCCAACAGCTATTTGCTATTAACTAAATTCCCCACGCCGATTCCTGCGTCCCGAGGACGCGTGATCCCAACAGAGCCCGGCGTGGTGGGGAGCCCCAGCTGAGCTTGTGGAGCTGGCAAGTTGAAAAGGAGCCCTTTAATTCTGCAGCCCAGGAGACGTCAACCAGCGTTGCTGAGAAACCATAAACATGGACCCCACAATGCCATTTCTGCAGTCATTTCTCTGAATAGATGCCCACTTTAACTTTCCTACAGACATTCCTACTGGATTATGACAGAGCCCTCCATGGCCTGAAAAATCTCACATGCACACATATGCAAAAGGCCACAAAAACCAGGTGGTGGTTTTGTTTTTTTCTCTTAAGAAGACCTGTAAAATGTTTGAACATAATGGCAATTACGTGAGCTAAAGGCTGCTCTTCCCCATACTACTGACGTGACAGGTTTTGGTGTAGAACAGTGACCCTAAAGGACTGAATGCAGGGAAGCAATTAAAACACATGCTTAAATCCACGTGGCTACAGTCCTACAACAAAGTAGGGACATCATTCCACATCTTCTCACATGGGCACCACAACACTTCCCCTTCTAGTCCACACCACTAAGGACAACTCACGTCTATGAGTTTGCAGGGTAAGGCTCTTTGCTCTGTGGAAGCAGGAGCTGCCAGCCCCTCCCCGGCGGGAATTCCCAGTGATTCAGAGGAGAAATTCTTCTGGGATTCAGATGGCCATGCGAATCTCTTGAATTCCCAGTGATTCATAGGAGAAATTCTCCTGGGATTTGGATGGCTACTTCCATCTCTCTGACAGAGCATCCATGTCACCAAGGGGCTCCTGTGCATGCTCAGCGCTCTGCACCACCCAGGTAAATGTTTGTTATTCCCTTCAATTATTAGTTATTCCCTTCAATAATTATCAGTTTGTTTCTGCTTTCACCATGTCCCTCTTTGGAGAAGCGGCAGGCACAGGGTAGTTTGACTAACACAGGATGGGTCAGGTTGGAAGGGACCACACTGGGTGATTTGGTCCCACCCCCCTGCTGCAGCAGAGCCATCCAGTGCACAAGGCACAGGATTGTGTCCAGAGGGTTCTGGGATATCTCCAGTGAGGGACACTCCACACCTTCTCCAGGTAATCTGTTCCAGCGCTCAGGAAAGAAGTTCCTGCTCATGTTCAGGTGGAACTTGATGGGCATCAGTTTCTGCTCTTGTCCCAACACTGGGTATGCCCGAGCAGAGCCTGGTCCATCCCATGGGATGGTATTTACACACACATACCATGTACCCACTGAAAACCTGCCAGGGAACAGCTACCTCGAGGCGCACTGCAGCCAGCGGCTCGCACAGAGGGGTGGGAGAAGAGGTGGGAGGAGTGGGAGAAGGGATAGGAGAAGGGATGGGAGCAGGGATGGCAGAAGGGGCGGGAGAAGGGGTGGGAGCAGGGATGGGAGAAGGGATGGGAGCAGGGATGGCAGAAGGGGCGGGAGAAGGGGTGGGAGCAGGGATGGGAGAAGGGGTGGGAGAAGGGGTGGGAGCAGGGATGGGAGAAGGGGTGATAGAAGGGATGGGAGCGGGGATGGCAGAAGGAGTCGGAGAAGGGGTGGCAGAAGGGATTGGAGCAGGGGTGGCAGAAGAGGTCGGAGAAGGGGTGGCAGAAGGGACGGGAGCAGGGGTGACAGAAGGGGTGGGAGCAGGGATGAGCCCCCCCCCGCCCCGCCCCGGCACTGCCGCGTTGCTGCCGCCAGGGGGCGCCGCCCGCCCCGCGCACGTGCGCCCGGCGAGGTGTCCCCCCCCATCCCCCGCCATGGGGACACCGGGACACACGGAGGGGACACCGGGACACACGGCAAACACACGGCAACCACAGCACCCCTCCCAGACGCCCCCCCGCACAGGGACGCGGGTCTCCGAGCGCCGCATGGCACGACTTCGGGTGACAAGGATGTCCCCACGTGTGTGTCCCCCCGGAGTGTTTTAGCGCTTTCTGGCCATTCAGAAACCTGGGAAAAGCTCTTTTTGAAAAAAAAAAAAAAAAAAAAAAAAAAAAAAAAGGCAGGGGGTGTGTGGCGAAGTGCTGGGTGCCAGCGAGGGGCAGGGAAGCGGTGCTGGCGCTGCCAGAGAACAGGAGGGATAAAAGGGGGGCTGCTTACCAGCAGCTCTTGGGGTTTGATGGAATTGTCCGTATATATGCACAGCTTCTCGGCTGTGAGGGGGATTGTCTCTTTCAGCTTGGAGGCCAGGAACATGCACACTGCCCCCAGCAGCTGCAGATGGCACTTCCGAGTGGGCACCACAGCTAAGAATCTGTCCAAGTAATTCATGGCCAAGGGGAAAACTTCTTCTTCGCACTTCTGCTCTTCGCAGACCTGCAGGCGAGGAGCGTGGGGAGGGATGGATGGGGTGGAGGGGAAGGGGGGTGGTGCATAAAGGGGAGCGGGGAGAGAGAAAGAGACAAGAAATAAAAAATAAATAAATGAGTAACCCCACGAAACAAGACCACCGCCTGCCTTGCTTTGGCTCCTGCTATTTTTGTTTCCCGGGGAGCTAAATTTTGGGGGAGGGGGAGATCTCTGGAGAGTCTGGGAAGGCTGTCAATCGGCTTTCACATTCCTTTAGTTCATTCAGTAAGAAATGAATTCAAGACACCGTGTGGGAGAGCCGAAAAGCCCCATCCAGCAAGCAGCAAAGCGAGCAGCCTCCGATTTTTTTTTTTTTGCGACCCAATTTTCTTTTTCATTTCGTCATATTTTCAAAAAATCGATAAAAAATACCAAAGCTTCTTCGGGGGTCCCGGTTTCGGAGCCCGCGGCATCCCGGGACGGTCCCCCATCGTTTCCGACAATTGGAAAAATTCCCCGGCGGGGTGTCCCCCATCCCTGCGCCCCCGATCCCGCCTCGGGGGGGGAAGGACGGGAGACACAGCGAGGGCGAGCTGGGGTGGGGAGAGCCCGAGACGCCCGGATCCGTCCTTAAGCGAGGGCAGGGGCGAGAGCGGCGAAATTCTTTTCAGAAATTCACCAAAAATCAGAGCCGCGGGCCAAAAGCGCGGATGGCGCCTGAAAACCAAGCCGGGGGTCCGCACTTTCCGACGGGGGGGGGGTGGATCGGGAAAGGTGCCCGGGGAAGGAGATGCGAAGGGGCAAAGGGTGGGTGGGGTGTCGGGGGGCAAGGGCAAGGCAGGCGAGGCTGCAGCACCGCCCGGGGCATCGGGACGAGCAGGGGGGGATGTCCCGCTCGCCCGACGGGCCCCCCGACGGGGCGGGGATCCCGACCCCCTCCCCGGCCGAGGAACGAGAGGGAAGCCCGGCTCGGCGGCGGCGAGAGGAGCCCGCATGGAGCTCAACATGGCGAGGGGGAAAAAAAAGGCACGTCCTCCCTCCCCACTGCATACGTGGGCACGGGAACCCCTCGCCGGGCAAAGCGCGGGGGGACACGGGGGCACCCCCGGCTCCCTCGCCCTGCTGCGGGCGCAGCTCCCTCTTCCCAGGAATGCCCCGATCCCAAGCGCTCCAGCAGGCGGACTTTTTTTCTTTTGGCTTGTTAATTGCAAATGACTTTTCCAACTCACCCCCCCATCTCCAACACGCCGCGCTTCCTCCCCATCCCCGCACCCGCTCCATGGAGCCCCCTTCGAAGGGGCGATCCCCCCGCGGGCAGCCCGTGCCCCCCGCGCCCCTTCCCGCACCGAGAGAGCTGGGGAAGAGGGGAGACAAGGGGGGGGACGCAAAACCGGGAGCCCCCCGCAGAGCGGAGGGGCTACAGGGGGGTCAGGGGACGGGGTGCTGCCCACCCCTCCCAGCCGGCTCCGAGGGTGCACAAACCTCCAGCATCCAAGTGGCCACCATCCTCCTCATGAAGGGCTGGATGTCCTTCTGGACGCACTTGAAGTAGGAGCATTGGGGCAGATACCTCTCCTCTATGGTTAGTAAGTTGTGCAAAACGCGGTCATCGTAGAGCAAGTTCGGGTCAGGCAGAGCTCTCCTCATGGGATCCACCTCGCAGCACAGCAGCTCCATGTTTCCAAAGAGATCTCCCTCTTTCTCTGATGGGAAAAGGCTTTTTTTTTCTTTTTTTTTTTCCTTTTTTTCCTTTTTTTTTTCTTTTTCGGAGGAGGGGGGAAAGGGGTGGGGAAAGGAGAGGGGTAAAGGAGGAGGAGTAGGTGGGTGGGAGGAAGACGGCAGGGCTTCCCAGCTCGCTCCTGCCTCCCTTGAAACTTGTCTCTCCCTCTCTCTTGGTTTCTAGCCTAAAGTTGAAGCGAAGTGACGCAACTCGCTGGGGCAGGCAGTTCTCTCTCTTGTTATTATGGAGAACAGCAGCTGGTCAGACGTAACATCAAACGCTTTTTTTTTTTTTTCCCCTCTCTATAAGCTAACAAGGAACCAGGAGGCCCTCGTATAGGGACACACACACACACACACGAATGACAGCTTCTCTTTTTCTTCCTTCCAGCAACCGAATTAAATCCGCTCCGCACTTTTCCTTCTGCGGGACCCTGTCCCAATCTATTTCCCTCTTATTCCAAGAGACCATGGGGCTCCCCTCGGTCCCCACCGAGACCATGGGGGCGAAGTATGAAATGTCCTGGCAGAGCAGGGTGCCAGATACACGTCTCGCCCTGCCCGCTCCGGCACCTCCTTAATCTGCAGCCGGAGGAGGGGGAAGGACAGAACTCCCCGCCAACACCAAATCCCCCCCAAAAAACACTCTTTCATGGGTAAGGGGTGAAATCTAAAAACCACGGCGCTACTTCCTCCGGCACACATACGTGTTTCGACCCTTAGCGCTGCATGGCCACACTGATACAACTTTCTAGGAAACGCGGCGGAGGAGGGAGGGAGGAGGGAGGGAGGAGGAGGGAGAAAGGTTGGCTGGAGGGGGCGGGGGGCCGAGGGGGAGGTGAGAGGGGTTATGTCCCGCACCGGGTGACTTCCACCCTTCCTCGCACTTCTCCCCGGAGCTGCAAAATGTGTCAGGGCACCAGCGGAGGCTCCCGAAGGGGGAAAAGCGCTGCCGGGGTGTGTGGGATGCCGCGTCCCCGCAGCCCCCAGCCCGTGGGGCGGCACGGAGGGTGGGCTCGGCGGATGCGGATGGAGAAAGGGGGGGGGGGGTGTCAGGCATGCAAATACCGCCTTAAAAGTGCGGGCGGGGGGAGTTTGGGGCGCCGCTTCCCCTCCCGCTATTTGCATAGCCAATGGCTCTGGGGCTCTCGCCGCTGCGCGCTGATTGTTACCGGGCAGATTATATTTTAAGGACGCGTAATGCCCTAGCATCCCAGATCGGCTCCGGAGGGATGGGGGCGAGAGGCAGCCCCCTCACCTGGGCAGCACCGCGGGCGCCGCCGGCACCGGGGGCAGGCGGGGCCGAGCGGCCGTCGGTGCCCCGCGATGGGTACCAGGGGACCCATCCCACGCCAGCCCTCGCCCCTCCGCATCCAGCAGATGGGAGGAGTGGGGACCGGCGGCTTTTGAGCCCAGCGGCGAGGTTTCCCCGGCAAAAACCGGCCGGGACGGCGCCGCACCGAACCTTCCCGTCGGGGCAGAAAGAGGCTACTTTTCCAACCAAGAAAAGCCAGCAGCAGTGTCGCCCGCCCTCTCCCCGCCGCCCCCAGCCCCCGATAAAGCCGAATAGGGGCATTTACCCCCAAAAGTCAACCCCCCCTCCCCCCCCCCCCCCCCCCCCCCCCCCGGTGCCGTCGGCGGAGCCAGCGGGTCCCGCATCGCCCGGCACTGCGTGTGTGGCCCCGGCATGAACACCCCCCGAGCCGCGGGCTTACCGGGGGGAACCGGGCACAGCCTGGCCTGGCAGGGCTCGGGTTTCGGGAGGGCGAAGGAAGGGAACGAGGAGGGGGCACCCCCCGCCGTCCGTCGAGGGCGGTGAGCGGGGACCCGCTGCGGCGCGGCGCGCTCCGCAATGAAAGGCTCTTTAACTTCCACCATTCATTTCCCCTTCCTGGCTACTCCTGTGAACAGGGAGCGTGTTGTGTCAGCGCACGTTTTCCTTCTCCAAACTTAAATTCATAAGCGCTCCCGTCTGGCTTTGTAGCCCGACAATGCAACGATTGTGATTTATGTGGGTTTCGGCGGGGCGGGGTGCGGGGGGGGGAGGTTTGGAGGACAACGGGTGTCCTAATTGTCCGGCACCGACTTTCCGAAGTGGGGTGATGTCTGGGGCACGGCGGGGAAGGGATGCGGGGGGCTCCCCGCACCCCGCGAGGGGGGAGCAGCCGAGGGCCACCTTGCTCTTGTGTGTATGTGTGTGATGGGAGGGTGTCCCGTTACGGAAAAAATAAGCCCCTCCCTTAATAAGTGGAAGCATGCCAACTCTGCGAGCGGAGGTGCCGGTGAAGCAGAAAAGAAAAAAAATAAAAGGAAAAAAAAATCCGCAAAAAACCCAAAACAATTTTTTACCCGGGTGCGACGGCTTTTATATGAGCGGTGCCCGTTTCCAGCCGGGAAACAGCGGCCTTTGGGAAGCCGCAGTACCCGAGGTGCCCCTTCGCCTTGTCCCCCGTGCCCACGGGCGCTGCCGCACGCGTTTGGGAGGCAGCAGATGTTTTAACAGCCTCCGTGTAGAGATTACTGAGCGCCATATGTTAAATACCACCCTTCCTCCGGAAAAAAAAATAAAAAAAAGAAAACCAAACAAAACAACCCCAAACAAACAAGAAAAAATCGGGGGGCGGGGGGGGAAACCCAACAATAATTAAAAAAAAAAAAAAAAACAACTTTTCGCACTCGCTCCCCTTCTTTTGCTTAGCTCAATTTAAAGCATAAATGATTAAATCAAGCATCCCTGGGGGGTGTTTTTCCCTCGGGAGAACCGCGCTCCCGGGAAATCGTCGCTGCGGGGCCAGCCTTCCCACCCCTGCGGCAAAGGGGCTGTGCAGCTCCCAAACCCCACGGCAGCCGCCGGGTGGCAATACCGCCGTCACTCTTCGGGTCTTGGGACGCTCCCTTAGGGCAGCAAGTGCGGTGTGGCGGCTCCTCATCATTAATCCGACGTGAATCGTGTAATCGGCAATATATGATATTTTACTGGGGTCACTCCGAGAGCGCTGCAAACTCCTCTTTGGGTACCCCCCCCCCCTTTTTTAATAGATCCTTAATTCGTCATCGCTCTTATTTATTTAATCTCTTTTCTCTGCACATCCCAGAGAACCATCACGAAGATGTTTCACTGGACAGGATGGGCTTAATCTTTGCAGACCGATAGGCACGTTGTGTGTGTTCGCCCGGCGGCCGAAGGTTTTTTGTTTGTTTAAATGAAATAAGTATCCCTTGCAGTGCTTGAAACCTGAAGGCTGGAGTGTGAAACACGAGAATCTGAAAGTGAAACCGACTGGAAGCCAAAAAAAGAAACAGATGAACGTGTTTCCACCGTCCAAGCTGAGGAAAACCCCGAAAGCAAACAAACACCATGAATAATAAAACGTACAATAGATTTGAAATAAAATTATTCCAGCTTCAGTCACTGGAAGCAGTCTGTCCTTGTTTGGTGTATGTTTGGTTGTTTTTTTTGTTGGTTTCTTGTTTGTTTTTTTTTTAATATATCTGATTTTTAGCTGTTCAGAGGTAAATTCCATAATTCTATGCTGTGCATTCAACAGGAACAACATGATAAAGTTAATCTTTTATTTCCTCTGGTTTTGCATGAAAGACTAGGAAAGGATTTGGATACACAGGATCTGCTGTGCATTCACTCATGTATTTTCAAGGAGTATTTTAAATGTACAGGTGTTTTTCAACTCTAAATAACTGTGTGGTGGCAGCTTTATAATTAACAGCCACCTTAGAGAATGTAAGGACTGAGCAGGTTAAATATACCCTGTAATAAAACTATTCTTTAGAGGGAGATTTTATACAGGCACAACAGCCTTAGCAGCATTAACTAATGAATTCTGGTTGATTTATTAACATATTTTAAATTAATTACTCCTTTCTGTTTAATGCAAAGTTGCTACTGTATCCTTTCTCATTCCTTAAACTGAACTTCTTCAGAGCAATAATTAGAAAAACTGTGTTTGTGCAAGGAGTGCACAACTCCACTCAGATTTCTTTATTAGGCGAGATGGGAAGGGAGTCAAAAAAGACCTACAAGAATGATCATGTACCTGGGACCCAAATTTTAGGAGAAAAAAATAAATTTAGGCACCCCCAGCTTTGACATGAATGTCAGCTAGTGAAATTCAGAGAGTTAGGATGGTAGAGGTACCACAGTGGTAGGTACCACATTTAGGCAAACAGCAAAGTGAACTGGTCAACTGGTCGACTGCATGTTAAATTAATCTTTTCTATTTCCTTTAGGACTGTATTTAAGGTTACATGGAGTTAAAACTTAAAAAGTATATTCTGCCACAAATCCACTCACAGAGCTGAAGGGTGAGTAACTCTGTGGGGTTCTGTGAACAGTGTTAAAAATAAAAATATCAGGTGCAGAATCCCTGTGATGCGTTCTGGCTTTAAAATTATTGGATCTGTGAATCTGTGGAGAACCTTTAACCTGTGGTAATGGAGACCCTATAACCTGTGGTAATGGAGAATTGCAGAATTAGGGTGAGATCTTGCAGTTTTCCCTGAAGCAAAGGAGTTGAAACCGATGAGTATTCTTCTGCTGTAGCTTTAAATCTAGAATTGGGACTTTTGTCCCTGTACAGGAGAGAGGGAAAATTACGTGTTGCTTAAAGTCCCCTGGTGCCACAACCTTATCTTTGCAGGGGTGCCACGTCCTTTGCAGAGCGTGCTCGATCCTCTCCTTGGTGAGCTGGGTGATAAGGGAGTAGGAACAGAACAGGTGCCTCCCACACGCCAGGAAGTCAGTTGAAAGGGAAAGCTTGTGACAATTTTTACAGGATCAGGCCCTTGGTATGCAGAACTGTACATAAACATCATCATTCTTTTGTTGGTTTGGGGTTTGGTTTTTTTTGCCTATGGAGCAGGTATTTGAAAGAGCAAGAACAGTTCTGACAAATTACAGGTATGAACCATTGATATCTATTTCATCATTAATAGTATGATAGGATCTGAGAATGACAATTCCTTTCTTTTTTCTTACTGCTTATGAATCAGCTTCCTTTTCTGCTTAGAATGTCTTTGCTGTTAACCTCTTGCATTCTGCTGGGTGATTTCACAGCTTTCTGGGATGTTTGTATCAGTCCTTAGTTCAAGGATGCCTTCGACATTAAATGCACAATTTTTTTTTCTTTCCAGAGGAGGGATCAATAAAAGTGTCTCTGTCCCCAAACCTTCAGTTGCTCTGCAATTTTTAAAGCATCTTGCTGTGACATACCATCCTTCCTTCAGCAGTAATATTCTGGCTTTTCTCTGTGGTGTCTCAGTGTTGATCCACTACACGTGGTTTTGCTCTTACTGAAAAAAATGTGGAGCTTCGATTTAATTTTATTTTCTTTCTGTCTACCTCGAGACAAAGATTTTGCATTTAATACATGGGTGCAGCACACCCAGATCTACACAAACAGGGAAGGGGAGGGGAAGACCTTCAGAGAAAATTGCTCCTGTTATGAGTAGTTGTGAAGGGTTACTGCATGTCTTGGTTGTCTTATCATTGCTGTGAGCTGCTAAATATTTACTTCCAGGAGCAGCTGTATTTTAAAGGTAAGTGCAGTGATTCTGTTAATCTGCAGGAAGAGAATTATCCTGACGCAGGTTCCCACAAAGTGAAACATGCGAGGCATATGGTGTCTGGCAAAGAAGGAGACATTTAATATGGAGCTACATCAGTATGGGATTTTGGTTTGGAAGCCACATGAATGAGTGTGTGATGAGAATAAGTCAGTCTTCTCATTGTCTGCAGATGTGTAGAGCACATCCAAGTCCTGAAAACAGGTGGATTTTTAAAGGGAGGAAAAGCTTGGCTTGTTACCTCTGCAAAAACATCTAAAACTGTCAGTGAAGAGATATTAAGCTCACAAGTATTCCAGCTTAAATAACCAGTTGATACAGTATTTGGATGTCCCCTTTGCAGTCCAGACAACTCTCTAGATCTGTTGATTTTTGTCTTCTTAATATGTTCAAACAATGAATCAGCTTTTATTGCCTGACAAGGAGACAAACAAATAAATAAAAACAAATAAAACCTCCAAAACAATAGTAACACACAATGAAACAGGGTAAATAAATACTCTCTACAGATGTAAACAATTTTACTTGTTTATTTCCTCTTCCAAGATTGCTGACTTAAAAGCTATTCCCATGGATAAATAGTTTGGATATTTGCTCTCTGTCAGTTGCACCTACACCTGGGAAAATTGCTTTTAAAACATTAAAAGCCTAAAATATTACATGTAATATTAGTGACCACCTGAACACAGTACTATCACTGGCTTCTTCTTTTTCTCCTTTTCTTTTGGGAATGCAGCATTTTAGTCCGAAAATAGAGTGTCCCATCACCAGTGTGCTCCAAATGAAGACGTGTGCGTTTTAACATTAGTGATGACACGGAAGCATTTGGAAGGTGTTACCCCTTTTCACAGTGGCACCTACAGCCAGAGTCTTCACTCCCTTGCCACGTGCCATGTGGCTTCTGAATAAATGGCTTTACTGAGGTTTAAGATGGGTGGGTGGTGTGAAACCCCTCTCGCCCATGAGCATTTTGGCATCTCTTGCCACCCCACATCTTCAAGCTCAGCACTGCTGCCCTTGCTGAGGCTTTCCTGGGCATTTGAGTGAGTAATAGGCAACCAAGATCTTAGGGACTGACCCTCTGTGCAATGGCATGGCAAACATCCTTGTTTCAAGCTCAAGCCCCAGCTATTTCAGATTTCAGCTCCCTGCAGTTTTTGGCTGACATGGGTGACTTGCCAGACATGGTGAAAGTCAGGTCTGCTTTGTCTGAGTTACATCCAAAGGTCTGGAGAGGTTCCTGTTTGGTCTGGGCAAAACTCCTGATGTGGATAAGAAGGTCATCTGAGCAGAGACAGGAAGGCTGGTGAAATGATAGCTGCCCTCCTGTTGAAGTGGAGAGAAATTCTCATGTCTCTACGAAATCTACTGCTGCTGCCCCTGGAGAGCTCCCAGACATCTCCATCACTCCACAGGGGCAAAACCCTTCAGCAGCAGCTAGGCCATGGGCAGCGATTTCCCAAGGGCTGCCTCTCCCCAGGGCTGGCAGAGAGAATGTCTTCCACTGTCTGCAGCTCTGCTACCTTGTTCTGCAGCATTTTCCTTTTCACTCTCTGCTAGGAAACCCTTTTGCTCCCTTGCTGCTTTCCCTCATTCTGGAGCTGGTAGACACAAGCAAGACACAATTTACTATGCACAACCTTCTGCTCCCTAAAGGGTGGTGCTGCTTCCCTTCAGATGTTTTACTGTGTGTAAATATAAGGGAAACATTGCTCACCTAAAGAGTTAGGTTGGAAGCCATCTGGTCCAATCCACTGCTCACAGCAGGGCCACCTTCCAAGCCAGATTGAGTTGCTCAGGGCCTTGTCCAGCCAAAATATCCAATGATGAAGATCCCCAGTCTCCCTGGGTAATGCCTCAGTGCTGCGCTGCTCCCAGGGTGGAAGAACCTTGTGAAGAACCTTTGTTAAGAAC
>JAWWMO010000043.1:58661135-58676523 GCA_035047845.1 Dendrocincla fuliginosa
CAGTCTCCCTGGGTAATGCCTCAGTGCTGCGCTGCTCCCAGGGTGGAAGAACCTTGTGAAGAACCTTTGTTAAGAACCTTTGTTAAGAACTTAACTTTTGCTTCTTTGTTGAGAGTCCTTGTGCCTGATCAGAGCTTTCATGTTTGCAATGCTTGTCCATCCCCTTGAAGTCTCCTGAGTATTTGAAAAGCAGAAAGAAGGTAGATGTTTGTTGTCCATTCCCAGAACTCCATATATATAGCTCAGGATGTAGCATGCAGGATCTGTAGATGTGGGTTTTATTGGTAAATGGAACTAAACTGCCTTATTAACGAAGAAAATCAGTAGCACATGTCCCACACTGCTCTCCTTCACTGAAACCTCCAGATGTCCACCACTGTCTCCTCCCTTTGCTCCTTTCTTGGTCGTGAGCTGTGGCCTTTCTTCGTCCCTGATGGTGCAGATCTGTACCCCAAGGAAAACTCTGTTGTGCTGCTGTCTCATTTCTCTTGGTGGTGAAACTCTCAGCTGGGCTTTCAGCTCATCCTGGCGTGGTAATATGCTCCTAGAAAGGGAGTTAATTCCTGGGGCAATGTTTCTGGCTCCTCATCCTGTTCTTCAGCTCTTCCCTAGATACTGTCTGTTGGCAGTCAGGGCAGTGGACTGAGGGCTGTTCTGATGCCCAGACACGAACTGTTTCTTTTTTGGGTTTTAAATTTTTACTGATAAGGCTCAGATGACGATAATCAGCATCCCACAGGTTAGGAAAGCGTAATTTCTATCTTACAAATAGCTGAGGCTCTGTGCTGTAGATGAATATCCCACAGGAGCTCCACAGCATATCCTGGAGTAGGCACTGCCATTCCAGTGTCAGAGCAGTACCTGAACAGCAACATCTCCCTCATCAGAGAGGAAGGTTCATTTTATAGGTGGTTTCCACCCTTGGGTTCTAGCACTGTCTTCTGTTGTGCCCTTATCTCACAAACATTGCACCAGGAAAAAAGGGAGTGGAACTGGTTTCTCTGTCTATGAATAGATGGACTACTAGAGACTGTTGGCACCTGAATGGGCTTGTTATCTTCAGATAACAAAGGAATTGCTCCATCCTGGAGAAGGTCAGGCTACACGGATTCCCTGGAGCAGGCTGGGATTGAGGTAACAAGCGTTCCCTTAGGAAGCAGGGCTGAGAAGCCATTTGCAAACAAAGCTTGGGAAAGTAAAAAAGATCAATAAGGGAACACACCTCTGCAGAAGAGAATCCTTTATAATGAGACAAGTTCCTGTCAGTGGGAGCTGCAAAGAAAGGCTTCAGTTTGATGTGGAAACAAACTGTGAAAGACAGTCCTCCCAAGAAGACCTGGAGAGAGGCTGAGGAAGGATGGTAGATAACCAGAAGCAGGGAAGTGCAGATAGGCTGTGCTTTTGCATTACTTGGCTCTATAGATTTTCTTGCACATCTCTAGAGAGTGGTTATTTTTACAAATGTTACCCAATCCCTCTGCTATGTATTTTAAGAGTTATTTATCCCTGAGGTGGTAAATTATGAAGGAGAGGAACTTAAAGGGTGGGATGCATATAGAAATATAAGCTAAAATTCCTGGAGAGCTGGAAAAGCCAGCATTAATCTCCACTTCTGGCTCTGGGGTCTCAGGGAGAAGTATTGAAGGGAGGACGTATGTCCCGAAAACACACTTAGAAATCTCCTGTGCCTGAGATCTCTTTGGTGGATGGGAACATAAAAAGCACATGGGTAATACATGCTGTGTCCCAAACATACTCCTGTTATGAATAATCAGAATATTATGTGTAGGGTTTTGAAAAGATTTAGCAAGTTTGGAGGACAGGGTTATTTTTTTTTTTTAATCTACTTTTGCCCTTTTTCCTGTGAAAGTCAGGGACAGATTGAAACCTGCTGACTCCAGTGCTTAGAAGATGGTTCAAAGGACCCCACTCCTGGCTCAGAGTTTCCAAACCCTGCTGGGAATCAGAACATATGTCCAGAAGAGCATCAGATACCTAGAAAAAGTTAGAAGTAATTTTGCTTATCTTCTGAGCTGAATCCCAATTAAAATGTTTGCTGACAACTTTCTGATGCTTACTGTAACTGTAACTTTTTCCCCTCTCACACTACAGAAACAGCATATTCTTGTCATGCAGCTGTTGCTTACTGTGTCTTCCTTCTGCTTTGGGTGGATTTTCCCATGTTCAGATCCGTAGCTTTTGAGTCCTTCTGTCAGTGAACAGCTGCAGGCTGATACTAGATAGAGCTGAACTTTTTTTTCCTGTGTTCACACACAAGCAGGCTTGTGAACAAAAGGTTTTTAAGGAAGCTGATAAATGAACAAGGTCTTTTGGACGATGCAATGTTGCTAACGTTGTGGACAATAAAAATCCTTGTACTTGTACTCACTGGAAGTGAAGGAAGACATAACTCAAGCTGTTTTATCTGGGAGCCTCCAAGCTTTTCCCTACAGGCTTGAAGAGAGGATGTTCTCTAATGAACTCATCTTTCATGTGACAGAAAGGGAAATGCTATCTCGCAGCCTGATGCCTGCCATGTAACTTGGACGTGGCTTTCTGAGGGCAGCCCCTGTTTTTAGAGCTTAAGGGAGGATCAGGATTCCCTGGCAGTTCCACATGGGACATGGCAGAGTCACAGAGCTGCCCTCTGTCTCCAAGGAAAGCAGATACAGTTATCTCGATGTATGTCCAGTTCAGACATGCTCTGATGTTAGATTCAGTACATTTTTCCAGCTGTTGGGCCCAGCCAGGCACAGTGACTGCCATTGTCCCCCAAGGGGATGGAAACGGGAGTGTGCGTGGGGAGCTATAATGTACATTTGTCCCGTTCTTGCATCTCTCTTATGTTTCCTTGCAGCTTCGGGTCTTGCCTGGGGACCCTGGGGACATCAGCTTCACTTGTTTGTTTTTCCTTAACTTCTTTTTCCACTCTTGAAGTAATTCTTCCACATATATATGCAAAAAAAAACAAAAAAAAAAAAAAAGGAATAAAAAAGCTGCTGACTCATTTAATTGCCACCATCCAGAGTCCACTATTGCATGAGGGGGCACAAGGACAGACAGATTCTAGTGCTGTGGGAAGCGGCACCACGGGGAATGCTCTGGCCAGCTCACCCCAGGAAAAGTGCAGGAGGAAAGGGAGAAGCCAGGGTATACAACAATGGGTTTGGCACAGATCTGGCCACCCTTTGCCCCCTCTGCCAAGGGGCTCTGCCAGGATGGACATTTGTGTGTGCTGGGGAGAGCAGTGTGGGCTCACGATGGGGGAAGGCACGTACAGACAGATGGACAGGGGAGGATAGAAGGGTTATGCCCAGCTCTGCTCAGCCTCCCTGAGAGAGCCCTGTGTCACAGCTGCTTGGGACACTGCCAATGGTGGGCTCTGCTGTGAGCATGGGGAGAGGCAGAGGGAAGCATCAAGCCTAGTACTGGAACAGAAGAAGCAAGCAGTAAAAGAAATTTGGGAATAGCTGAAGACAGAATACTGGGTTAGGTGGATCCTCGGTCTGAAATGGCTCAGCCGTGTCCCAGTTTTCCCCCTTTGCTTCACCTCTCTCTTGCCTCAGGTGCAGTAGTGTAGGATTACTGGGGGAAAAGATTTTGCCATTGGTTTGTGTTTGTGCAGAGTCAGACACCTGGGAAAACACTGTCCATGTGCCAGCAAGGAGATCCAGGTTCTTCTCTACCTTCTCTTAGGGCAGCCCAGTCGTTACAGACCTGTGATCTACTTCCAAAACAAGGAGAGAGCTGTGAGGAGAAATACATGGAGGTTTCCGTGGCATTCACCTGTTGTACAGGTGATAGAAGGGCAGAGGGAAAATATTACATGATTTTTTGACATCTTAAGACAGCGAAGCCAACTTTGGCCAAATGTCAGCCTGCCAAAGAACAGGTTTGTGGGCACTGCAGCCCAGTGGAGAAGAGTCAGACTTGAGGGATGTTTGTCTTGTGGTCAGCTGATAAAAGTGCAGTACAGTGGCTAAATTATCTCTCATACAAAATGACACAAAGCCAGGGTGCCAACTTTTCCTCTGGTAAAGTTCTTCATTGTTTTCATCCCATCAGTGAGATCAGGACATGTCGCTGAAAGGGATGCGGAAAGGAAGCGTGGAGGGGTAAGTGGTCTTTGGGATACAACTGGTCCACTGTGGGCACTTCCCAACAAATCCTCTGCTAATCTTCCCACAGGAAAGGTGCTCCTTATAAAATATAGCTGAGCCCTTTCACTGTCCCACAGACCTTTCCATGCTGCTCTTCCCTTCCTCGGCCCCTACAGAAACTTGGCAGTGGCGATGCCTCTGGTGTCCTGTGATTGCTGCCCAGCATGCTGAGTGGGACCATCTGATTTCTTCTCTGGGCTCCCTGCCCTCCACTTCAGGCCCACCTGCTGCCTCTCATTGTCCTGCCACACGTGTGGCCGGAAACAGAATGGGAGCTTGGATTGTGGTTTTCAGCCCCACAGGGACAGAGTGGATGAAGTGTCATCCTAAGAGTGGGGTCTTGTGCTGGGGAGATGGTGCTGCTCACCCTACCTTATTGTAAATACTCTTCACCTGACAACTCAAGAGGTTCCTCAGAATTCTTTTGTTTTCTATTCCACCTAATGATGGCTTAATGCTGTGGTGAAAGCATGGAGGGGGCAGTGTGAGTGAGGGGAGCACGTGGGACCTGAGGCAGAGGGGAAACAGGGCCAGAGAAGAAAAATCAGAGGAACAAGTGGAAGCTTCTTTTGGGAACGAAGAGGAGGACAGTAAAAAGTGTCATTTGTGTGAAAAGTAGAGACCTGAAGCAAAAAGCATGGCTTCAACTGTGCGTAGAGTGCTGTGCCAGCAGGGGCTAAGCTACAGCAGTGGGGGCTGGTGGAAAATGACAGCTGCAGTTTGAGTCGGGGGAGGCTCCAGGGCCATCTCCCATCACATTCTGACAGGCTGCAGCATGGTACTGGCCCAGAGATCCTGCACCATCTCACTTGGCTTGAGGGGGAATGAGGAAATCTGGCAGAAATCTGAGCAAACCGAGGAGCTGAGGTGAAGGATCATGGTATCAGGCAAACCAAATGCTGGAAATGCTTTTAGCTAAAGACTAAACAATATGTTTTGGTGGGATTGCTTACACAGTGACTTAATATATTGCACTAAGGAATTAGGATTTTCTATAAAACCTTATTAGTGAGGACTGTACTTTGTAAACAAGAGAAACAAAAAGTTTGCTCTAAAAAGCAGTGTGGGATTAGAAGGGATCACCTCCATCCCCAAGGCAAGTCCTCTGAAAATCACAGGGTGTTGAACACAGGTGCTGAGCTCCAAGGGATTCATCAACCATTTATTCCCAACAATCCATCAGAGCTCAGAAGATTTTTCAGCACCCCATAAGAAAATCCTTCAAGAAAACCCCTCAAAAAGCCATGGGAAGATTATGTCATGAGACAGGGGGATGGATCAAGGCTGGGATGGTCAGCTCCTGCACTAACAGGGAGTTTTACTTCACTGTTCTTCCTTAAAATTGGTTGTTCGTGGAATGGCTTCCAAAGGCTCTCTCAGTCAGGAGGCTTCTCGTGTTCAGAGGATACACTGACCGCTAGCCACGAATGCTGGAGGTTTCAGTGCTCTGAGGAGCCCTGGATTACACTGGGCTGTCCTGGGGAGAAGGAATGCTGATGGGAAGGGTGTGTTCCTGGATGCACCACCAGATGAAACAGTTCCCTGCCAAAGGAGCAGCCATTGGAAGTGCTTCCCTGTGGTATCATCCTCAGTCTACGTTCCAAAGGGCACTTGCAAAAGAGAAGTCAAGTCTTCAGCAGTCAAAGGAAAGCAAGCATAATCAACTGATTTTTTGTTTACCAGCTCCTAAAAAGAGCTCTGTGGCCCAATACAATGTTGGCTAAGCTCAGATATACCATGAATACCCCACAGCACAAGTTTGCCTTTCATGTGGGGTTGTGCTAGTGGATCTTCAGT
This sequence comes from Dendrocincla fuliginosa, assembly GCA_035047845.1. Lineage (NCBI taxonomy): Eukaryota > Metazoa > Chordata > Aves > Passeriformes > Dendrocolaptidae > Dendrocincla > Dendrocincla fuliginosa. The sequence goes on from JAWWMO010000043.1 coordinate 58,667,093, forward strand.
CAAACAGCAGATAGGCAGCCTGTTCTGTGAACAGTCACTGTAGCAGGGCTGTAAATAGATCTATACTTCACCATCTCATTTGGGGATTATATATTTTATAATCCTAGAAACTCCTGGGTGCTCACAGGTTTCTGTAGAAAATACATGTGTAAAATTTTTACTTTTAGTAAACTGAGGTGTCTATGCAACACAAACAGATTAGATACAGACCTAATGTACCCAAAACATTTTCCCCCATGGCCCAATTCCACCTAGCTTCATCCATTTCACTCTTTTGGAGAGTCTTCCTGAGGCTGCCTGGTTGTTTCTCTGGTAGGGAATGGGAACAGACTGGGTTTAGGCTTTGTGCTTGCTCTCTGCCCATGGAAGAGCTTTGTGTGCTGAAGAAGACCCAAAACTCTGGTGCCAATACTGATTTCTTGTTCACCTCCAGTTCAGTGCATTAGCAAAGCAGAGTTTCCAGGGATAAACCACTGGATTTCCAGCGTGACTTCTCCCTGTTCTTTGCCAGCACTAAGGCAAATATATTTTAACCCTTGCTGGTTTTCTTTTTCCTTCTCACTCATGAGTCAGAGCTTGCAGTAATTTCAGAGAAAGCAAGACAACTGTTGAACTGAAAGTGTGTGATTCTGCTTGACATTATGTTTTTCTTACAGACACCTGGGGCATTGGTGGACTATTTCTAAAGAGGGAGAAGAGGCTAACACGTGCTAACACACCACACTGTGCCTGGGGATGAGGTCCACCACTCCTTGGTGAAATTCTCATCTGGAAAACAATTAAACATCATTATCCCTCATATGAAAAGACTAAAACTGGTGTACCTGAGGGTGTGACACGATCAGTCACTGGATTTACCATATCACTCCTTTGCCTCTCTTCACAGAATCACAGAATCATTAGGATTGGAAGGGACCTGTGTGGATCATCCAGTCCAAATCCCCTGCTGAGGCAGGGTCACCTGGAGCAGGTGACAAGGGATGCATCCAGGTGGGGTTGGGATATCTCCAGAGAGGGATAGTCCACACCCTCCCTGGGCAGCTGTGCCAGTGCTCTGCCACCCTCAATGGAAAGAAGTTCTTCCTCATGCTGAGGGGAACTTCTTCTGGTTTCGTTTATGGCTGTCACTCCTCGTCCTGTCACTGGGCAGAGCTGGAAAGTCTGGCACCATCCTCTTGACACCTGCCTTGGAGATATTTGTCTGTATTGATGAGATTCCCTCTCAGTCTTCTTTTGTGCCAATGGTGGAGTCTCCTGGGTCGGGCAGGGTGCCAGCACCATGGTCTCACCCACCAGGAAGCTGCTTGGGTGCTGAAGCTGCACTAGTGTGGCACCAGTTTTGGCTGTGTGTGTCCCTTGTCCCCCAGATTAGTTCAGCAGGAGATCAGCTGAGCTCCAGAGCCTGTGGCGCACAGATTTTGGCAGGCAGGTCCCAGTGTAGACCAGGGCTTTCCCTGCCTCTGATGTGGGGTGGCCGTCATGAATTTCCTGAGATGGTAATGTAGCACCTCTGCACATGAGCTGTGAAATGACAAAGCTGGGGTAGTCCTGGTGGCTTTCCTGAGAGAGGGTTGCACCTCTTCATGTGAGCTGTGAAATTGCAGCCTTTAGTAATCTGGGTTAGCCCTTTAACAGCCCCAGTTCTCTGTGGAAAGCTCCAGAGCATTTGGCTGTTGGGTGTTTGCCTTGAGTTTGTAGTTGAAAGGACAGGAAGGGCAGAGGGCTGCTTGCACATCCCAGGATATTTGCGTCAGGGAGTGCAGGGCAGGCCCCTGCCTTTTAGGTCTCTAGTTTACAGCCATATGGATGTTCATTGCACTCCTCTTTGCTGCTTAAGACTGGATTAATTTTCTATAGCGCCATAGCTCCTGAAGGCAACAAACTCCTAGCATTAAATTCCCTTAAAAATAAATCCAAGTTTGCTCGGTGTTTTACACTCAGGAAAATGCCTCTGTGGCCAGATTGAGTGCCGCTGAAACTGTGCCTTGGCTTCTAAGAAGGATGTGCCCTGCTGCCCTTTCCAGGCGCTGAGGGATCACACACCCCTTGTGTGTGCACTGGATGATCCAGGGGAGTTTCCATGGCTCTTAGTGTGCAGTAGGTGTCATTAAAAACTCAACTTTTGCCTCAGCAGTGGATGGTTTCAGCTCCCAGGTGCAGTGCGAGCAGGCAGTGCCTTGGTGTGGCAGTTTGTGATGGACTTAAGGGCATCCACAGCACTCACTTAGACCTGTGGAGCGAGAAGAAGGACAAATAAGCTTGTCTGTCCCATTAATAGGTCCTGGCAACACCTCAACAGGTTTATGTAGTGATTCAGATCCTTAACCAGGTTGTGGACAACCATTTTTCTATTCCTAGATAGGTGCAGACCTTGGGACTTTGAATCAAGCCTCAGTTTTCTGTCAAGGGGTGTGTGATGATGCTGAAACCTTTCCTGGAAGTGTGCAGTGCTCAGGTGTTACAGGGATTCAGAGCTCCTCAGTCTCTCCTCAGATAGGATACACAAGCAGAAAAATTTGCAGGTCGAGGTAGAGTTGGTTGGTGATACTGATCGTGGAATGTGCTACACTGACCTGTCCATGCCAGCCTGAGATATATTTGATTGGAAAATGTTTTGCATGGAAGGGCTTTCTACTTCTACTACTCTCTAATAGTGGGGAAAGGGGGGAAGCAAAAGAATGGTAAATGTGCAAGGATCTTATAGAGCAGCGTAGGCCAACCATTGTCTCTAATTTTTTTATTAAAAACATGACTTTTACTATTGTCAGGTTGCCTACAAGACCAACAATCCCAAACCAGAGGAGCTGATTAGTTTTTTATAGACTTCACTCAATAAATGTGATAAAAGGCAGTGTTCCAGTAGCTGCAGGTCTTGAGTAAAAAAAATTTTTAAAATCCAGATTTAAGAGGTAAATTAAGTAGTGCACATTTTTCTCCATGTAGCAGAATGGAGAACAGTCTCTGAACTGCTTCAGATTCTGATAACCCTGATCCTTTCCCTCCAACTACTCTACAACCTCCTCATGAGGGGGAGAGGAGAAGGAAGTGCTGATCTCTTTTCTCTGCCTGCTTATCTCCACATCAAGCCCAGCTGGTGGAGTATCTGTCAAACAACAGGAAACGGATCCAAGTAGTTCACTGCAGCTTTGCCGTCTTTCCTTGTGCTGATAGCCCTTCCCAGGGTGTCTGTGAGCCATTTGATCCCCCTTTAAAACTTTCAGGTGTCAGCATGGCACGCTCCCAAGGCGGGACTGGAAGTGCATCTCTTCAGTAGAAGCTCAGATTTTGTAATTCCTCATTAATGTGTCACACTGATGTTGATGTTTGCCATCAGCAGGAGATAAAGCAATGACTTCTGATCATTGTTAACCTTGATTAGGTTAGAGTCACCACGCCACTGCCTTCACTGCAGGGAATGGGTTCACTGACATGGAGCTCCACTCTGCTGTGGCTCGTGGCACTCTCTCACGCTGGAGATCACAGATCTCTCCTAATGCTCCTCAGGTCTGTCAGACATGTCCATTGATTTGAGCTCCATGAGGTGTGACTTGCAATGCTGAGAATGATGAGGTGAGGCTGGAAGAGGGGAGAACCCAAAGCAATTTGGGGAAATGCTGCCTTCTGTCTTCACAGTCTTGTCTCTTGCTTGAATTGATGTTCTCATCCATTGGAAGAGGGTATGGACATTACAGAATCATCTTCTCATCATTAGTAATTACTGCTAGTTTCATAACTCCACTTGGATAGAGAGGAAAATCCTCATTTCAAGTAACATAGACATTGAGAAGACTAAAAAGATCAAATTTGAGTGATGAAGATTATAATTCTTATTTTTCATGGATGAGACACAAGGCAACGAAATTAGTTGACTTCTCCTCTTCCCAAAATAACATGGATAGTGGATGTCTCGTTCATTAAAGGCTTTGGGTGCCTAACCAGATTTCTGAAAGGCTGGCAGAGTCCTTTGTCTGAAAACTGTGTTTTGAAGATTTCCCAAACTGATTTTAGAAGTTCTCCTTGGGTTTTTTTTGTACTTCATTAGCCACCATGAAATGCTCAGGTGTGACAAGAACAGTAAATGAACCAGAAGTGTCGATTTTTATTAAACATCAGAGCATTCAAATATAGAAAGAGTCCTAAAAGTCTACTGAAAATTGGAACAGGGTTAGATACCAGACACGAGATTTGAGGTGACACCTGGAAACGCAATCAGGAGTGTGACTTTCTGTGGGCAAATCCAACTCCTTCTGTTCAAGTTCGTGGAAGTGGTGCCTTGGCATCACTCTGAAGAAAGGTGATGTAATGGAAATGGAACATAAATTCCCTGGTTAATCTTGGTAGTCAATTGGTGTGAAATTTCATGTAAGATTTATTTGACATTTGTTTTGCAGTTTGGCTGTGTTTTAGGGGTCTTTGTTTGTTTGTCTTTGTTGTTTGTTTTTTTTTACTGTTGTTTGTTTGTTTTTCCCTTAAAGCTCTTACAGAAAGCCTTTGAAATCAGATGCTCATTGGAATTCAACCCTTCCTATTTTTAAATTCATATATACATCTATATATGGACTCTTTCTTTTTGGGGTGGACTACATATATATAAAAATACATGGTCAATTAAAAAGGTCAGTGTCCTGGATGCTATATTTTTCTGATTTAACAGCTGATTTAAAACTGAAATTAGATTCCCTTCCATTTCCAGCCATTATCCATGGTGTAACTAAGCAACACCACCTTCCTGTTATTGATGGGGCTGAGTGCACACAGATCTTGCTGACTGGGATGGGCGTAACTACACCTCTGTTTAACTGGTAAACCTTGCATTTCAACAGTGCTGATCTTCTGGTGGTGCTGCAGATGCAGAAGCATTGATCTGGAGCTCTCTGGAGGGGTGTTCTTCTGTTCCCATCCATCTGCAGTTAGTTCTCATGCTTGAGTGGTTAGAAAGTTGTGTAAGTTGCTGTGCAAAACCTCACAGTAGGTACTAAGGCTTCTCTGAGTATGAATATACCTCAATTAGACTTGTAAAGTCAGGGAAATGCTAAACCAGTTGGCATTCTCCTCTGTTCTGACACACAGGGAGCACATTTCATCTCTCCTGATGTTTCAGCTCACTGACTATCCTTCCTTCTGATCCTTGTCCCTTCTGACAAAACCTCTCCTTTTCTCCCTTTCATGCCTCTTCCTCAAGCAGTTCTGCATTTCTGAGTACAATTTATTCCTGCAGCAGATGTAGCAGAGCTGAAGGGGAAAAGACCTCCAACCTAATAAAGGTTTGCACATGGAATGAGGCAGAGTTAGGGCTGGTGTGATACAACATCCATGGTCCTCAAACAGCTGGAAATGTTTCTCAGATGAGCCACTGCACAGGGCTAAGGTGGGTGAGTCCCACCAGTGAGTCTCTGCTCATGGTCTTTGCCTAACTCTCCTGGAATAAAAAATTCTAGTGGTTTGGATAGGGACAAGTCAGTCCAATCAAGTTCATTAAGGGGATGGAGCTGGGAAAGGGTCTGGAGCACAAGTCTTATGAGGAGCACCTGAGGGAGCTGGGGAGTCTTAACCTGGAGAAAAGGAGGCTCAGGGGAGACCTTATTGCTCCCTACAACTCCCTGACAGAAGGTTGTAGCCAGGTGGGAGTTGGACTCTTTGCCCAGGTAACAAGTGACAGGACAAGAATAAATGACCCCAAGTTGCACCATGGGATGTTTAGATTGGATATTAGGAAAAGATTCTTTGCTGGGATGATCAGGCATTGGAACATGCTGCCTAGGGAAGCGGTGGAACCACCACCCTTGGAAGTGTTCAAAAATATATGGATGTGTACTTGGGGACATGGTTTGGTGGTGAACATGGTGGTGGCTGGGTTAGCAGTTGGACTCGAGGATCTTCGAGGTCTTCTCCAACCTTAATAATTCTGTGATTCTACGATGATTTTGGCCTTGGTGTTGACATGATGGGAGCTGGCACAGTGGGTGGGTGCAGCTCTAGGCAAGGCTTGTGGGACTGTCTTGGAAGAGCTGGGAAGGTGGGAAGGCCATGAATTGATGCTGCCCCCAGCAAGCCCAAGGAGCACCACGGGCTTTCTGAGCACAGCCCAAGTGCCCACAGCAGCACGTGGGAGGTGTGTGGTGTTAGCAGGTGTGGGAGGGGAGGAGAGAGTGTCATAAGTGAGTTGATGTCCTGAAGATGCAATTCCACTTGTGGATTTGTGCAGGGGCTGTTGTGCTCCACCCCTGGTTGCCTCAACAGTGGGCTTGTCAGGTAGATTGAAACTTAATTTTGAAGCCTGTGTAGGGATTTCAGTCAAAGGTCATAAAGAAAAGCCAGGAAGCTTCTTCCTGGGAGAGAGGAGTTTTGGTCTGAGGATGACCATCTGAGGCACGAAGCCTTGGCATTGCAAGGGGTTGAGGGCTATGCCTCTCACCCATTGCCATTGCAGGAACTTTAAGCATGTATCTCCTTGCACTGGAGTCAATGGTGGCATTCACAGGCTTAAAGCTCGGCAGCTGCTTAAGTACTGTGGAATGATATCCAGAATTCATCCTCAAGGATCTGCATTGGAAGAGGGAAGGATGCAGACTCTCCACTAAATATCAGTGGGATTCACAGAAGAGGTCAAGCTGAGACAAAACACATTCCCAGGATAAGGTCTATCTGCCTGAAATTTCTGACCTGAGTTTTCTAAGCCCAGTAAGTGGATACTCACTAATGCAAAATTCCATGCTGACTAAACAGATTTCAGTCAATTTTCTGCTATGAAAGCATTTCAATTTTAACAATAGCTGTCCCTCCCAATATAATACACAAATAGTTTAGTAATATAGGCCTTAACACACTACTCTGATAAATATTTATGTTACTGATTTTAAGTTAAAAGCTTGGTTATGAATTGTTTTCATTCCAACAGTGTAAACATCCTTCTAGAGTATGCACTGTAATGTTGAGATTGAAGTCACTTACCCTGTTTGGCTGGTCTTATCAGTGCAAAAATATTCTTTAGTGGATTCTGATAAAAGTATTTCACCATTAAAAGGTTCTTTTCTGTACAATACAGAAGAGAAAATTAATGTTAGGTACCTTTTTGCAGCCAGCAAAAAGACGTCAGTTCTTTGTTTGCTGGATGTTACATTAGTTTAAATAGAAATTTGAATACATGAACATAAAGCACAGTCCTTCTTTGCATTTTCCTGGTGATAAATGGATTTTGGCTATTGCTTAGTTAATGTTTCATGCATTAGTTGATAAAGGAAACTCAGCTTTATAAAATGAGAAACAAAAGCTATTTAAGGTGTGTGAAATAAGGTACCATCATAAATAGCCTCAGCTCTGAATTGATGAGCAGTAACAGATAAATAACTGGATATGGGTTCTGAACTGGAATCCCAGCCATATTCTTGTGGTGAAAGGGAAGGATTTGAATGATGGCAGCAGAATGCAAAACCTCCCCAGTATCATCAGAGCCTGAAGTGGCTCTGGTAGAAATTCAGGCAGTCATTTAATAAAAACACCTCTTTTACTGTGGAGGCTGTAAATTATACAAGCCTGTCAAGTTACAGCTCTGCCTTTGTGCACAGCACGATTGTAATGTTCTCAGTCCATAATTTAGAAAAGGATTAAAGTTCTCCAATGCTCTGCTGTTTTTACAATGTTTTGGTGATAATAAGATTACCTCAGCCTCCGTGTCTATGTGAAAATGTTGCTAAAAAGACATACCATATTTGAAGGTGGGGTTTTCTCACACACAGATGCATATATATGAGAGGGCGAAAATACATGACAGTGGTGTCTGGCATCAAAACCTTATTGTGGGGCTGGAGATGCCTCATTACTCATGGATGTTGAAGGCATGCAGCTAACGTATGGATTTGCTCTGTATGAGGGCTAGTGAGTCTTTAAGGTCACGTCAGTAAAGTTTCTGTTTATTAAAATAAAAAAGGTTTAAAATAGGGTTTTTAAAAATCTTGAAAAGATTACAGAGGTCTCAGAGAACCTATTCCCTGGAAAGCCAAGTTTCTTTACTTACCAGGGCTCCTCAACCGGATAAACCTCAGGAGAATTAAAATATTACAACTGTTGTCTAAGTCAGAAAGTAAGAGCAGAATAGATTTTCTACCAGAATTAAATCATGGTTTCAGAAGCCTAGTGTCAGTGGATATTTCAGAGATGGCAGAAAATGATAAATACCTGCTGATGATCTGACAATTCTGTTTTCAGTGGTAGGAAGCCCTGACTTCTCTCATCATTTGCCCCAGGTCTTCAGTTTGCCACTGCATTTAGACTCCTTCTTGCTGGTTCTGCCAGAACTTAGCTGCTGTAGCTTTGAGGGTGTGTGGGTATCTTATTTTTGAAGAAAATGGAAAAATATTCTGCTGACGAGTTTGTTGCTTGTTTGTTGTTTGGGTTTTCTTCTCAAAGATGGCACTATGAACCACAGAGAGATTGGGCAGAGGTCCTGTGGAGGTCAGATTAGGCAGCAAAAATGTTGGAGAGGTAGGTAAAGATGCACGAAAGACAAAATTGGTCATGTGCTGCTTCAGTATTGCTCTGATTATCTCTACCACATACCAGACATACTTAGGTTTCGATTTCCCTGCAAAAACTTGTGTTAATACAATTTGCTGGAATTATTTAAGGGAAGGAGAGGATTCTAGAAGATAGCAAAGCCTGAGTCCTCACCTACAGTCAGAGCCTACAGCCTGTATTTTACAGGGAAAATAGGACCATAAAAAAAGACATTAAATTCTTTGTGTTCTAAGATCCAGAACGAGGCAGGTTGCCTGGAGTTAGCTATTATTTCAGCTATGAATGACTCCAGAATGCAATTCCATCAGGAACGCCTGACTGTCATCCATGGACATCTTGATCATGCCTCTTTTCCCTTTCCCCTGCTCCTGTGAGGAGGAACTAAACAACCTGGACACCTTTAGTCCCAGGGCTTGCTTCAGTTTGGAGGAAGAGCCATTTCATGTAGATAAATGTAGTATCACTGGGCTCAGGCATAACTTTGCCTTCAAAAGCCACAGTCTGGTGCGGAACAACCAGTTTTCAGAGCTGTGTTGACTCAGCTGTGCTGTGCTGGTTGTCCATGGCATGGTCTTTCTCTGTCCATGGCAGATGCAGAGGGAAATCTGGTCTTCAGTGGGACATGACAGAGTTGAACAAGCTGGAAAACTGTGCCCACCACCTGGAAAAATCCTTGAGTGAGCTCTTCAAGATACCACACATGCTCCAAACTCCAGTGTCTGTCTCTGCAGCTGGGAAAGTGGAAAGGAAACAAGGATCACAGAATGAGTAATGTTGGAAGGGACCACCGTGGGGCATCTGGTCTCACCTCCCTGCTCAGCAGGGCCATCCCAGAGCACATGGCACAGGGCTGTGTCCAGACAGCTCTGCAATATCCCCAGTGAGGGAGACTCCACACCCTCTCTGGGCAATCTGTT
>JAWWMO010000043.1:58685835-58713999 GCA_035047845.1 Dendrocincla fuliginosa
TCCCAGCTCTGCCAGCCTTTCCTCCCAGCAGAGCTGCTCCATCCCTCTGATCCCCTTGGTGTCCCTGCTCTGGCCTCACTCCAGAATTCTGTAGAATATTTTGTGGAACAGCAGAAGCCATAAAATAAGCTTGAAATTGTGGGGGTGCATGGTGGATTGTAATGCATTTAGCATGTGGTAAGCCAAGCAGAGAAAAAGGTCTGGAAATTTCTGTGAGAGACTTTTGCACTTTCAGCAGCAGCTGATAATTTACAAAGAGGAATTGGCCTTCCTTCTCTACTGGTAAATGTAGTGGAATAATAATGTGATGATGATGATGATAATAATTAATGCTTTATTAGTCATCTTGCTGCTAAGCCATTTTCCTGTTGTTAGCGTGTTATCACAAACTTGCAGTGACCAGGACAAGTTGCTGGAAAGCTATTGAAAGATTCCAAAGACACTTTACACAGGAATTTGGGTTTCTAACAGAGCTTACAAAACCATTCCTCTACTCTCCTTTTCACTAAATAAGTCCCACTGGAGCTGCCTGAACAAGCCAGAAAAGCCAGACCCGCTTGTACGCATTGAATTGTGTCAGGTAGGGGAGTTCACTTGCAGGTAGGTAGTTCCTTTTCTTGCTTTGTCTTTCTGAATCCTTAACACTGAAGATTGCCAGACGTTTTTCTTTGGTGTTGCAGCAAAACCTGAGACCTCTGAGCTGTAAACACACAGTGATGACAGAGAAAACCTCATGCATTACTTCTCTCTGATATGGCTCCAGAAGGGTTTGGACAATGCTCTCAGGCATGTGGTGGTATTCTTGGGGTATCCTGTGCAGGGCCAGGAGCCCGACTAGATCATCCCACCTTGGGTCTGGGCATGCACAGGCAGGTCTCAGGAGGATTTGAATTTGGAGTTTTTGAAAATGTCAGGTCAAAAATCACCACATAGATGCTTTTTTTCCAAGGCATGGACAAGACAATCTGGCTTTCCACCTCTTTGGTTTTGTAATCAGCCAATCTATTTTTGCTAATCTCTAGGAAAAAAAACAAGCCAAGAGTTTAAGCTCAGGACATTCCTTTCCACTATGGACTAAGGTCTTGCACAGGTAACACTAGAACTTGGTATATGTGGCAAAGTGATAAATCACTGAAAGCAAGGGTTTGTCTGCTAACAGCCCCTCCAACAACTCACCTTTCTGTCTGCAGACCAAGTGTGTACCTTACTTCTAGCTACTCCCAGGTGCTCAGAGCACTTTTATGCCATAATTCCACAGGGTGAGATCTCTTCTGGCCACCTGTGGCGCCCTCCTGTTCCCAGCATGAGAGGACAGGGCATGGAGGAGGGCTGAAAGAAGTCAGGTCTTACAGATTTGAGAAGGTCAGTGGCTTCTATTTTTAATGTTTCTAAGCTTTAATTCTTTCCAGGCTCTGAAAAACTTGAGCAGCAGCGATGACATAATTTGTGCTCAGCTTCCAGTTTCTATTGTCTCTGTGACCACCTGATTATTTCCCTTTTCTTTCTTGCAGCTGTGTGTTTCCACCTTTTCAGGAGGAAACAGCTGCTGCTTCACTTTTCTTGGGCTTCCTTCCTTCCTTCCTTCCTTCCTTCCTGCCTGCCTGCCTGCCTGCCTCCCTCCCTCCCTTCCTTCCCTCTTTCCTTCCTCCTTCTCTCCTTTCCCAGCAGGTTGTGAAGTTCCTACTACAAAGAGCAATAAGAGTCAAAAAAAAAAAAATGTGGAAGGAATGTACTCCAGTAAAAGAAAAGCAGAATAGCTTCTTGTTTTCTTGATAAGCAGCAAAAATACTTTTTCCTTCAAAGTCATCCCATTTCTGCCACAGAAGTTCACAATCACACCAAGAACCTTGGGGAGAAAGTATTTATTTTCTTCCCTTTTTTCCTTTTTCCCCTGGTTCAACAGTGTTTCATGATAGATGGAGCCAACTCCTTTGGGCTTTCCATGGCCTTCTTTCCAATCATAAGTCCTTTGACAAATGTGGAGGGGGGGCCAGTCCCTTCTCAGCAGTTATGGGAAATGGAGACCGATTAAATCATAGGCTTTGCCCTGTCAGTAAAAATGTAAAAATGTCAAACATGAAAACAACATGTTTCCATATTGGGTGATGTGTGGGTTTTTCTCTCAACTGCAATTGCTCTTGCAGTGTAAGAAAGCAGCACAAGGTTTAGGTTAGTCAAGAACATTTTTGCACTGTGTATATAATAACAAAAACCCCAGACCTGCCAACCCACCCCCAGGCCTTGAATTTTTGGTAGACTTTCTAGTAAAGTTCTCTCTCCAGTCCTTAGGGGAGTCTTCAGGGGTGAGCGGATGAAGACGTGCCCCTTGTACCGCTTGCATTTTTACATCTTGAGCTCTACTGTGATCTCTTCTGTCTGAAACTTGTTCCATTAGTGTTCCATGCAGTGGGAGCAAGGACAGCCCCAGTCACCCCTGTCCTGGAGCAGCTCAGCTCCCCTCTGTCATGGCAGCTTTCCTTGGGTGTTGTGTCTCTAATTGCAGAGAGGGACCAATCCCAGTCCCATTGACTTCATTGGTCTCAAAGGTCACAGTCAGACCCCAAACAGGACATGACAGTGCCTGTCCTCTGTCTTTATCATAAAAAAAAAAAATCAAAGTCAGCTCTTAGCTAGTTGTTGAGGCAAGTTCGTGGTGACAAGTGCGTGGTGCACCATCCTTGAAATTGTCATTTGAGGGAGGTAGTAAGAATTCAGCTCTGGGGGGAGAGCTTTCATTGCAGTGGTTGTAGAAGGTGGCTAACCCCCCCAGTTTGGGTGGCTTGTTGAGCTTTTAAATGGCTAAAGATAGGAGAGACAAGTCTTACTAACTGAGATGGAAGGTATCAGACCTTGCCAGGGGTGAGGAGCTACTTCGTAGGCACAAGGATGGCAGATTCAGAGGCGGGAGGAGGGCTGAGGGTGGGCTGGGTGTGAAGAAGCTTCAACCAGCTAGAGGAGCATTTTCCGTATGCCAGCTCAGAGGCTGCCAGCTTTGCTCCTGCTGAACGATACCTTTCCCCATGATTAGTCCCATTGATTTTATCAGCTCTGCTCACAGGAGGCTAGCCCAGAAAAGGAGCCACCCACTGCTGAGCTCCCGCTGGGACAGACCTGTCTCCTTGCTGCTCTGGGAAGGGAGCAAACCATGACGCGGCTGTAGCTGGCACAGCACATGCTTCTTGCTGCCAGATGCCTTGGGAAAGGAAATGAAGGATCCATCAAGTTCTCCCTTCTTCCCACTTGGGCTAAGGAAAGGGCAGAGCCTGCAGAGGCTATTATGTGTGTGAGAAGCAAGACATGGAACACGTTATGGCCCCTCACTCCTTGCATTGGCATGCTGGCAGTGATCTGGCCCAAAGTGAGGTGCTACTCTGCATAAAAAAGGGGCAGAGCCTGGCTCTCAATGGCCAGAAGGTTTTAGAGGGCCCAGAGCATGAGGTCAGTACGAGCCTCTTGAAGGAAGGTGTAGCAACAATGCATCCAGTGCATTTAGTGGTAAACACAAAAGCCATTTGCAAAAAAGGGGGAAAAAAGGGGAAAAACCCCAACAACAACAACAAAAAGGAAGCAAAATAAAAAGGCATGTGTTTTTTCTGAAAGGCAAAGGGTTCGTTTGCCACAATGCACCATTTGCTGGAGGTTTCAGCCCTGCTATGATATTATGACTGGTGGCTCAGAGACCTTGCCTAGCCTACCAATGTCATTGACAGGGCTGGGCACTTTTGGTGGAGTTTTAGCTGCTCCCTGGCAAATCTGCTGAACGATGCTGTGAGACCTGTGGGTGTGCAAAGCCCCCATATTACCCACTGACCTGCCCCTCTGGCTCACTTGTCATGCAATTTCCACTAACTAACACTGTCCTTGTAACGCTAAGGTAAGAAGTGAAACCCCTTTCTTTTCCCCCTAATTGTTCTACTGATTTTACAGTTACCAAGCTGTAAAGCACCTCATCACTCTTGTTAATTCTTTCTTCCTTTTGAGCTGCCAGTTAGTAATCAATTATTACCCTTGTCATTCATGCTGCAGCACAGCAGCTGGTCACAAGAAGCCTCTGTTTCATTGGGCTGGAGCCAATCAAGTCTCTCCAGCTGTCCCTTGCTGCTCTGAATCATAATGTACAGTACTTGTTGCTTTACAACTTCCTTTACCAGACTGCTTTTTGGTTTTCTTTGAAAAAAAAAAAAAGAAAATTAAAAATGAAAAAAGTTTTTGCTCCCATTTCTGCCCTCATGGCACATCTGGCTGCTGGAGGTTAAAGCAAGCTTCCCACTGCTGCATTTTTATGGGGGGGGGAATACTTTGGTTTAACACGGCGGATATTTTTGTCATATTCTCTGTTTTATGTGACAATTGTGTTGATATAAAGACTGTTGATAGATCAAAGGTTTCACTAGTAAAATGATATGAAAGGCAGAGACATTAACATCCATCAGGGTCCTGATAGGGTTTGCAGAACAGGGCTTCTGGGCCTCCCAAGTGAAACCTAGCAGGAAGGTCTGCGAGCCTGCATAGCAAATGAAAAGAAAACAAGAGAGGGCACAGAATATTGGAGGAGGTAGTGACCCACAAAATGGTAGCAATTCGAGCTGCAAGGAACCCTGATTGAATTGCAGTGGAGGCAAATACTTTCAGGCTTGCTGTTCTTGTTAGGAGGCAAGGCAGCGTTCAGCACCACACTCCGAGCCATCGGCTGGGCTTGTGGAGTGGGAAACAGCAGTACCACCAGCTCCCCTGCTTGCCTTTGTTCCCAGCTCCCACTGCTCACTGCGGAGATAAGGAATCTTGCAAAAACACCCAGCCAAAATGTGAGGTACTGGGAGGAAGTGCCTGGCTTTGGAGTATCAATATTGTCATCCTGCGGCTTACGTTCCTCTCTGTGCAGTTTAGTCGAAAGGAAGAAACCTATTTCATAAATCTGCTACTGATGTGGGTGTTTTTATTGGCTCCAGTGGGGCGAGTCACAGGAATAAGAGTTTGGGAAACATATTTTCCGGTTTCTTCTTCTCCTCTCTCATGTGTCCCATGGAACCAATTTCCTGGGAGCACTTAGCAACAAATTAAAGCATGGTCTAACCCCTACTAATTACAACCTATTGCAAGAAGCTGTCCCCCTGGTGTTTAGGAGCACCGTTAATGTTAACTATGTGATGTCCATCAGTGACATTATCTAAAAATGTCTAATTATCTAAATTACCCAATAATGCTGCAGCTGATACCAATAAACTCATCTCTGCCAAATGGAGCACAAAAGTGGGTTTACAAGAGCACTACACAAATCACGCGGTGTGTGTTTGCCACGGGGCTGGTAAGAGTTTTCATCCAAAAGGGCATAATTATTAGATGTAGAGAAGGAAAAGGAAATGGAATGCAGTCACCCCTGTTCCATGTGACAAGATTTACTACTTTGGCTTCTCAGTTGTTTGTGCCAAAGTGCCTGGGTGGGGATGGTGGTCCAGGACTCCTCATACCAGCACAGGAATCTTGGAAAGGGATACAGGGCTGTGCACATTTATCCCACTGAAGCAAGATAAATGTCAGGTGTCAGGCCTGGTACCATAAAACGGAATCACAGAATCACTTAGGTTGGAAAAGACATCCAAGATCATCGAGTCCAACCTGTGACTAATCCCCACCTTGTCCCCCAGCCCAGAGCACTGAATGCCACATCCAGTCATTCCTTGAACACCTCCAGGGATGGGGACTCCACCACCTCCCTGGGAAGCTCCTTCCAATGCCTGGCCACCCTTTCAGTGAAGAAATTCCTCCTGATGCCCAACCTGACCCTTCCCTGGTGCAGCTTGAGGCCAATTCCTCTTGTCCTATTCCTTGTTCCCTGGGAGCAGAGCCTGCCCCCCACCTGGCCACAACCTCCTGTCAAGGAGATGTAGAGAGCAAGAAGGCCTTTCCTGAGCCTCCTTTTCTCTAGGCTGAGCCCCCCCAGCTCCCTCAGCTGCTCCTCATAGGACCTACTCTCTAGAAAAAGGGTAGCTTTACCCAACTCTTCTGTTTTAGCATCTCTTCTAACATTCCAAAAGGTGTGGTACAACAGAGACTTGCACACATGTCACGTGGACCTTTTGCAAAGAGCTCAATTCTACCCCAGTGAGTGGCCTTTACCACAAGAGTATTTGGGACTCAGATGCAATGAAATCCCATAGGCACAGAGCTGACGCAGATTTGCACTGACTGTTGACAATGAGGGTTTTCCATGTTTCCTGGCCTCCCAGCATCTTCCCTGAGCTTCTCCTAATGGAATTAGTCCTTAAAATCAGTGAGGAACAGCTCATTATGAGAAAAGAGGAAGGGCTGTGTGGTTCTGGCTTTCCATATTGTCTTAAAAAAAGCTTCTGGTCAGAGTCCGTAACCTCCATCATCCAGGACATGCCAAGTTTGCACTGAGTATTTGATGGATCTCTCTGCTATAAAGGAAAAGAAAGAAAAAAAAAAGAAGTCTTTTGAAGCAGACTAATAATAAAAAATATATTTTGGCATTATTAGAACTTTGAGGAATCAGAAGTGAGCATTTACATTACAAAAATAAAAAAGGGAAAAAAATAACATTTGTTGCAATACAGGAGGAGTTTGATCTTCTTAAAACACTCCAGCACTCCTTTTTTGAGATCTGTCATTTTGAATTGTAGTTACTATTCTGCTATTGCTGTGTGCTTGTGCCCACACACATTGTTGGATGGTTGTGTGAAACAACCAATCATGGTGAACTTCATCTTGCTACACAGCATGGACTTTCATAGTGAAATGTGAAAAGTATCTTGTAAATGTACTAGAATATGGATCCAAATATCTCACAAGTACATTTAGAATTAAATGAGTTAACATTAGCATGTCTAGTGGAATAAAAACATTGAATGGTTCTTAGGTTGAAAAGAGAAGAAGAGGAGAACTGTGAGGTACCTTTTTACAGATCATCTCCTGCACAGATCCACTGGAGAAGACAAAATTTGCTTGGTCTTCTCTGTCTCCAAGGATGAACTTCAGATCTGGTTGATACTCTTATTATTTGGGGACCTACAGCAGACTAGGACCATCATATTAGACATTTTTTGCCCCTCTGGACTATCTCTATCCCAAGCTACTTGGTACCAGCAGAGACACAGCATGTAATGGAAACATCTTCCAGGAGCCAAAGAAGAAGTTTATATGATTTGCAGAAAAAGTCTTATACAATTTCACATTTCTCTGGAAATCCAGGCCAGGATTAGGCTCACATAACACCAAGTGTTGAGGTGAGACTGGAAACTAGGGATTATGGCTGACTGAAGGCAATAGTAAGAATGGCAGCTATCTTGCCTGTCTCTGAGCATCTCCAGCTGAGCTTGCTATGTAGGCTTGGAGTCACAGAACCATGGGATCACCGAATGGCTTGGGTTGGAAAGGACCTTAAAGATCATCCAGTTCGAACACCCCTGCCATGAGCAGGAACACCAGCCAACAGACAGAAACATAGACTACCAGTTTTAGTGCTCCTATCTCTCTTAGATGTCCTTGTTCTGTAAGGAAAACTTTTGTCCACCATTCAGCTCAACTGGAATGATAAATTTCTGGATAGAGTTTGAGACAAGAATGAATGTCATTTAGGACTTGTAACACCAGGTCACAGTTGTCACCTCCACGGGACACCAAGGTAAGCATTGTGTCATCTCACCTTGTTGGTTCAAGGGCATAAAAAGTTGAATCTTGGACCTTCCATACCAGGGTTTGTGCTTTGCTGCTGTCCAGCTTCCTGCTACATCACGTACCTGTGATGGCTCCACATCAATACTCAAGGCAAGGAGCTTCTTAAAGCAGTGATCACATTAGGAATAGCAATGCTAAAACTGATGTTATTTATTTTTTAAGCAACTCTAAAGTTCTTAAGCTACATTTCAACTTCTGCTATCTGTGTGTCACTTACCTGGTAGGTACCAGGTTGCCCTGAAAGAGAGATGTTGCAAGGGACTCATGAACACAGAATTCTGCACCCAGAGTTTTATTCTATTCAGTGTGATTCATATAGCAATACCTTCTGCTTTCTTCACCTAATACCCACACCATTTTTTTTTCTAAATATCAATTTCCAGTAATTTTGCCCACCCCTCTCTTCCCCCAGACTCAGAGGTTTGTGGATAATAGCTTCCTGGATACACAGCCTGCCTTACAAACTTTGCAAATGAAAGAGAATGTCCCACTGAAATAAAATTCAAGTCTGATAAAAGCACAAAGCAAAACACAGACTAGGGCAATATCCAGATGTGGGGTGCTGGACTAAATCCTCATCTTCACTGGACTTTGTACTGTGGAAATGAGAGTGCTGGTGATCATGGGAAAAGTGCTACTGGCTTTTCTCGTCATAATAAGCTGGTCTTTTCAATCTAGTCTGGTGGCTCATTCACTTTATAGCTACAGTTTTCTATTCAGTTTGATCAGCCACTTGGAATTCCCAAGTGTCAGCTGCACAGTTTAAAAACTGCTTTCCAAAGGATAATTATGCAGACCTATTTTTAGATTCTTAAGTACCTGCTTTTAGGAGCAGAACTGTGGATTTAGGCGCCCATCTTAAAAATGTAGCCTGCGGCAGTGCTCTGCTATCCAGGCTCCAAACTTGGAGGCTGAACTGGAAGTATCACTGTGCACTTATCCTGTGTCAGTGTCTCTCCAGGACCTGCTTATTGCCAAAGACCTTACACACTTCCACAAGAAAATGTCTCCACAAGAACTAGTATGAGGCAATATTAGCCCTCAAATTGATGGCTGCAGTTTGGTGATGAATCTACCCCGCTGCCTTCAGCTTTCCATCTTGCCTTGGGTTGTGGTGACAGAAGGATTTGTCCATGCTTATTACACAAGCCATAATATTTAGAAATATTGTGGCTTTACCAGATCCTCCTGTATTAACTGCAGACACCACCTACAAGGAACACATGAAAGCCCATTGTAAGAAACCCACGTCTGGGACTTCATTAGAGCTTTGGAACGTTTTTTAACTCCTAGAGAAAACAAGATTCCAATTTTCGAGCATCCTTGGCCTCATTTCATCCCCCTTGGTTTTCCTGTTGGATTTTTCCCAGACTGCAGTGACCCATTTTCATTGGGCACTGTCTTCAGAGCGAGTTCTCATTGAGGCTATCCCCAGCTGCAGAAATCTACAGGTCATCCATCTGGGGTCACCTCATATCTTAAAGTTTGTCTTTCACAGTTAAGCTTTAGGTCTGCTGGACAAAAGTGAGTATCTCTGAAGCTACCTACACCTTTCCTTAATTCAACATAAATTCTCTTCCTTAATGTGATCACCTAAGATTGCTGTTTCCAGCTTCTGTGGTCACTCAATTCACAGAATGGATCCCCCTTCTCTCCTCTTCATGGCCTTCTCTCATCCCATGGTCCTTTTAGCTCACCTTCCTTCACAAACTCTTTGGAGTTTGCATGGTTTACTTGCCGTTCACATTTTCAAGACCATCCCAGCACTTCATAGTTCTGTGGTGAGTTATGTTCAGTATCCTTACCATTCCTTCAAAACTCATGACTCCCACCTTCCTAGAGAGACAAAGCATGTCCTGTTGATGTTATGTGTGGCATACCTGGTTGGCATTTTTGGCTTTTAAAGGGAATTTTGCTTCTTAACCTTCCCTCTCTTTGGCGGTATCATTATCGTGGCTCTTGCCACCGTGGAAGGCACGACTAATCTCATTCATACTTCTTCCAGATGCATTTTATGAGATTTCTAGAAGAAGGCCTTAATTTCACTAGTCCTGGGACCATCCTTACTCACAGTACTCCCTTTAAAGGCATCCTCATAGTTCATCTGGTCTCACTATACAACCCGTAGCTGACCAAGCAGTGTTTGGTTCCACAGATGTTTGAAACCAGCCGAAAGAAACAGTCCTCTTGCTCTGTGTCATCTGGCTACTCTTTTTCAGTGATTTTGAGTCTGAGTGGGGAGAAAAATTGGCTTAAATGCAACATATTAAGGGAAAATAATATTTTTTTTCAGTTCCCCAGGACATTTTACCTGGCTGCACAAAGACCCATGCTGGCAGAAGGGAGGATTGGCACAGGGGATCAGATCTGTTGCTTTCAGCGCTGTCCTTTGACAAGCTCAAGGATTTGTTGAACTGCAGCTTCAAGGGGGAAATATTTGTTCAATTACTTCTCATCTCATCACTGTCCTGACTTTCTAGTCGCTGTAAGCAGTCTTCTTGTGGTGTGTCTGTACAAAGCCTTGCACCACAGTATCACTGTCCCTGGGGCTCCTGGATACTACTAATGTCACAGCAATAATCCCTGTAATTCAAAGGCTGGGCAGGTCAGTGGGCTGGTGAGTTAAAGCAGATTTTTCTCCAGGCTGTTCCCAGCTCTGTCTCCAGCTCCCTAAGAGAAATCATGTCTTCTGTCTGTGGCTGTATTTCAGCTGTGAGCACTTTGAGGTTCATGCCATGGGTAGCATGAGGGGTTCACAACCTTGCTTGTAAAGCATCTTTGCATTGTGCTGTGCTGGTATCCAACAGCTCAGACAGGTCAGTGATTGCCCTTGGCCCAGCTGCTGGGAACTTCCTTTGCTTTTCCGGACCATCAGCCCTCTCCAGATATTTGTATGTGTTGATCATGTTGGTCTTAGCTGCAGGTTTGGGGCTACACAGATTTGTGCAGTGGAGAAGAGATTTTTATTTTGTGTTCCGTAGTTTCTAGCGCAGATTTGAGGGGTTCCATATAAGAGTCTTGCTGCTGATGAATCACTAAGAACAAGTAAGATTTTCCTTTCCTTCCAGCACGGAAATCTAATTTTGTCTCTGCAAACGTGTCTTGATATTTTAGCTAAATAAACCTTAATAAAGAACCATCAGAGATTTTAATCTAAACCCCAAACATATACAGTTATTAGGAAGAAATTCCTCCCTGTGAGGGTGGGCAGGCCCTGGTACAGGTTGGGCAGAGAAGCTGTGGCTGCCCCTGGATCCCTGGGAGTGTCCAAGGTCAGGCTGGCTGGGGCTCTGAGTGACCTGGGCTAGTGGAAGGTGTCCCTGCCCATGGCAGGGGGTTGGAATGAGATGATCTTTAAGGTCCCTTCCCAACCGAACCATTCTGTGGTTCGATGATTAGACCTCCACAGCAACATTCTTTCTCTGACAGAACCATCACTTCCCTTGGAGGAAATTTACCTCAACTCAGAAAAGATGTGAAAGTCTTTTCTTCCAAACTACATCTGTCACTCCAGTGGCAGCTGTAACAGCATGGCTCTTAGTTTGCGCAATTATTTTTCATCCTCTACTTGTTGGAAATTATAATGGTTGAAGATGTGGTCGAACCATCAATGCAATGGTGGTGCTCTTTCTGTGCTGGTGGAATTCCCACCCTGGCAGCAGATTTCTGGTTCCCTACTGGAAGAGTTTGCAAATGGCCCAAATTCTCACACTGCCTGGTTATTTCAAATCTGATGCTGCTCTGGAGTGTTTTTTTCTATGGCATCCCCTAATTTGGACCCTGCAGAACCAGATGTTTCCTTTTATATTGCTACCGATCATAGGAAAGAAAAAGAACAAAACTAATGTGCAAAAAATTTGGCAAGTGACAGCTTGAGTGCAGAATTTTGTAATGCTGAGCCTGTGAGCCTCATACTAAACTAGTTCCAAAACAGGATGTTGCAGTGCATGTCTAATATCCCTTTTCTACCACACCCCAGAGCAATTTCTGTTGCTATCTGAGCTATGAATTGCATTAAAAAGCAGCAATCAAATCTCACACAGAAAGATTATATCTGCTTCAACAAGCAGTAGGCACAGGTTTCGTCCATTTTGCTGGAAGAGATGAACACAAAGGTGTTCCACTTTGAGACACTGTGAGAGTCCCCCCTCCCTCAGTTGTGTTACTACAGCAACAGGAACAATCATCCTGTTTGTTAGTCATATCCAAAACTTGCATAGCAGAGTTATCCTTTCTTATTGCTGGCCCTATAATCTAAATAGAGCCAAGATAAAAATCAGATCTTAATCCGGTCAGTCATATGGCAATTCGCTCCATCCTTGATTATCAGCTTGTGCTCCACAGGAGTGAATATGCCACAGTTTGTTCCACAACAATCTCAATTCCAGGATATAGTTATCAGCAAAGTTTTGAGGGGTTTATTAAAGTTGTTTCTTAGTCTATGGGATGTCACAATTTGTGTAGCTTGGGGAAAAGCACTTAAAAAACCCTATAGTTTGCACTTTTTCTAACAACAGGCTCCTATTTATTATTGGCAAGAACAGAGCACGGGCTTTAGAATTTAAGCAAAAAAGACCTCTGGCAATGAGGAAATGAGCCTAGACATTTTTCATGAATGGGGTAGAGCTGCTTAACTCTGACTGGCTTGTTTTCTTTTCTTCCTATTCACATCACTCAAGTCCCACCTTCCTGCCTTAAAAGGCATCTCGTTCCCTGGCAGCAAGACAAGTATCTGTTTGATGTCAGCACCCTTTTATTTGCTTAAAAGCATCTTTTTTCCAAGCCAGTAAATTGAAAATGACTACCGCGTCGAGAACTAGCCAATTTCCAGTGCTCTCTGCAGAACTGCTCTGCTTTCACGTTTGAGAGTTATCATTAATTTTCTAATGAATAATGAGATCAGAGAGCTTGCATGCTGTATTATGTGTAGGAAAATGCTTATGTAAATCAGTATGGCTGGGGTAGCTTCCCAGGGGAACTTTAAAGCTTATCATATCATTAAATCTGATAACAATTCAATTTTTTTTTTTAAAGTAATGCAAAGGTGTGGGGGGGGAAAGTCTATTCACTGCCTGTTTGTAATAATGTTTATAATATGAAAGAGAAAGGAAGGCTATGAGATCATATATGAGAAAATGCAACCAGAAATTCCTTAGGCTTTACAAGCTGCACCCTGTGTGGAGGGAAAAAGCTGTCCCTGTATTTACATAGCTGGACCTTGTGAAATATGTTGAATGTAATGAGAATATTGTCACAATTCAATGCAGATTTCACTTTTCCAGGCTCCATGCAACAGATTCCGCAGCTTTTTCTCGCACAACACTTCCAGGGACCTTAGGGGCACCATCCTCATCTTCCTCTTCTTCCTTTCCATGTGACTAATGAGCTCAACGAAATGAAGGGAAAATGTGCACCTCTCTTTTAACTTGGTTTTAGGACTTAGGGATGCCTGTGAGTTGCACTGGGACTAAAGACATCAGGATACCATTTTCCCAGCAGGACCAAGGGCTGCTCCATGGATTCTAGTCATTGTGTTTACCACCTAGAAAACTCTTAATTAGTCTTCCTGTTTCCTTCCTCCCCTGCTTGTGCTGAATTTAAACAGCATTTACTTTGCCAGTACCATTGACTGTGCGAGTTGCAGGATGTGCTGTGTGAGCATCACCAGCTTCTCCACGATGTCAAAAGTCTCAAAGTGCCTTTTCTTTCCTTGGGTTGAACTCCTGTAGAAATATGCTTATTTTTGTGCTGAATGCTCAGGTGACTTGATAGTACTTTTTCGCTGGCAGGACAGGTGTCTCATGGAAGCAGAGAACGGCAGTGGTTGGGCTATTGCTGCTGCCTGCAAATATGCTGCTGAAAAAAAAAGAAAAAAACCCACTTCTGGAATTTTTAATGGGGGGCATCTGAAAGACGAATGTAAGAACTTAGCAGCCTTTATACCTTTTAGAGTATACCTCATTATGCTTCTTTCTCAATGTGGAACCATAAATGCCATAAATGAGCCCACAAGGAAGATGGAGAGAAACTATTTCCAAGGGCCTGAAGTGACAGGACAAGGGGGAATGGCTTCACACTGACAGAAAGCAGGGTTAGATGGGATATTGGGAAGAAATTCTTCCCTGTGAGAGTAGGCAGGCCCTGGCACAGGTTGGGCAGAGAAGCTGTGGCTTCCCCATCCCCGGAAGTGTCCAAGGCCAGGTTGGATGGGGCTCTGAGCCACCTGGGCTGGTGGAAGGTGTCCCTGCCTATGGCAGGGGGCAGGAATGGGATGATCTTTAGGGTTCCTTCCAAACCATTTTATGATTCCATGGTAAGTGAAGTTGCTGCATCCCCTCCCATCCCCTACTCATAAGGCTGTAGCTGAGCCTGAGCAGATGAGACGTGTTCTTACCATTCTTTCAATGTGGGGTGATCAGCCACGACTTATCAAATAACAACTAATAGTATTTTGCGTTGTGTAGCTCTTACTCCCTTGAATCTTTTGCAAAAAAACCCCAAATTGCTGCTTCCTAGGAATGCAAACGTGGATTTAAGAGGTGTTCTCCATCAACCCACTCAGATGTGACAGATCTTTCTGCTGCACATTGTAGAGGTTCTCAGTGATCTCCACCATCCATGAGAAGTGAGTACCACTGAGAGCTGGGGTAGTACAGGAGTGCTGATAGGAAGCCAGGAGATACCTCTTTTTATCCTAGACTGTCCTCTCTGCCATATTAAACATTAGATACGTGTTTTTCCACATTTGTTAGAAAGGGGGAAAAGAATGCATCTGTTCCTCAGGGATGATGAACTGAAATTGGCCCTGATTCAGGAAAAGAAAGTCTATTCAGCGTAGCACTTAAACTGAGACATAAGTGCCAGCCTGAATAGGGACAGAGTTAAGCCTCTGTTTAAATGCTTTCCTGAACAGGGGTCATTAGCAGTAGCTCTCTCACTGCACAATGGATTATTACTAATGGAAACAGCTAGTATTCAGATAGGCATCCAAACTTTTGGGGGCTTCCTTTATCTTAACTGTTTGCTGCTGCTCCTTGCAGGCCAGTTGGCTGCTGCACACTTAGGGATTTGAAGGGATGGCTCCCAGCAATGTGCCATGAGAGCCATTCAGCTCTGGAGTGCGGGTTTGGAGGGCAATGGCATGAGGTGGGGAATCGTAAGCACTGTGAGGCAGGTGGGGACTCCTTTTGAACTCAAGGAGCAATGAACACCTTTTTCTATTGGGATAGTATAATATAATATTGCTCAAATGATCATCAAGTGGCAACACTGAGGGAAATTACAGAGCAACACAAATAAAGATTTTGGCTGATTTAAAAAAAAAAAGCTGATTTTTCTCAATGCCTTTTCAGAAAACTAAGCAGGTTTTGTTCTGCGATCACCATAAACATTGGAATATTGCCTGTCAAACTGTGAATAAAACTGATTTACCCATAAAAATAGTTTTTCAAATCATATAGATTAATTCAAAACTCTTTTCAAAGACTTTCCCCCCCCTCCCCATTATAAAATTTTTGGTGTATTCTTCGCACATCCATGGACATTTTAGTTAGGTAAACTTCTGCTGTGATTGGAACTGCTCTCCAGTTTATGAGGGAATGCAGGAGCAAAGTGATCACCAGTGAGACACCAACTGCACATACAGATTCTGTGCCCATTTAAGTCTGCATAAATCAGGGTTATCTCCTATGGAAGTTCTGGCAGAGTTCATAACCCTCCATGTATTGCACACCACTTTTTTAGTCCTGTTAAATCTGGCTGTCATGGGAGATCATGGCCTTCAGGAATGAGTAAGGACAGTAAGAACAGTGCCAGGCAGGGCTTTTAAAGCCACAAGAAGAGCTCAGAGCCCAATACAAAGACCAAGGGGGCAAGGCAATGTGTCTGGAAATGTGTGTAGGTCACTGACTTGATTTTTGTGTGGCTTGTTCAACTGATTAAAGATCCCCAGGTTTCTTAGGTGTGAACAGGGAATTATGGCTGTAACTCACAGGTAGTTTTTTTCATTTCACAGTGTTCTTGGGAGGAGTTGTTTTGAGTCTGAAAAGTATTTCTCTTTGGTTTGTGCTGTCGCAGACACAATATCCGTGAAAACTGTTAGACTTAGCTGCCTTCCTGTCACACAGCAGAAGGTTCATAGTTACATGGCAGAAGGGCAGGAGGAACAGGACTGCTGGCCTGCAAATGGAACATCCCCAAATTAAATTTAGATGTATGTTCTTTGTGCTAAAGCATTTGAATTGAACACCAGAAATATAGAATACATGAAGAAAATCAGCTGAAAAATTTTCTTATATTTTGGTTTCAGCTAGGTGTCAATTACTGTGGAAAAAAATACCCACTTGGAATTAAGGTCATCTAAATGACCATTAAGGGGATTTACCTCCAGGTCAGGGATGGCCACTTGTCAGCATTAGATTTCATTGATGGATTTGACAAAAATATTAAAAGTAGTGACTGACGTATAATCAATTTGCCTTTACATTGGGAATTAAAGTATTCAAAGGGTCTTGGAATAAAGTTTATTCTTTTAACAGGGAAAATAGCAAGAAAATTGAGCTTTGCACTGCAAACATGTAATGTGGTGTAACAAGACAACAACTCTTCAAACTCTTGTATCTCAGATTTCTGAATTTAACATACCAGTTCTAATATTGCCTGAAGGACTTGGTTCTGCTCTGGAGCTCATGTGGCGCAGCACCTTGATCTGTAAACAGTCCCACAATTCATCTCCATGTGGTGAAAGTGGTACTCTTTGTTGGAATTGCAGTGCTGCCTTCCATGCTGATTCATCAGTGCCATGAAACTGCATCCTCTGTGTCTGCAAGACTATTGAATTGTGCAAGGTGTAAAGGTCTTTTGTAGAACTGTGGGAGTGACTGTTTTGATCGCTGAAATCAGTCGTTGTTGTAGAATGATGATGGTGTTCTTTCTGAGACACTCTTAGTATTTCAGGGAATGTCTACTTCCAAATCACACTGCATTCCCAAATACCTGAGTAGCCAAAAGTGTTACATCCTTAACATCCATCTTAAATGGTATTACAGACCAGCTGATATTCATAGGAAAGGTAGCTCTAATTGCTGGGAGAGGAGCAGAAAGGACTGGCTTTTAACAAATGACATCACCTTCAGCAGACTGCCTGTGAGTCAATCTAGCAGTGACATCATCCATTCATAAATCTGGACAGTCACACCCTCCCTCATGTTTGAGAAATACTTGCGAGACCCTCCCCTGCAGAGCTGCCCCCAGCCCTGGGGTCCCAGCACAGCAAGGACATGGAGCTGTGGGAGCAAGGCCAGAGCAGGGACACCAAGGGGATCAGAGAGATGGAGCAGCTCTGCTGGGAGGAAAGGCTGGCAGAGCTGGGATTGTTCAGCCTGGAGAAGAGAAGGCTTTGGGGTGACCTCATTGTGGCCTTGCAGTGACTGAAGGGAGCCCCCAGGGAAGATGGAGAGAGACTATTTCCAAGGGGCTGGAGTGACAGGACAAGGGGAATGGCTTCACAGTGACAGAGGGCAGGGTTAGAGTGGATATAGGGAAGAAATTGTTCCCTGTGAGGGTGGGCAGGCCCTGGCATAGGTTGGGCAGAGAAGCTGTGGCTGCCCCTGGATCCCTGGGAGTGTCCAAGGCCAGGTTGGATGGGGCTCTGAGTGACCTGGGCTAGTGGAAGGTGTCCCTAGAATAGTTGCAACAAGATGATCTTTAAGGTCACCTACAACGCAAGCCATTCCATGATTCTATGAAAAATAACCACCTAATCCTGTGTGGTACCTGTTTCAAGGCACGTTGAATGTGCCTGCTGTGTTGGCAATATATTGATGGAATGTACTCAGAAAAGCTGTGTGTTTTGCCTCTAATGAAATCAGATTTACCTTCCCTTCTCTTTTTTAAAAGTATTTAGATGTACAGGATTATTATTTATATATTTTTGGTATACTTTATAATTATTTGAAGTCTTTATTCATTTGTAATGTGTGTTTCTCTAATGAAGGATGAGTACAAGGGAAGAGCTTGGTGATCTGCAGAATCTACTTCTGTGCAGGGGGTCCAACTTGTAAAGGTGATGATGGCAGGAAAATCAGAGACCTTCCACTGAAGTGTCCGAGGCCAGGTTGGATGGGGCACTGAGCAACCTGGGCTAGTGGAAGGTGTCCCTGCGCATGGCAGGGAGGTTGGAACGAGATGGTCTTTAAAGTCCCTTTCAACGCAAACCATTCTAAGATTTAAGAATATGTGCGTGGGAAGAAGGAGACTAATTTGGGCTGTGGGGATTGGGTCTGAGTTGCTCTTTGGGCAGATTTATAGTAAAGATGTGAACGCGCTTCTCCCACATCTAGTTGGAGTATTCCAGCAGCCCAGAGCTGAATCTCCATCAGAGTCTTCCTGCTCCAAATTGTTCTGCTTCTCCATGTAGATATATTCTCCGAATATCTGCTGGAGCAGCAGGAAACCTGCCTGGACACTCACCCTATTTCTAAGGTCAGACTTCCTTGACTTCGATGCATTTCCTTGGAGATAATTGGTTTGGATGAGGTGGCTGCTCCTACGGACCAATTCCTAACTACAGAAGGGGTCCCAGTCAATGGAAATTACAGGAGAGCAGAAGCAGAGGCGCAGAGCTTGGGAGCTGGCTGTGCATGAAGGCTGGGGAATTGGGAGCAGAAGACCCTGAAAGGGAGAGGGCCCCCCGCTCCTGCAGCTGGCAGGGGACCAGCCATAGGTGTAGCACGAGAACACAGGGCACTAGCCTGAAGGCAGGACACTGGGATGGAAGCATCCCAATAGGATGCCTGTTTTATTGCTCTCCTCTGTGCACAGGGGCCAGGCTAGGAAGACTTGTTTTGTTCCTTCCCTGTAACCATTGCAAAACTTGTGCCCAGGGTATTTGCAGTGTTTTGTTCTGGCTTCTCTGGCACAACCACTCTTTTTTGATTCATTGAGAACTGTAAGTGTTGATGCAAACCCAGCGAGGGCTGCAGTCCGTAAAACGCTGCTGAGTCTCTCACTGTTGGCACCTGAATCTCAGATGTCTCCCCAGATTATCACAGGGTGGCAAAGGGCTGCTGTGTCACAGCTGGTGGGGTGGGTGGCACATGAGAGAGTGACACAGTGACATGGGCACTGCTTCCACTGTCTGAGGATCTCTCCCAAACCCTGCCCTGCTTTTGAGTTCCTATTTCCCTTTATCTACTCTTTTGCACTAGCAGTCATCACTTAGTGTATGTTTTCAAGCATTTCCTTGCAGCTGAGGGACAGAACACAAACATTTTTGAAGATGAGAGCTGAGATTCACACTGGTTTACTGCAACCCAGGAGCTCAAGATAAGTGCTGCAAACACTGCTATGAGATTTACAAGCATGTGATGGGAAGCAGCACTATTTTGGGTTTGGATGTAAATTGAGGACCTCTACATACAGGTATTATGTAGGTACTACCCAGTGTGGCATGATATGCCTTTCTCTTCCCTCAGGGACAGAGAGAATCTGAAGGTAGCTGACTTTTCACAGAGGGCAGCCAGCACATCCTAATAACAAACACCACGTTTTCTTCTACTGCAACCTGTGTTTTCCTTCTACTGCAGCCTGCTTCCTCACGTATTTAGATATTTATATTCTTAGATGCACATGCTTAAATGATTGTTTAATGTTTTCATCATGCAGTGGCCTTAATTAGGGCAAATTCCTGTGTTGGCAGTGAGTGTCTGGATTTGTAGGAACTGCCTTTAAGATATTTCTGTCTGAAAAGCCACCCCTCTGCAGGTGGCCTCGCCAAGAGTGACCAACTCCTCCTGTCCTGTAATCCTAGGGCTTTATAGTTATAAACGTGCCATACTGAAGATCATGATCATTGCCCTTGCTGTCTCATCCTGGGATTTTCCAGACTCAGTGTCAGGATGTATCCCTGTTGCTTGCCCCTAACACCACATTTGGAACAACATTTAAGCAGCTGTCTGGAGCGGGAGCTAAGACAGACACTGGGACGCTGGGATGGTGGCTAGGAATGAAACTTTAATTTGCCCTGTCTGAAACCCATGGGAAATAGCTAATCCTAGCTCTGTCTGCCCCCACGGCAACTCCACTGACACAAATACATGTGGGGTTTTGCATTACATCATCGGGACAAACCCTAATGGGCTTATTTATGGCCAAGGCAAAGCGAGCCAGAGCTTGATTCAGATCTCTGCTTACCTGGTGTAAATTGGGAGTAGCTGCAGGGATAAACTGCCATAACCAAGATTAGAGTCTGGCCTCTTTATTTGTAGCTGTTTTTGGAAGCAGCTGGCTTTTAGAAATTACGGATGTCACATAAATCACTGGTACAGAGTGGTTCTGGACTTCAGCCTCCAGCAGCTTCTGACCATCTATCTCTGTAAAAGTGATGGTTCTCCACGCAGCTGTTTTGTGTCCAGAGGCTTTCAGCTGAGCAGAGTGGACAATCCTACATCTCCTCCAGCCTCAAGGAAGCGACGAGATTTGTGCAGCACAGGAAATCAGGAAGAGGCAGCTTGTGAGATGCCATCTGATCAGAGATGGGGCTCCAATAATGGAAGTCATATCTCATCTGCTTGGCTCTAGAGGCAGGATGGTGTTGGACAATAAGTAGCCCTGATAACAAAGGAGATTTTCCAGGGAGATGCAGCCTGGCTGCTGGCACAATTCTCTGAGAACAGCCAAGGGAGGGAGATACATAGGTGTGAGCAAATACTTCTCACCACTTCTCAAGCACCTTGAGAGGAGAAATGTAGAGTGATTTGTTGTTCTCTTATATTAAATGTGGCTTTTATTTAAAAGGGTGTGATATTCCACATACAAAATAACCTGAGGCTGCTGTGATTTTGGGCGTGCTCATCCCAGGATAATGATTGTGGGGTCCTATAATCTGTTTTTTTCAGTTCTGGGGCAGTGTATTTAACTAAACAATTAGTTACCTGTCTGGGAAGACTAAGATATGAGGGTATTCATATGGTTATATGGGGCAGAAGGCCATTTCTATGCCTTGATACTTCTGTTAAGATTAGCTAGTCCAAGGTAAATATAGGCTTCATGTTTTCAGTAGTATGTGTGAGGAATAGCTTAACTAATAAGGGTTTTTTTCTGTCAGAGTTGCTAAAAAATGATGTCTTGGGCCAGACAAGACAATTCAAATTATTTAGATTGCTGTAGCCCCATCAGCAGGAGTTTGCACTCGGTGAAGATCTTGCTCGTGCCTTCATTGATCTTAAATTGCAGATACTTTCAGGTTGCTGAACTGCAGCTTTTGCCTCCTTTGATATGTTTCTCACATGTCAATTTTGTTGTTTTCTCCACAGTTTCAGGTGGAGAGTTTCAGGACTCTCATCAGTGCAAGCACTTTAGTTCGGGTGTCTTCATGAGCATTATGATTCCTTGTATCTGTTGTAATGTTTATACTTGAGAACATCAAGCCTAGTTTACCCAAAAGAAAGCTAAGAGACAGCTTGGCTATGGTTAGTGGTGACAAAGTGGGCAAAAAATCCTGTCAGCCAAAAAACCCCCACCCCTAAAACATGTTATGAGCAGCTGAGCAGACACAATCTCATTAAGAAAGATTAAGTTCATCGCTTCAGTATTTAATGGTGTTCCAGTATAGAAAACAGGCAGAAAAGTTTTTGTGTTTATGATGCAAAAATCTACAGGTACCAATTTTTAATTAATACCTTTGATGCTTCTTCATGGATTCTCAGTCTCCAGAGAGGACTGCTATCTTCTTTGTTTGAAAAAGGTGTCTTTCACATATATAATGCATAGAAGTTGTGAAGATAAATGCAATTAGTGCCAGCAACAAGTCCCTGACACAGCAGCTTGAGAGGACACGTGGTGAAGGTGACTTAGAGACTCAGGAGCATCTGAGGGAGCTGGGGGGACTCAGCCTGGAGAAAAGGAGGCTCAGGGGAGACCTTATTGCTCTCTACAACTCCTTGAAAGGAGGTTGTGGCCAAGTGGGGGTCGGGCTCTGCTCCCGTGTAATGAGTGACAGAACAAGAGGAATTGGCCTCAAGCTGTGCCAGGGGAGGGTCAGGTTGGACATCAGGAGGAATTTCTTCACTGAAAGGGTGGTCGGGCATTGGAAGGGACTGATCAGGGAGGTGGTGGAGTGACCATCCCTGGAGGTGTTCAAGGGACAACTGGACGTGGCACTCAGTGCTCTGGGCGGGGGGACAAGGTGGGGATCAGTCACAGGTTGGACTCAGTGATCTTGGAGGTCTTTTGTAGCCCCAATGATTCTGTGATTCTGTGTGGTTCTGTGAAAGTGTCAGCATTTCCAGGAATAAAGGCCAGAGTCCTGTGTGTCTGAGATCACCAACACCCTATTTTTTAAGTTTGAAGAGAGGTTCTCTTAGAATGGGCTAAAGACAGACTTGCAAAGAGACCTGCTCCACCTTCCTGAATTGCAACTACATTTCACTGCACTTGTCTGTTTTCTTTGGAAGTGTCTTTTTCAAATATTGGGCTATCCTGGTATTGCTCTATTCATTAACCAGCTAGAACCACGCAAGAGGGGGGGAGCTGCTCTGCCTAAGGCACAGTTGGGGCTTTTTGTCATGTAGGAGTACCTGGCAGGCTTCGCAAAGGACAACAAATGATGCCTTCCTAATGTGAGAGCAGCAGGGGCCAGGCATGCTGGCGGAAGGCAGTGCCGGTGCATCAGAGGGAAGAAGTTGCTGACACCCAAAGAAATGAAAGAGGGTGTGATAGGAAAGGAAAATATTTTGAAAAATTTTGTTTGCAAGTGGGGACTGAGTGGCTGTGAAAAAAACAGGGCATTAAACATTTTTCCCCTTCTCTAAGAAAATCATTTCCAAAGGGTGGAGCTGTAAAATACCTCAGTGTTATAGTTAGCATTTCAGTAAAATGTTGTAGAACAGAGGTCTCTGCACATGAAATCTCTCCTGACTCCCTATCTCTTGTGGAAATTCTGTCACTTCTTCATTTAAAGGGATCAAAATCAGCTTTAGAGTAGATACCAGCCACAGCTTGAGCTTTTAAATGTGTCCAGTTCCATGTGAGAGAGTTGCAATTTTTCTTAGGGAATGGGACCACAGAGTTTCCTGTGGAGAGCAGGAAGAGCGTGGAAGGAGCCCTTCATGGGTGTTGTTATGGGAAGGGTATGATGTCTGTCTGACATCACAGTTGTGTTCCAGGCTGGTGTTGCCTTTCCACCTTTCTGGAGTGCGTCAGAAACTGGGCACAGTGGGCAGGATGTTCCTATGGCAAGTGCAGAGAGCTCCATGCAACAAGGCATTAAAGGGGTCACCTGCTGGAAAAGGGGGCTCTTGTTTTGGAGAGGGATGTACAAGGGGCACAGAGTGGCTCCCAAAACAACCTTCAGCCTTCATCTCAGTGCCGAGGTCTCAGCTTTCCCCAAATCCCTGTCTGCAAACAGCCTGGTGGGATGGGAAGCTCTGCAGGGCAGGGGATGTGCTGTGTTAAGGAAAAACCCTTAGTTTGCCAGGCCTCTGGGCATATTGTGAGGCAGATATAGTAAATAAGAGTATTGGCATGATAATTTTTTAGAGGGGCAGCTTGGCAGACTACAGAAGAAATATGTACAGATAGAGTGACCTTGTGATTTAGAAAGCAAGACCCATTATTTGTTTTGAAACACATTGCCTCGGTGACCCTGTGAGTTCTGCAGACGTGTCCTGTCTGGAAATGCCAAAACAGGTTGTACACTGTATTTTTAACCAAGTTAAGGTTTTGTTGAAATAAAGAATATCAATCAAAGGCTGTTAGGCCAGAAGGCCACATTCCTTTGGCTGTTGTTGATTTCACCAGTATCTTTTGTCTAAAAGCCTGTGCTGGCAGGGCATCAGAGGAGAACTCCTGGGGTGAGTGGGGATGAGTGAGGGGATACACCCACATGTATCTGTGTCCCTCTCAGACTTGTGTCATCAGAGGTCAAATTCTCAAGCTCCAGAGAGGATCCTCCAGCACCCAGTGATTAGTCAAGGGGAGAGCCAGACACCCTTCAGAGCACAGAATCAACATTATACAGAGCGTGACAAGGAGAAGTGGAATATAATACATGGGGGTGTGCAAGGGAGGTGCTGTTCACTGCTCTGGTAAAATGGGAGGGCACACAACCATCTCCCTGACCTGGATCCTCACCCTTCATCACAGGAAATGTTCAAACTGGGAGTGGTGTGTTGGGGCACACAGACCATCATGCTGAGGTCCCTCAAGTGTATGTGTTGGTCTTGGTTTTCTTGCTGATTTTTTCAGGCTAGGATTCGAGTTCACCTGAAGTTGTAGCTTGGGTATGTGTAAGTACAACAGAGCTGGGTGATTTTTCTTTCCTCTTGGTGGCAAATGGGAATTTTGCTGAGAAAAAAATACTGGTTTTATTGTCTGGAAATTGTTCCATATTTTGCTATTTGTTGAAAAGTTGTTTGGATAAAAAAAAATATATTGAAGTACCCTGACAAAATCAAAAGACAAATTTATGTCATCATTTTTATCTCTTAGCATCAAGGATGTGGGAGAGACAAGTTCAAGCCTCTCTTTTTCCTGAGGTGACATGATTTTAACTTTCCATTATATTTGGAGTGTTTTGGTTGGTGATATTGATGGCTTCCCCTAAGGAGCCATCCTGCTCTGTGTGGAATACTTAAATATTTACCAAGCTGTGGAGATGGGGTGGGGAGGGAGGGTTTGAAATGAGAAAAAGTGATTGCCAACCTGTCCTCAGGACACTAACCAAAGAGAGGGAGCATCTGAGTCACAGGCTCTGATCTCTTGCGTATTTGTTTAGGCAAAGAGGACTCAGGTCAGCCAAGGGATTGAGAGTAGCTTTGATTCCTCATCTCCTGGTGAAAGCATGGAGGTGGTGAATTCCCTTCCCTGACATGAGAGTCTCCTAAAGCAAAAGGAGTGGTCCAAACTGGGCTCAGCGCTCCAAACTGGAAAAAAGGGGACACAGGGACTTTCTCTGCCTGGTCAATGTTTTTCATCATTCATTTTATCTATTTTTCTATTTAGTTGGGATTTTTTGTTTGTTTCTTTGTTTGCTTTTTGACAGGAAAGTGAGAATATCCCATTCCAAGCCTGGAGTCCTTTATTCAATGCAAGTTGAAGTGTTTTGTTTTGGAGTGAGAGAAAAGCAATGACCAAATCACTGCCTGTACTAAAATTGATCCCACTCCCTGACTCCTTTGGGATCAATAGAAGAAACCTAAAGTCACCATTTTTCAAGAGATCACCTGGCTTCCTCAGCTTGAAAATGCCTGTAAAAGTTGAGAGGGAAGAGGGTAGTTCGGGAGAAGAGGGTCTGCTGGGAAAAGGTGGGATTTTATGGCTCCCTGGAAAGGGAGTAGCATAGCACAACTCACTGATGCCTTTGGGTCTGTCTTGCTTCAACAGGCTCCATCTGAGAACCTAGAACAATTCCCAAGGCTTTGTCAAAACTCTGGCATTTCCATAAATAAATTATGGGCCTGGGTATTGGCAACTATGATTCTTTGCTTTGAAAAACTCCTTAATGGCGTTATCACTGTGAAGTGGTGGAGGTGGTGGTGGAGTCCCCATCCCTGGAGGTGTTCAGAAAAAAATCGGACATGGCACTCGGTGCTCTGGTCTAGTTGACAATGTGGAGATTGGTCAAAGGTTGGACTTGATGACCTTGGAGGTCTTTTGCAACCTTAATGATTCTAATTTTCACATTAAGCGAGGGAGAGTAAATTTAAAAAGCTGTCCAGAGTTGCAGAGACATCAATACCAGAAGCATCAGCTGCTTGTTCTGATGTGCTGCACAGTGGACCAACTCAAGGCAGTAATTTTGGTTTAGCAGCTGAGCAGCTCTTCATTTTGTGAGTTTTATTTTGTGCAGTTATCCGTGGCCTTTCACATTTCAGTGTTATCCGTGGGGCTATGTGGATTTTGCAAGTTAGAGCACTTCTGTGAAGCACCTTCTCATGCAAACCTCACAAAGCGATTAGGATTGCAATTTCAGAAAGATACTAATAAAGAAATTCCTAAACATTACATATCCTCTCTGCAGGTAGAAAAAATACAAACTTTAGCTCTTCAGTTCTCACTCAGCTTGAAAACAAATAAATAAACCAAAACCTGGGAATTGACAGTGAGGATTTTGTGAGCTCAGTTTTGTTTTATGGATATGGTGTCCCTCTATGTCCGCACTCATTTTGCAGAGGTTTATGCTGACTTATGCCACAATAAAGACCAGCAGTAGGACCTTGGTGATTACCCTCCATTGTGTCTCTTTCTTCTACCCTGTCCTCTTCTTGAAGTGCTCCTCACTATGCTCTGTTTTAGCCCTTGCTGCTCCCTCTTTTCCTCAGACTTTCCAGCTCTTCAGTGACTGGAGGAAGGCAAAAATGATCCCCAAGAGGAAGCTGGGGAACTTTTTCCCTTATTGCTGTCACTTCTTTGTTTTCTTGGCTGTGACATCTCCAGCATTCTCACATCTCCCATCTGTGCCAGCAGGAGTTGCCCCTTTCCTGGGGTCTGGAGCATTACTGGAGCAGCACAGCTCCATTCATTGGTGTCTCAGGGCACTTGAAGGAAAGGGAAAAAACAGAAGCCATTGCTACACATAATAAAGGAAAAATTCACCTTGATTTCACAGAATCACAGGATAGGTAAGGCTGGAAGGCACCACAGTGGGTGATCTGGTCCCACGTCCCTGCTCAAGCTCTCTAGTTCCGCCACTGAACTAGGTAAAGAAAGCAACAACCTGTAATGAGTGCTGCCTGTCACACTGAGTCTGCCACATAAAGATTAGCCTTTCCAAAGCATGCAAGTGACTTATGAAGCCAAATTCAATTTACAGTTAGACTTTGTGGCTCCAAAATGTCCTAATTATTTTGGGGAAGTTAGCTTTTGGGCCAAGTTTAAAAAAAAAAAAAAAGAAAAAAATTAATCAGAATTGCATAGCATGAAAAACAATGGGGTACAAGCTCCTGAGTTACCTGTGTGGCTTTGAAAGCATTACTCATTTATTTGCTTCTTTGAAGGAGCTGAAAGGCTGACAAATCTGTTTTCCAGAGGAAAAGCATTTTTTGGAGGACACAGCTTAAAGCACAGGCTATCAGGTGGAGTAAGACAGGGGTAGCTCTCAAAAGGACAGCAAATGACGCACGTGGTTGAGGAGCGGTCTCCAGGTCTGCCGCCTCTCCTTCATGCAGCACT
The DNA here is from genome assembly GCA_035047845.1 of Dendrocincla fuliginosa. Lineage (NCBI taxonomy): Eukaryota > Metazoa > Chordata > Aves > Passeriformes > Dendrocolaptidae > Dendrocincla > Dendrocincla fuliginosa. The sequence continues at coordinate 58,712,701 of JAWWMO010000043.1, forward strand.
CTTAGGAAGTCAGGAATTGCCCGAGATGGGTGGAAAACCCTCCTGCAGAGACACTGAAACCCTTGAGCCGTGTTCCTGCTGGCCTTGAAGGTACTTTGTGCCACGTCAGTGCAGCCGCGAGGATTAAAAGCGCTCGGCTCCTCGGAGCTGGAAACAGCACAGGTAGGGCATGATAATCGAGAAGATAATCGGCAAAGCTGTTTGCAAGCACCAGAATGGAAACAGGTTTCCATGACCTGCTCCTTCTTTATTGCTGTGCCTTTGGCTTGACCCGGCGCAGGGTTCTCGAGCATTGTCCCCAGCCTGGCAGGGGGCCCGGGGATTTGGGAGGAGGGGAAAAGCTTTGGGCTACTGCTTGTAGTGGCAAATCGGCTGCAGAAGAGGGAGCCCATGTCTTCTCCAGCCTGGCACCTCCAATTTCCTCTTTTTTATTTATTTTTTTTCCCCCACCAGTCATTTTCACACCCACAAAGGAGGAAACTGAGAAGGAGGGGAGAAAAGAATGGAGTGGGTTAAGGAACTCGAGTGTGGAGATCGCTTCCCACCAGACAGCCCAGACACCTCTTAGAGCTTCCCCAAGGAGCCAGGTCCCTTCCCTTCAAAGGCCAGGGGTCACAAGAGGAGGAAGACTCCCTTTGGGCACCCACAGGAGGTACCAGGTGAAAGTCTTGTGACTTCCCACCACACAGGTGCTTGTTCTCCAGGCATCATCCTCGCAGGGTGTCAGAATGACAGGAATGTTTCATTCTGCAGCACACAGACGTGAGCTGGCTTGCATGGGCCATGGTTCAGCAGGAGGCACATCAAACATCTTTAGCACCAAAACAAGCAACACTCATGCAGAACGGCTCTGATTATGCCCTTCACCCCCACACTTCATAACCATCACCCCCTTTACTTCCCACTCTGGTTCACCATGACCAAAACAAAAGGCAAGGGAGATACTGTTAATGAGGTGCAGAGGGATGGACACTATCACTTTTTGCACACACTAAGTGAGTGAGTTCAGCAGAGCTCCAAAAGAAAACATACAGCATTGCATTAGCCAGCTTCAAAAAAATGCCTAGACTTCAAAAAAAAATTTAAAACATTATTCCTGGTGAAACCTATGGCATTTGTTGCCCCTCCAGCTCACACCAGGAAGGGATCTGTGGCAGGGAGATACTTTAAGGAGACTGTGGTTTATATTGGAGCTGCTAAGATAACCGGGAGCTTTCAAAAGGAATCTCAGCTAGCACGGCTTGTTTTACAATACTAAACTCCGAGGTGGGGGGGGGGGGGGGGGGGGGGGAAGGGGGG
>JAWWMO010000043.1:58768574-58795293 GCA_035047845.1 Dendrocincla fuliginosa
CGTGAAGGACATTGAGGGGCTGGAGCGTGTCCAGGGAAGGGAACAGGGCTGGGGAAGGGTCTGGAGGGGAACTCATATGAGGAGCAGCTGAGGGAGCTAGGGGGGCTCAGCCTGGAGAAAAAGAGGCTCTGGTGGGACCTTCTCAACAGGAGGTTGTAGCCAGGTGGGGGTCGGGCTCTTCTCCCAGGTAACAAGAAACAGGACAAGAGAAATTGTCTTCAAGCTGCACCAGTGGATGTTCAGACTGGACATCAGGAAGAATTTCTTCACTGAAAGGGTTGTCAGGCATTGGACGGGGCTGCCATTAGAGGCGGTGGAGGTGTCCAAGAAAGAATGCTCTCATTAAACAGCAGGCCTTGCAAATTCAGGACTGCAAGATGAGGACAGATATCAAGGGACTTGGCATGCAGAAGTTCATTCCTGGTAGTCCTTGCTGGCTCCCTTCTGCAGTCAGTGAGGATATCTACCCATAAATCCAGACCCTCAGCATTTTGGCCAGCTATAGGAAACTATATGGGCTCATTTCTCCTTTCACAAATCCCAAAGAGAGTCTCAGCCAACTGAGAGCTTTAAAATCATGCAAAACTCATAATCAAAGGACAATTTTCAAAGCCTCAGCCTCTCAGATAAACCTGTCCAAGCCTGTTCACCTAAGTAATGAACAAAGATGTAGGAGAGGCAGAGCCTTCAAATGAAATGTGTAAACTGAATTCAGCCTAGTAGAGTAGTTAGACACATGGGGCGAACTGAAAGTTGCTGTGCAAGGGGTAGTACTCAGAGTCTGATGGGGTCAGAGTAGGACTGCTGTTAAAATTGGGTTTATCTGTATATCTGTACAGAGATGTGTGTGGGGATAACAGTACTACAGACTTTACAGTACAGGATGGATGTAGAGGGACAGCTTGAGCTGCTGAAACTTCTACAAGTAATTGCTGGATGAAATGAGTAAGAAGATCAAAATGTTGGCAGATTATGCAACTGCACAGTGGTGGGGATGGACAGACAGTACAGTGGGAACTGAAAACACTGCTGGGCAAAAATAAGTTTCTCAAACATCTGGGAGAAAATACTCAGAAATCTAACTACTCAGCAGGAGGGTGGAACTTGGAAAGCAATCAATGCGCAGGGACTCAAGGGTGAAACAGGCAAAATAGACACAGAGTCATGGAATCATGGAATGGTCTGGGTAGGAAGGGATGAAGATCATCCAGTACCAAGCCCCAGCCATGGGCAGGGACGCCTTCCACTAGCCCAGGTCACTCAGAGCCCCATCCAACCTGGCCTTGGACACTCCCAGGGATGGGGCAGCCACAGCTTCTCTGCCCAACCTGTGCCAGGGCCTGCCCACCCTCACAGGGAAGAATTTCTTCCCAATATCCAATCTAACCCTGCTCTCTCTCAGTGTGAAGCCATTCCCCTTGTCCTGTCACTCCAGCCCCTTGGAAATAGTCTTTCTCCATCTTCCTTGTGGGCTCCCTTCAGGCACTGCAAGGCCACAATGAGGTCACCCCAAAGCCTTCTCTTCTCCAAGCTGAACAATCCCAGCTCTGCCAGCCTTTCCTCCCAGCACAGCTGCTCCATCCCTCTGATGCCCTTGGTGTCCCTGCTCTGGCCTCACTCCCACAGCTCCATTTCCTTGCTGTGCTGGGACCCCAGGGCTGGAGGCAGCTCTGCAGGGGGGTCTGCCCAGAGTGGGGCAGAATACCCCCCTGCCCTGCTGCCCTCGCTGCTCTGGATGTATGAACTTCTACTGTGACATGAAGGAAATAAATGCAGCGTGGAGCTTTACAGGAAAAGACACATGAGGAGGTGAGATGGAGGCAATGAGCAGGTCTGTGGAAGTCAGGCTTGAGAGCTGCCATGGGTTCCTTATTTAGCTAGAGAGTCAAATGCATCCTAAACTTGAACACCTCAAGAAGACATGAGGCACATACAAAAAGCAGAGGATTTTGAGGACATTCAGGCATATATAGGTAACTGGAATACCTTTTCCATGGGAGTTTCACTGCTCATGGGGGATAGGTGTGCATCTGTTTTGTAATATAAATACCACTAGGACTTCAGCAGAGACAAGAAAACAGAACAATCTGTCTAACATGAACTCTGGAGAAGAGGAAGAAAACTCAATGGGTCAAGTTGCCATCTCAGCTTTTATTGTAGCTTTTGCACCAAAATGCGTTTCCCAGAAGTCCTGTGAAATAGCCACTGGGAAGTTGGTGCTTTACTCCTGAAAAATGTGGGGTTTTCATAGCCCATATGACGGTAAGGTAACCCACTAATGTGTGTATCTGTGGCAGCCTTCAGAGGCATCCCTGGTATTACACCACAGCATTCCCAAAACAAACGGTGAGATGCTAAGTCTCAGTTCATCCAAAGGGAAAACAAGGCATGGAAAGGTTAAGTGACTTGCTTTGTGTTGTGCAACTCTGGGGCCCTGCTGGGAATGGAAATAGCTCTCAGATCTTTTATTCTTAACAGCAGCCAGCCAAGGGAACCTCTGCTTGTATCTGCAAGGATTTCCTCCTACGGCAAAAGCTTTGATTTCCAGTAAAGAAGGGGAGGCCGGGTGGGAACAGCCGGAGGAATTCCATGCATTATTCACGTGCCTGCAGAGCAGTGTGGAATGCGAAGGCTGAGGAGCAGGAGGCAGCAGTGCCTGGCTAGGAGAGCACGGAGCAGCTCAGGTGGCCGGCTGGGAATGATCCAGGGGGATCCAAGGGTGACTCAGCCACGCCAAGGAGTGGGGGACTCAGTGGAGAGCAGTGCCATGTCCTGAGGTCACCTCCGGGGAGCTGAGCAAAGCAGAGACACTTGTTGCTTCAAGGTTGAACCTTCCCCAAATATGTGTCAGGAAACCTGAAACTCAGCTCAGAGAGGGGCTTAATTTTGTGCCTTAGCCAGGCCCTATATAAATGCATATAAACTGCAGTCTGGGGCTCAGGCGCACTAGAGGCATGGGGGCAGAAAGGTCTGGCTAACATGTTTAGTTAAGGTGGTGCTTGATGAGATTTAGGAAGGAATTTCAGGATGTATTTGCTGGGACTTTAATGAGCAAATTTCTGTGTCCAGGAGATCCCTGTCTGTTATAAGTACTGTGGGTCCTACAACAGTCATTTAATACTTCTAGGTGTTAGGTTTCTTAACTACAAAGTGCGAAAAATGTTCATTCTCCAAATGCTGTTGCTGGATAACGAAACAGCTCTTTAGAAGGAAGATGCCATGAATACATAGTCTGTGGCTATTACTATTGTAAATAAAGGGAATATATTCCTTCTTAATGGTGAATCCTGAGTAATTGCTAAGAAAAAGAGAAAGAGAAAACAACTTGTTCTGCTGATGGATTTGAATTACTTTTAAAGAATTGTCTGAGTGAAATCTGAATAACTGAATAAATCATGATATTACAGATTTTTAGTGGCAGCAATGCTTGACTTTTATTAAAACTAATTGGGCTAAGTACCTTTGCAAATTTGGACCCATGGCTTTTCTTAAGACCTGAAATACCTGTGGGTAGGTAGGTGTAGGTATCTTAGCAAGTCACATTCTTCTCCACCCCCAGAAATGCTCAGAACTGTCTTAACTCTGCTCTTTTTTCCTCCCACAAGTCAAGTGGGAGCTGCATTAGAATCGCACTGGTGGCATCCTTTGAATTTAGGCTCCTAAGAGGCTTTTAGAAATTGGACAAAAACTTGTGAATTCTTACTATGTGTGCCCCCCCATAACTCCAGAGTCTTGCCTTTGAAAAGGGAGTTGTGCCTTTGAAATTAGTTACCACAGAGTCATGTCTTTGAAATTGGTTAACACTGGAGACATGAAATATGGTTTCTGGAGTGCTCACTGAAAGCAAACACCTCCAGAGTGATACAGCTCTCCAAAATCCATTACTTTTCTCCCCAGTAAATACTGTAAAAACTCACTTGGGTATTTACTTAATGTTACCTCTATCACTGCAAGAAGTCCAGAAGTTTAAAGGGGTAACGGCACGAAATATGCTTTGAATGTGGGAGTCAATTTGGTTTCTGTTAACTCGGTCATATAAACATGCTGAAGGAATTTCAGCTCTTTTTCTCTAATTTAGTATGTCTACTTAATAAATGTTTAACAGAGACTGAGACAGCCATTCAATGTGATTCTCAGCATCTATGACAACTGGTCAGACATAAGGGCTGAAAATAGCATGTATAAATCAGATAAATTACCTGAAGTGTTATTCTGGCAGGTGTTATAATCAGGTTATGCAGCTACTGAATGCCTGTAGCTAAATATTATTTCAATTACATTGTGGCAGTATTGGAGAGGCATCTCAGAACATGACCCTGTTCCACAAGGCACTATACAAAGAAAATACAAAATAATCCCTGCTCTGAAGCACCAGGAACATGAACTGTCTCTTGTAGCTTATTGCTTTCCACCATTTCCTCATTTGTTGTCGATCTTTTGTTTCTAAGCCATCCATGCCACCTCCGGCTAGTTTTCTAAGGCTTGAGGTTTTTCTTCTTCTTCCTCTCCATTTGCTTATTTCTTTTCCCTGTTAACATGTCATTTATTTGCATTCTCTCACATTTAAATCACCTGTATTTGTCCATCTCTTTCTCTTGAAGGAGTCTTACTTTGCCTTGTTCCTCCTGTTAGTCTTCACCTTTGCTTCATTGAAGTCAGATTTCCAACCTGATGCCAGCTTTCTGCTCTGCCCAATCACTTGTTCTTCCCTTTGATCTTGGTGGCATTTTGTCATCTCCCACATCCCTTGTACAATGCTTAGCAACCACCTAACACTGTGCAGACACTGGCTAATGAAACATCACAGTGATGGGATAAAGTGAGTAAATATCACATTATTACACAGATAAGTCAATGCATGTAAAAAAAAAATGTAACGAGGGGCAAGATGACAAATGTACAAGTCTGCATGAACCTGAAATTCTTTGTTTTCAACTCTCCAATTCATTTAATTCACTTCATGCTGAAGGATTAATGTTCTTTGAAGCCAATGGCCAGAGCAGCTTCTCACCAAAGCTGATATCCATGAAGTTAAGGCTGTCCTAGATGTCTCCTGTCTCTGACTTCTGTAGATCCATAAGCTGCCTTCATTTCCAAAGCTGGAACAGTTTTGCCACTGATTTCCATCACTCTAAATAGTCTCAAAGAGCCAGAGAGTCCCATGGTGATGTGCCCTGGAGGGTGCTTGAACAGCAAGCAGAAATCTAAAGGGAACCCTGCAAATCCACTGGATTGCTGCCAGTGGTACACATGGGTTTAGTGCAAGCCACTCCCTGGGCTGCCACGGCCAGAGGGAAAATTAAGGAAATGACTCCAATGACTAACCCTTCCCAACCAACCTTGGTTTCCTTTCCAGAAAGATCTTTTGCTGTTGAAGTAGGCGGTTTCACAGGCATTCATGAAGATGCACGTTGTGGAGATGAGTTCCTGGAGTTTCACAAGTATTCCCCCGTATCAGGAAAGCTTTCCATGGTAAGAACTTTTCACTTCATGGAGAATCTTGCAGATATAAATCATTGGGGTGGGTTCAGGAATCTGAATCTCTTTGGACTGAATTGCATACATACCTTTGAGAGAGAAGGGAGGTGAATTGGAAAGATGTGATAACAACCCTCAGTCTGTGTGAAAAGGATAAGAAATCAAGAGAAAGGCCATGGAAGCCAGTGGGATAATTGAATTGCTAGGGAATGTAAATAATAACATTATTCAGCTGAATAATGATGAGCATAGATGTAAACAAGTATTTTGTGAGGGTAAATGAACCTTTGGTAATTATTTTGAGCGGTGAAAAGCAAGACTAGGTGTGGGCTGAGGAATTGAGCAGTGGAACTGTTAGGGAAAGGATCAGGGAATGCCTCCTAGTAGTGAGGTCTGGAGCTGGAGCTGGTTCTCACCACACCACTTGGGTGACCGAGGTGTGCACATTCCTTTCCTGCCCTCTTCCCAAGGGAGTGGGCCTTGTCTCATCAATCTAAAGTAGCCTTTCCATCTCTAATTTCCTCTTCCTCTGTTTGAATAGGTTATCTGATATAATTGCATAACATTCAAGTGCACAAGGCAGGAAGAAGTGATAAAATTAAGAATGGTTTTAATGAGGCCAGAAAAGGAAGAAAAACTGAGTCAATTCAAGGGACCTTCAAGGTCCTTTTGGTGTTATTCAAGCAAAGAAATGGAAACACTCCTAAGACAGAAGAAGCTGGGTGGAGTCAGAAGGTTGATTTGGAACTAGTAGAGCATTCACTAGTTTCAGTCTCCACAAAGACTAAGGTAGTTTTCAGGTTAGATGGTGTTAGGAAGCACAAAGAGGAATTTGGGGAAGCAGTTCTGTTCTGCTGTAGACTGATATATCTGTTGCAGTGGGGTGGGACTGAGTGGAGTGAGACAGATAAGGAGGGATGTATGGCCACAGAGGAATGGCCAGGTCCACACATCCACATGGAAGTCTGGCAAAGACTGATGCTGACCAGGGAGTGCTTAGAAACACGTTTTGCACAGAAAGTATCCATTTTCTGCACACAGTTCTATTAGCTTATCAGTTGAAATTAAACTTCATAGAAAGATGGGGGGGAAGGGGAATTTAATCTCATATAAAGAGAATATGTTAATATCCAGTTATTCCTCAGCCAAAAGTGAAGGATGTCATTGCCTGCCAGACAGAAATTTTGAAAAAGCCTGATGTACACAGTAGTTCAAGGGCACAGGGCACAGCAATTCAATTTCCAACGCAAGATAATACAATCAGGCCCACTTAGGATACCCTCAGGGAAAGCAGCAGGACCAAACATGTCACCACAGCCCCTAAATTAATGGGGAGGTAATTCCTGTTCTCAGAAGCGGAGACCTGACCAGTGGAGAAGCCAGTGGGCACCCACTTTTCCCAGCAGTGTTACAGTCTACCAGTGGCTATGGGGCACCTGGATTCAACCTGCTGCTACAGTAAGCAAAGGGGCCTCAGGTATTGTATTAGGAGATGCCAAAATCTGGAAATTTAAGGGAAAAAAAATGGTAGGTTGGATTCAGCTTTTTACATACATAACCATGAAGCAGGAGCAGTGATGAGCTGAGCTCACCTCTGTTGCTCTGAAGTTGATCCCTTGTGGGAAACAAGTCCTCGTGGATTGATTCATGGATTGGTGGTCCCTGCCCTTCTGCTCCAGTGCAGGAACCCAGCAAGGTCCAGGTGTTCACGTGGACTAGGCTGGGGGGGAAGCAGAGTGTCTAATACCAGTGGATGCCAGTGAAAGGATCTGTACACAGGGTGTGGGAACAGGGCTCAGAACAACATCCTTCCCCATTCCAGTCTGTGAGTCACTGACTCATTGAAATAGGTGCCCTTGTCCCTCAGGGCGGTCTTTTCTGGGACAAGCTTCGTTAGCTACAGAGACATGGAATGAAAGGAGGTTTTCTCCATGTCACCAAAATGAGATATTTTCCTGGGTCAAGACTTGTTTTCCCATTAGAGTGCAGAGCTTCCAACAGGGATGCCCCAGGAGTGGGAAGCCACGGGCTGGGATGTGAAAGAGGTGTGTGTGAAATAGCTGTGACCTTGCTGCCTGCTTTGCTGGTGTGAAAGTCAGGATGGCCTCTACTGATGCTGATAATGAGGGAAAGGACAAGAGAGCAGCTGCTGCTGGGGTGGGAGGTTGAGTTTTGGTCACTCCCAACTTCCTTTCTGTGTTCCCTTTGCTCATCTTTCCACTGTCAGAAGCAGTCAGGCCATGGGGCAGTGCCAGCCCTTCATCCTTATGTCAGCAAGATCAAGCTTGGTCTCTGCAGCTGAAAGGATGTGTTGTCTCCTCCTTGGCTGCCATGAGTCCAGAGGCACTCTGGCAGCTTCTTTCCTCCCGGGTACCTTATTTTATCACCATGATGTGGTGAAGAAACTTCATTGTGTTTGACAGTTCTCGCATTCTATTTATGATATCATTTACTGATAGTATCTATGTAATGTATCACACCTGTATACATAACTAGGTATTATTCTGTCTCCCTGAAGTCTAGATGTATTTCTCAGTCACCTTTTGTGTGATGATAAGAGAGCCTAACTCCTTCCTTCAGAGACAAATCCTGCATTTCAATTTTGGTTGTGCCCAGAAGGCATTGCTCTACTCCTGCCTCATGCTTTTACCTTAGTATTAATTACATTAATAACAAGATCTGCAGGTTAGGAGTCAGTAGTAGCACCAGGACCCAGTTTTTAGCTCCATAACTCACTTCCTGAGATGAAATCACTTATCTCTTCCTTTATATCAGTCTGGCTAGAACAGGAATAATTTTTGCAACAGGCTGCAGAGCTCACGGTCCTTTCTGTATTTTTCTCAGCTATTTCTATTCCCCTAAATTATTGTTGCAGCTTAGACCTCACAGGTGAGTTGTTGTTATCTCCAGCAAAAATAAACAAAAACAAAGAAAAAAAAAAGATGTATAAATTTTAAAAGATGTAACACAGGCAGTGTTTAATTAAGAGAAGACATCAGAGTGATGCCTAACTACTGTCAACATAGGTGTTAAACAAAGATTTTCCTCACCAATATTTTCCCTGTGACTAGAAAACAAATAAAGGATTATATCCATGGAATAAACTCCAGTTATCACAGTTGTACCATTTTCCTCTGTTCAGATGCTACAATATTTTTGCTTGGATTTTTTTTCTGCTCCAGTTAAAAGTATTTGGAACCATTTTTTCTATAAACCTAAGAAAGACCTAACTAAGCCATTGCCATTCACTGTTATCTTACAAACAGTCCAGGTGTCACCTTTTTCATTAGTGTTTTAGTTCTGAAACTGGCTCAGTAAAAAAACCTGCCAGAGTTCTTGGAAATATTATCAAAGCTTGTGGAAAAAGGTAAGCATTTGGCTCACATCTCTGTTAGCAACAATAATCAATAATCAGTAGCCTCAAAAAATGCGTCAAGAACTCACTTTATATTTCAAACAGACCATGAAGACATTCAAACTCTTCATCTGGAAGAGAGAAAAAGGGCAGGTGGGGAGGGGGAGATGGAGGGAGGGAGAGATTTCCTTCCACCACCAGGCAGCCAGAGATCACTTCACGCTTCCCTTTGGTAGGTTAGAGGGGAATTGTAAAGCCATGCCATGTGAACAGATGGAGGCAAAGGATCTCAGCTTTCACAGAGCGGGTTAAAGATGCGACGCCTGGGATGGTGGGCGAGACAGGGCCCAGCAGCAGGGGTTTTCTGGCCCCTGACAGTCAGACGTCTCCAGGGCCTGCTGGGGTGGCAGCAATCCTTGGGGAGCGCTTCGGCAGATTCTCAGCATCCTGGCACCAGCTAAGCCCCCAGACTTGTATAGGCACTTCACATTTAGGAGCATGTCTAATCCAATCACGGGCAGATTGGAAGCTATCTGTGTACCTCCCATATAGCATATTCTTGTGGCCTTGAAAGCAACCCTCTTCTCCTCAGCCTTCCCCCCTTGTCTTCCTATCAGCCTGTGCAAGCAGCAGCCTCCCCCCTTGGGCACACGGAGCTAATCCTATTCACTCAGCCCATCAATTTAACGGCTTTAAATATTCACCGAGATGGATGCAGCTGAAAGGTTTGCAGCCAGAGAGGGGGGAGAGGCTGTGGCGAGCAGTGGGAGGCAGCCTTCCCATGCTGGTGAAAGCAGAAAAAAAGTCATTCAAACCCATGAAGGCTGAGCCGTGTCTCATGCTCAGTCACACACACAGAGCTGGCTACACATGTGCAGGTCACTGCACACACCAGCAGTGTCCCCCTGGCACAGCACAGCCCCTGATTGTTGGGTGGCCATTCCTCTGTGTCTGGCTGGTCCTGCTTGGCTGTGTTGGTGCTGGTGCTGGTAGGAGTGATGTGGTCCGTGGGATTTAGCCTGTGTTAGTTAGCTTAGGCTGGAAGGTGTGCGTGGAAGGAGGGAAGCAAGAACAAACACAGAGGGTGCCAAGCACCCCCTAAACAGAGTGATGACCATGTGAGCCTGCTGTGGTTGCAGAAGAGTTCAGTGTGGTCCGAGGAGACTTTACCTGAACTCCTGTTCTCAGCTACCTGTTTACAAATTCCTGAAGGGAAATTCCTCCCTTTATCTGTTCTGAGCATCCTTTAACATCCTTCAGCTATACCTGTGCTCTGGCAATTAGAGCAATTCAAAGGAGGCAAATCCTTCTAGGAGGAGTCAAGAATACAATCAGGAAGCTGTTCACAGAATCACAGAATACACTGAGTTGGAAGGGACCCACAAGGATCATCAAGTCCAACTCCTGGCCCTGTACAGGACAATTCCCAAGAGTCACACCCTGTGCCTGAGAGGATCATCCAAATGCTCCTTGAGCTCTGCCAGCCTTGGTGCTGTGTCCACTGCCCTGAGGAGCCTGTTTGGTGTCCAACAACCCTCTGGGGGAAGAACATTTTCCTAATATCCAACCTAATTCTCCCCTGAGACTTCAGGCCATTCCCTCGGGTCCTGTCCCTGGTCCCCACAGAGCAGAGATCACTGTCTGCCCTTCCTGAGGAAGCTGCAGACAGCCATGAGGTCTCACCTCAGTCTCCTCTTCTCCAGCTGAACAGACCAAGTGCCCTCAGCTGCTCCTCACACTCTTCCCCTCAAGGCCCTTCAGTATCTTCATTGCCCTCCTTTGGATGCTCTCTCATAGTTTGTCTTTCTTAAATTGCATTGACCAAAACAGTGCTCCCAAACTCTTGCCACTGCTCCAAATTATCCTTCAAAAAGAACCAGTCTCCACCACTGAAAAGCCCGTGGAGACTGTGGGTCCCTCCTCCAGCACTTCTGCCTTTACTGATCACTTGACTCCACATGTGGAACAGCTCTTGGCTTGTGTTTTAACTCACCTGCATGGGTCACACCTGAATTCTTCTCCTTACCTACCAGAGGTTAAATAGAATTGTGGTGGCTCTTGTCTTTCAGGGTATTGCAGTCTTTGATGTGCAAAGGACATACATCTGTCTGACATTTTGACCTGGCTCATTTTTTACATTTAATCTGCTCTTTTCTATTTAGTTCTTGAACACTTAGAAATGTGGTGTGGTTTGTTGGTTTTGTTTTTTTTTTTTTTTTCTCAGCTTGCTTCTGCTGCTTGTGTTAGTGGAGATCTTGTGCGCTAACAAAAATCTCAAGAGTCTTCCTGTGCCAGCAGGTGGCTAACCTGAGGATTGTCCTTGATGATCCAGACTTCACCTCTGCCCCTAAAACAGGCAGACAAATTTTTGACATTCTGAATTAAGGCTGAAATGGACTAGGAAGGGGAAGTGCAGCAGATGCCATCTTCACTCATTCCTGTTCTCAAGACCTAAAGATACCTTCTGTAATAGAAATCCCAGTGTATTTGTCTAGTAGACAACACCCTTTTTCTCCAGGCTGAGAGCACTTTGGGCAGTGACTTTACAACTCAAGAGGGATATTCCAGGCTTCCACCAATAGCATTATAGAGTAAGCCAGAGGAAGTGAAGGCCCTCTATTAACCTGATGGAGGTTATGGCAAGGGACAGCACTCAGAGTGTGCATTTTCCAGCTGCTGGCATGTTGTAGCATGAGACACCCCAAGGAATCCAGAAAAAACTTTTAAAGCATGAGAATCATTTTCCCCCACCAGCTCTGCCTTCCCTTCTCCTCCAGGAGGGAGTTCCCATGCGCTGCTTAGGGATATATCCTGGTTTTCCCATTACCCTTATCAGCAATATATGTCATTACTGTGTATTATTGGAACAGAGACACTACCTTTTTGCAGTAGACCTGTGTTCGGCCCAATATCCTGGGGTTTGGGTTTTATTTTAAATCTTACCCTCCTGTTTCATTTCTTGGCATTAATTGCTCATACTCTCCTCTAGCTTGGTACAGTAGGACCAAGTATTCTCCTGTTTTAAAAGCATGGGCATGTTTCTGGTAGAGAACAGCAGATTTGGCCAGTGCAGCTTCAATTCATTGTGTCAGCCATGGTGATATTCAGCCATCAGAGAGCAATTCACTGGGAAAAGGTTAAGAAGAACTGCACACAGGAGCCAAGGTCTGAAGTGAGGAAGCAGAAGATCCAAGCCTGGGGGAGAGTGACCTGTCTAGTGCAGCTGGATGGGAGAGGACAGGTAGGACTGCATGGAAAATGGGATCAGGATTAGAGACTCAGGGTATTCAGAATGAAGGCAATAGCAAGGATGTGGGGTTTGCAGCCAGATTAAAATGGTTTTTAGCTAGGAAGCCATTAAAAGTGGTCGTCCTCTCCTTCTTTCCCCTGGCACTTTGGTTGCTCCCACTGCCAATGCTGTAGCTCTGTGAGATCTCGAGCTGTGACAGGGTCAGCTGAATGGGGGAACAGATTGTTTACTATCCCAGGTTTATCTGTTGATGGATTGGATCCCAGATCTGGCTCCCACACAGCTCTTTAAGGAAGGATGCTGACACAGGGGAGGGGATGTCCTCAGCCAGAGAAATCCACATAATTTCAAACGCTCCCTCCCTGAAAACACCAGGCCAAAACAGCTGATGGAGCTTGGCTGCATGTGCTTGAAGAGACTGTGGACAAGCAAAACATACTTCAAGCTGAGCAGGCCTGGGCAAAACTGAGCAGTCATTTACCTCCCACAAGCTGCTCCCCTTCAGAGGCTGTGGGCTGCACAAGTCATGGCAGAGCCCACAAAGAGGTCACACAGGCAGCCCTGTCAGAAGAAGTGGCAAAGGGTGGTCCAGAGGGTCCAGCCTCCTCATTTCTGCTCTGGGCATCACCAGTCTGGAGTCCCCCTTGCAGCGTCCCACCAGGAAGCAGCACTAGAGCAAGCACAGGCATTCCTAAAAGGATATAATTACATGAGAAAACAAAAAAAAAAAAAGAAAAAAAATAAAATTAATTAAAAAAAAAAAGGATGACCAGCTTCCAGCTTTAGATGGAGTGATAGATCTGAATCCCAGGAGGCAAGATTAGTGAGACTTCTAGACAGATTAGGGACAGACAGAGATTTCATCCAAAAAGGGGAAACTCCTCAGGACATGCTTTTGCAAACAGAGGGTATGTGACTTTACTGAATGGACAGTGCAGGAGGTGAGCCAGATCCTCACCTGGAGTGAAACGGGAAATCCCTCCTGCCAATAGGGATAAGGACTCATCCTAGCTAAGACCTGACCCAATGTGCTGATGGCAACAACCTTTCCACGTGTCTTCTTCTGCTACTTCCCACTGAGTCCACGACCAACCCCTGCTCAGGGAGAGGTCGAGGAGCCACGCACCTCTGGGGCCACACAATGATCTCATGGGAAGTCCCACCCCAAAAAGCATCTTCTCTAAGCTGCATTCAGCTGCCCCTGCCCTGATATTTTTTTCAGCAGCGCTGGCTCTCCGTGGGAGAGGCACTGGGACACTGCTGAACTACCCTCCCTTATTCACAGGATGCTAGGGTGTTTTGTTGTTGTTGTTTGTTTTGTTTTGTTTTGTTTTGCTTTTTCTCAAGGGCTTTGATGTGGAGAGGTAAGGACCAAATGTCCCACACCCGCCCCGTTCTCCCCATCAGCTGCCGCTGTGTGTTTCAGCACCTCGCCGGGCTTCAAGCGGAGTTAATTCCTCTTCGCCCCCATTTCCATCCACCCCTCCTCGGGCTCTGCCGTCCGCCGTGAGTTTAGTTGGAGCCACATCACAGGCGCTCCCCTGGTTGCCCTTCCCTGGAAGCAGAAACTGGAGTGACCCCGGGTAGCCAGGGGAGAGGAGACACAACCAGCGAGCCCCGGCGGCTGCGGTGGATCTGCCGCTGTGCGCCAGCACAAGCATCGAATTCCAAGAAGATGCCATCATCAGCAGCTCTGTGAAGACAGGAAAGTGGTTACAAATACTCTCTTGCCTCAAAGAGAGAGAGAGGAGAAGAAACCACAGTCTGGCTGCAGCTTCACCTCGTGCTTTCTGATGATCTGCTGTTAAGAGACATTCGCTGTCTGTGGACAGGTAGAGGTGAAAACACCCCAGTGGATGCAGAGGGACTGATTTATCTCCGGCCAACACAAACGCAGCCTACTTCTAGCATGCATACAATAGCCCTCTTATCAAAGGAAACAGAGGCAGAGGTTTCTTCCTCAGAGCTGTCTACATGGCACATCTTGGGAGAGAAGGATTTGCCATGGCACATGGTGCAACCATCCCCTTCCAGCTGGGGCAGGGCTGTTTTGTCCCAGCGTGGGTTCTAGGGTTTTACATGCAGTGTCTTCTTTATACGCTGATGCTGCTCAGTGGGCAAATACATCTCATCATCATCAGGTTTCTACCCCAGTCTCCTGGCCTAAATTGTCTTCATTTTGATAACGTGCTGCATATGCATCTGTTTGCCTGAAGCACATGGAGCAAGTACTCACAAGCATCCCTATCACAACAGCAAATGGCAGAACAAAGCTGGAAGCTTTCTGAAATGTTTGATTAGCAGTTCAGTGGCCAGATTTTCCATCCGGTCCAATGGCCAGGTATGGTCCGGTTGGAAACTATTGGGTTGGCTGCGGTGCAGAGAGATGCAAAGAGAAAATATTACTCATAGAATCCTTGACTGGTTTGGGTTGGAAGGGACTTTAAAGATCATCCAGTTCCAACCCCTGCCATGGGCAGGGACACCTTCCACTAGCCTGGGTTGCTCAGAGCCCCATCCAGCCTGGCCTTGGACACTTATTGATGCATCTCCAGCCAGTTTGTACCAGTCCTTCATGACCTGTTTCAACAGTTGAAATAACATGTTCCCAGCACATCTCTGTGCTTCCCTGGTGAGCCTCTTGTTCAGGAGCTGTAGCAGAGGGCACAACCCTGAGCTTCCCTCTCAGGGCTCCATTGCTGCAAAGCTGCTTGGATCCTATTCCACCCCAGTCTGAAAAGGCCCCCGTTATTGATATCCTACATTCCTTATTTTCACTATCAAAAGGTTTTACTGAAGCCTTGTATTTTCCACAGTGGGTATCCTTTCAAAACCCGCCAAGTTCACTTTAGAAAAAACAGATAACATTACCTTGGTATTTGTGGCATTCCTTGTGATGCTCTTCCCACTTCAGTGGAAGACTGCTGAGGATGTTTAGGGAAAGGTTAAGATAAATGTTCCTCGATATCAAAATAAACAATAGAGGCTAATGTGCAGCTTTTATTATTCATGTTCATACTGGATTCCAGTCTGAGTTTAAAGAGAGATGCCCCAGAGCTTTTAGTTTGTCACTCCCAGTTCCAGAAGGAACAGGGAACTCTGTGGTGAATAACACAGGGCACACATGGTTTAGAGCATAGCACTCCCAAATTACAGCAGGCGTAATCTGTAAGAGCTGTTCCACTTCCCACTGTTCCTCATGCTGGTCTTCCAGTGCCCTGGGAGCATTGCATCTCCTTCGAGGGGCACGTACAGTGGGATGACCATTGTTCCTGGCACGGGCCTGAAATGGGCAGAGTGGCTACATCTGGCACTCAGTGACTGCACAGAATGTGGCTCCTGTTTGGTGTTGCTCTGCTCAGTTGGAGGGGGCGGGTCTGGGGAGCTTCTCCCACAGGAGAGCTCTCAATCCAGAAAACAAACACTAACATTCTTGATTGAGTCCATATGTGCCATCTAAGGCTGTCTATCCATCCAGGCATTGCTCGTCTAGGGACACTTCATAGAGAAACTCAGAGAAAAATGATGATCCACTGGGAACTGAGGCAGGAGTGAGAACATATTCATGTATGTATACATGTGCACATGCAAATAAAGAAGTTTCCCCATGTAAAGTCTCTCTTTTGGGAGGGAAGCATGTTGCCAGCACTCAGCAAATAATAAATAATAGTAACCGCACAAGAATTCTTCCACAGAATAATTCATCAGCCACAAAAATTACCGTAGCTATCCACCAGCCTCTGATCTGGCAGGGCAAAAGCCAGAAGATTAACATGCTACATAAGAGGAAAAGAGAAGTTCTCCAGGGCAGTCCTTTAGTGGTCCAAAGGGACCGTGGTTTTCCTGCTTTGAACTGTGTGCAAAGGAAGGAGTGAAGTTCAGAGCCAACCCACTGAGTAAGTCAGGCCTAGTGTTCAAAAAGGCCAAATACTGAAGCCTTAATGTTTAGGTCCTCATGCCAGGTTCTTGTTCCCATGTAACCTGAAAGTGTCCAAGGCCAGGTTGGATGGGGCTCTGAGCAACCTGATCTAGTGGAAGGTGTCCCTGCTCATGGCAGAGGGGTTGAAAATAGATGATCTTTAAGGTCCCTTCCAACTCATCCAATCATTCTGTGATTCTAGGATTCTATTTGTTGCACCAGGAGATGATGAGTATAGTACACCACTCAAACTACTTGGGGTGTGGCAGTCTAGGAGAACAAGGTTAAGACAAATGATAGCTAATTCAAACCAAAATTCACCATTTCACAGCTAAGTGAACAGAAAAAATGTAAAGTGCTATTTGTTCTTTAGAACATATAACTTTACCTGCTCCATGGCCTACTCCTGCAACTCCCACGAGATGCAATTTGACGCCTCAAATATCCTGCTCCCATTAAAAGAGCTTCTAAGAAGCACCTGATGCAAGACACTCGTCGTGAAGTCTGGAACAAAATAAAGCAGGAAGAGCTGCGGAATTCTGGAGGCAGTGGTGCAAAACACAGCAGTGCAAAACAGATCCTCATCTGATCTCCTTCTAAGGAGACACTATCTCAGAAACATCTCTGTGCATAAGGCACTGCCTGGAGAGCTCATTACTGTTGCAGTGCCTGAAAGACTGAGGTGCTGAAGACTTCTTTTAGATGTGCTGGCTTATCCTGCTGTAAGATCTAAGTATTTGGGTTCAGATGCCACTGCAATGCCACCCACGGTCCTGCAGGGAAAGCAGGAGACATCAGTGTTGGTGGTGGTGCCTCAGCCCCACAGGACAAAATGCTGGCTGGTTTCTCCTCTCACACAGGAATAACTCCACTGCTTTCAACAGAGTAATGCTCTCAGCTCCAAGTCAGGTCTGTTGTTCTGAGGTTACAGGACGGAGCAATGATGATCTGCATCTGTTTTTTCCTTATTATGGTGGACCTTTGAAATCTACCCAAGGGGAGTTTTGACATGGTAAACCCTGTTGTTTCCTCAGAAACTCCAGATAGACTTAGCTATTACAGAAATGGCCTTAGAAATCCTTTCGCTCTTTCTCTGTGATTGTCAAGAAAATACCAGAATCTCCACAATATCACTGGACATGGAACCTTGACCTCCACTGTATGAAACACCACTGCAGGGTGGAGTTCCTTTGGGAATATCTGGTGGTACCTCCTTACAGATGAAGCTGGCTTTGATTTTTTAATCCCAGGATGATTAATTGACACAGGATGCAGAAACTATTCCTGGTCTTCCAGGATTTCTGCTGAGACTGAACACAGGTGATCCTGAAGGCAAAGTCCTAGGGATGTGTGTCACAGTTCTTGGTATTCTGGGTATAAACCCCTTTCCTGGTGTGGTTGATAGGTAGGACTCCGACACAGCAGTTCTTGTAGGGTTTTACCTCTAAATAAATCTCAGGAAAACAGGTACAAAATCAGGCTTGGTGTCTAAAAGTGGGGAAGTGACACATCCTGATTGTCCAAGCAGTGGGAATGGGATAATGGGAGGGTAGGGGAGTACATAGATTCCTAGATGAGGCAGTGTCCATCCTCTTTCCTGCCTAGCTGCTGACTTTGCCCACTTTTTATTTACAGCTGGACCACAGTGTTACAGATAATCATGGTATAAACTGTGTTCTTTTAGTGCATTTTTTTGTCTGTTGTTTTCTGTAGGATGTAACATTTCCTTGTGAAATCAGACTCTTATGCCAGGCCCTGATGAAGATACATGTTGAAAGAAAGTGCGCGTTCCCATGCTTTCAGATTAAATAACACCAGATGAAAGCAGAAGCCTGGACGATGGGGCTTGATGGAGTTCCCACAGCAAGTCCATGTCCCAGGTGGAACTGAGTCCAAACACCTCCCACCCCACTTGTAACCACGAGGGGGAGGCTGCTTCCCAACCCACCTTGCACAGATCAGGAGGTTATGGTTTTCCTGCCTGTTGCTGTAACACACAACCTGGTTTGTAAGATGCACTAAAAGTATGGCTTCATTTATAAAATGATCCAATTTCTATTTGCTGTCCACCCGACCCCTTTTGCCTATTCAGGATTACCGGGATTCGCCTCACTTCTGAAGTCCTGGATGTGTTTATCCTTAACCATAATTCTTTCCCCAGCCTTGCTCCTACTCCCAGCCCTGACCTTATCCTAGGCTGTCAGAATAAAAGTTTATAAACAAATATGCAGCCAGTTTCCCTTTTTTTATTTTTTTTTTTCAAACTTAAAAGGCTTAAAATGCAGAACACGGACCTTCTGATTTTCACAAACTGCTGTGATTGCCTACCTGCTTTGCCTAGTTCTATGCTAAAATCCATACATCCATTTTAATTTAAGAGGTGAAAAGGAGCTGTCTTCCATTCAGGGGTGGTAAAACACAGGTAGGCTGATACTTATGTGTAGCTGTCAGACATAGGTAACCAGGGTTGAGAGAATGAAAAAACATCAATATGCTTCTTGTTGTTATCCTTTATAGTGATGGCTGTATTGCAAGTTCACAGCTGGTGGGACAACACCTGCAGAAATTACTACATGGTTATGGCTGTGATGGATGTTACTGGAGTCCTTGACAAGAAACAGGACAAGAAACAAAAGTTTAAATAAGATACACCTTGTCTGTTCCTTGAACTGCCTACAGTCATAGAGCCTTAAGTGAGGAGCAGAGGACAGAAACTTTCAAAGTCAGCCACCTGACCTCAGAGCTGAAGCTCATGTGACTTGGGCTTTTAGGAGCCTACATCCCACAGACTCCACGGAGACTTCTGAGATCAAGTCCAATCTGTGACCACGACATCAACTAGATCATGGAACTGAGCACCACATCCAGTTTTTCCTTATACACCTCCAGAGATGGTGACTCCATCACCTCCCTGGGCAGCCCATTCCAATGTCTAATCACCCTTTCAGAGAAGAAATTTTTCCTAATGTCAAACCTAAACCTCCTCTGACACAGCTTAAGACTGTGTCCTCTTGTTCCGTGGGAGCAGAGCCCAACTCTCACCTGGCCACACAACCTCCTTTCAGCTAGTTGTAGAGGGTGATAAAGTCACCCCTGAGACTCCTCTTCTCCAGACTAAACACCCCCAGCTCCCTCAGCTGGTTATCACAGGATTTGTGCTCCAAACCCTTCACCAGCTCTGTTGCCCTTCCCTGGATCTGCTCAATGTTCTTCCTGAACCAAGGGGCCCAGAACTGGACACAGCACTTGAGCCTCACCTGTGCCCGGCACAGGGGAAGAATCACTTCTTTAGTCCTCTTGGCCACATTATTTCTGACTCTGTGTTTGAGGCAGTAAGTCTCACTTCAGTCAAGAAGTCCTGATGGCAGCAACCATAGAAAGGATAGTAGGGTTTTTTTCCCCCCAGAAATATTTGTGCTAAAGACTCTTTTGAGGACTTCTGTGCCACTGGAGTTGCTTCTGCCTACAAAGCCGAAATCATGCACAGGTTGCACTGAGGTACTGAGGAGAACAGAGAGGTCTTTGGCTGAAAGGTTTCCCTATAGTACAGGGCCCATGGTTTTGTATTTGCATGTAGGAAGCACATCAGGGCATGGCTGGGGGATGAGGGGTTGATGTGTTGTCATTCTCAAAGTTGTAACGAGGGTGGGGAAAAGGAGTTTAGAGGTGACTCGGGTGCCATTTTCTGTATTGTATTTATCTTGTGCCATCCCAGACTTCATGCTGGCTGCCTGAGGACTAGGAAGAAAGAGTCTTCACAGCTCCTATGATTTATTGCCCACACTGTAGAGTTTAATTTCACTTTTGAAGTACCAGCGTTGCCCTGGCTGAAAAAAGGGAGGCTGAACAAGCATGCTTATGCTTGTAGTGGTATTGGAAAATTTCTCAAGTACCTGTGGGCAGGTGTGGCTCACATACTTGGGTTAAACCAATCTCCAGATCTAGGGTCAGGAAGGAATTTTGCCCTAGGTCACATTGGCAGGGACTATTGTGTTGTTTTTGTTTCCCTTGCTTTTCAGTGTGGGTTGTGGTTGGCTTCCTAGATAATCTACTGCCATCTTAAGAAATGCTAATGAGCCAGGCTTTAGGTCCACAGGTGGAATAGTAGATCCAACCCTGAAGGTCTCAGGCCTGCCTCAGTCACTGCAGCCACTTTGTGTCCCTGTGCAGAGACTCCAGCACAAGGTGTCCTCAGGGTTGTCAGTATCCTTCAAATTGCCCTGTTACCTGGGCATCTCCACCTAATAAAACCCCTGGAAGTGTGTGATTTGGAAATCTGGCCGTGCTGCTCCACTCTCTGGTTGTTTCCCCGTGGTGCAGCACGTTTTCAGGTTGCTTTGGGTGATGGAGCACCTTGTGATGAGGACAGGGCATGGATGTTCCCTGGAACCTGACAGACTGCAGGATGCTTGTGACTGTGATGCCCTGGACTTGTGGATGTGGGTGATGTTGCCTGAGTGCCACAGCACTGCCACGTGGTTTCCTGTGTCGCTGGGGTGGGGCTGTGTTGGTACTGTTCACTTTTTTTTTAGTGGAATCTGGTACAAAATACCAAAGGTCGACATTTAACTCTTACTGTTCCCCTACCACTTATGTGGGATGACTGGAATCACACTGGGTGCACCATTGCATGGTCCAAGAAAGTCTGAATGAGAGAGTATTACTTTGGAGAGATGGCATTCTTATAAGCAGGCACTCTTCCCTGTTAATGAAGCCACTTAATTAACTTAATTAATTTCAGATATGCTGTTGCATCTGAATTTCTCAACTAACTGGTGATTAAATCAAGAAGTCACTTGGGGAGTGGCTTGTGTGATGTTAGTATCAGCAGGATGAAAACAATCAGAAAGTTAGGGGCATTTTCCTGAGGTACTGAAAACCTTTAATGAGCCCCTTAATTATGCAATAACTTCTTTGCAAGCAAACACATGCCTATTATCATTATTATTGGGCCGATAGTTGATATCCCACTGACCTGAACAATTTAGAGAATTCCAAGTATTATGCAGCTCTCCTGCCAGCTTGGAATAGGCTGACACAGCTACAGCTACCTATTTAAGAAGATTAGCCTAATTTTATTTGCATAAGAATTTAAAGCGACAAAACCACTGGCCACACCCAGGAAACGATCATTAAAAATGAATTACTGCACAGTCTCCTATTGGCTGTGCGATTCACTTCTGAACACTACAGTGATAGCCAAGATCCAAGAGAGATGCCCTGCAATATCTTCTGCCAGGTTTTCTAGGCTCTTAGAATGATAGAACCATAGGATATGCCGAGTTGTAAGGCACCCATCAGGATCGAGTCCAGCTCCTGGCCCCCTGCAGAAATCACACAACGTGCCTTTCCTGTGTGCAGCAAAAACGTCTCATTATCCACTCTGGCAAAGAAAAAGGCATCTCGTGTACAATGTGTGTAAGTATTCCTGAGTGGGCATTCCCTAGCAGTGGTGACAAGCAAATCTATGCATTCCTTGTGCTGCTCATATGCAATTCCAGCAGTTCTCTGTGTCTGTGTTGGCCAATCCTCTGAGACACCAGCCTAAAGCAGCCATAAAACAGTGGGTTTCATTCTCAGCTGAGGTCCCCCTAGTCCCACTGACAGAAGAGAGGAGCCCTTCAGAAAGACAAAGCACGTTATCCTGTTGAAGGGAGGCTGCTGGCAGGGGAGAATCCATCCCGGCAAGCCCAGGTTTCCGCAGGTAAGCGAAAGCAGAGAAGGAGCAAAACCAGGTGGAAGAGCTAATGTGGAAATCTCGACTTTTTAAAAGTGTCAGCCGCGGGCTGTTACTTTTTGTTGCTGCTGCAGCAGCAGCCGAATGCTCCGGGATGCTGGGAATGGGATGCAGCTCCAGCATACCTGGGTACCCGCGGGCCGCGCGCGCCCCCCGCCGGCACCGCCAGCGCCGGATAGAAAATCACGGAATCGCGGAATGGCCCGGGCTTGGAAGAGGCCTTAAACAACACCCCGTTCCAAACTACCCCTGCCGTGCCCTGGGACACCTTCCACTAGCCCAGGTCACTCAGAGCCCCGTCCAACCTGGACACTTCCAGGGATCCAGGGGCAGCCACAGCTTCTCTGGGCAACCTGTGCCAGGGCCTGCCCACCCTCACAGGGAACAATTTCTTCCCTATATCCAATCTAACCCTGCTCTCTGTCAGTTTGATGCCGTTCCCTTGTCCTATAACTCCAAACCCTTGTGAACAGCAGTGACGAGAACACTTTTCTGAATGGCCTGTGTGGCACTTGTGTGGCTGTGTCAGAGAAATCAGGCTGAAAAGCACCTGGAAATGAAATTGCACTCAAAACATCCCTGATCACAGTGATGGCACTGTCTGGCTGTGCTTCTGAAATGCATCTTTGCAGTGAATTGTTCCTCAGGAGCTTCCAGCCTTCCCCAGCCAGGATCTGCGCACCAAAATCTGCGAGTGACTGAAAGCAACATGACAGCAAACCACATCTTGGAGAGCCAGGGAGGAGGTGCCTGGCATGAAATCAGACACAGAGGTACAGAAGGGATGTCTGAGGGTCTCTGCACCATCATGGACAGAGGCAGGGCTGGCTCGGCCCATGGCTTGCTCCCAAGGTGACCTGGGGATGGTTGCCCTCACCTATCCTCTTTGCCTCTTCCCAGCGCTAGGGATTCAGATTGTTCAGCTGCACCTGTGCATTCAAACCTTGCTGTCAAAGCTTCCAGACCTTGTGAGCCAGGCAGTGGCAGGGACTGGCAAGGGGAAACTATGGGACTCTCTCAGTCTGGTTCCCAGGATTCTAGCAGGTACATCATCGACCTGCCCATGTGTTCAGCATCTCCTCTTGATGCTCTCACAGCAGTTAAGGGACATAAAAGTAATCAAATGTCTGACCTGAACTGATTTCCAGGGGAGCAGAGCACCAGCATCTGCCCAAATTCTTCAAAAACACATGCCTGGATGCCCAGGGAAAGTAAAGCTGTACTGTTGTACAGGGAAAGCTTCCACCCCAAACAGGGAACATTTGTATTTGTTTCCATGTCTAAACCTCTGACATGTGGTTGTTTTTTCCAAAGCTGTCAAGGTTGTCATTTCTATGGAATCTCAATTCACTGCAAAGAACTCTGTTGGCCTGAACCTCTCAGTCTAGGGAATGAGAATGGGAAGTCACTTCACACAGTAGGAAGAGTGACACTGGAAGATCACGGTGTGTCCTTTGACCACTGAAGCCCTCAAGTGAAAATGTTCTTCCTGTCAGTGGTGCTGGCACAGAATCCATATAAAGAGGGATGCACTTGTGCTGTTCCAAGGCAGGATAGACATCCAGGAATTGGTCCATACTTGTCTTGCCAGAACATTCTGCTGTGAATTTAAGGAAGTCACATAACATGAAATCTTGTTCTCACAGTAGCTCATGGGAGTCTTGCCATGGAATTCAGTCTTTTAATAAACAAAAATGTAAAATGTCCCCTGTTTGACATCAGAGAGGAAGTGCTTTGGGGCCAAGACTGTCTCTTGCTTTGATGGTTGGTAGACCTTTAGTCCTTCAGTTACATATGGAACAAGGAATAAGAGCTATATAATTGAATGAGAGGGAGAATTTAAGGCACTGATTATGGGAAAAGAAAACATTTTCACCCTTGTGAAAACAACTGGTGCACACCTTAAACTCAGGTTTTTCACAGACCATGAGGCAGAAGAGAGAAACAGAAGTGCAGATCCCTGCAAAGCAAGGAGCCAGATTGGTGGCAGAAAGGGCAGACTGATTTAATGTTGCACGGAGGTCAAAACAGAAACTTTAGCATCAAAGAAAGGACGAGTGCTGTGAAAGCCCAGAGCTCACAAGTAGCACTTAGCAGAGGTATCATATAAACTTAACCCTGCTGTCGTTGTTCCTGTTGGAAAGAGAGGAGGTGAAGGCCACGACCTGCAAAGCAGAGGTCAGATGTCACAGACCATCAGACAAAGGAAGTGACAATGGGGAAAGGTTCTTCTCTGGAGCATTACCAGATGGCAGCTAATCTCATTCAGGGGAGAAGGCATGGCCACCAAATCTACACGGGCTTTCTGAACCTGACACTCAGGCATTATCAAAGGAAAAGACTGTTCTTCCAACTGTTGCAGGACAGACTATGCAGTGCAACCCATTCATTCAGTTAATCACAGTGCTATGCTGATTTGGGACAGAGTTTTCCAAAATCAGACCTATAACATGTATTTGCTTATTAATCGTTTCTGCATAAAGGCTTCCATCTGAAATAGCCTGAAAATTCCTACTAGTGGAAATTTTTGCTCCTGACCCCTCAGATTATTTGTGAAATTGTTTTCTGATTTAGAGGAAAGCACACTCAGTCAGATCAAGGCCTGCTGTCAACTGGTAGAGCTCTGTGATCTGCACTGGGGTCTGTCCTAGGCACTTCTCTTATGACAGTAGTGGGGGAAATGCTGTTGTCCTTGCATTCAGCTACAAGTCTGCTCACAGATTTACTCAGAAACCTCTTCTAGCGGAGCCCAGGTGGGACTCCTGCACACTTCCATGCCCATACTGGGTACAAGAAACACACAAATGGATATACAGGTGGAGCTCAGGGGACCCAGAGTGGCACATCGTCAGGGTAGTGGGGCACAGCTCTGAGAATGAAAACATGAATGCTTCTTGTGGTATTCATCCTTATATGGGTTGCATTTAATCTTGTCTGAGTGGCTTGTGTTTTCACCATGCCTCTGTTTTCCTGCCTGGAGAAAGTAGGAATAGAGCCCCCATTCCTGTGAGCAGCTGCCCTGAGAGCCATGTGGAGAATGCAGAGCTGAGGCGTCACTGTGCCCAGTGAGAGCCTGTGACCAGGCTCACATCTCTTCTAGTCATTTTCCTATATGCAGGAATAGTGGGTTCACTAGGACCCTCGCTAGGTTATGTGCTGTCTATCTTTAGGACACCTCACAGGTGTGGTTTGAGTCCCTCAGTTTGTCAGAGGTTTTAAAAATGGTACTTAAGCACCTCCATGAAATTTGGTGTGTGTTTAAGTGCGAAATTGTGTCTCTCATTGCTGTGATGGCCAGATCTTCTCAGCATTACACAGGTGAGCAGTGTCACACACATATTTTTTTCCACAATCAGAAAAAGCAGTGAAAGCATCATACTTGACATGCCTGGTGCTCATTACCTTAATACCTGCAACAGTTATGATCTGATTTAAGGTTCTCCCTTCTTCTGCACCTCTTGGAAGAAGAGGGCATAGCAACACACCCTTCTTAAAATGATCGACTGTGCAATGCCTGTGTGTTGGTGTCTACCTGCAATATAATTCTGTGTGATGTCCAGTTCTGAACCATGGAAGTGAGAGCCTTGACAAAGTCCAAGGAGGTGCAGGGATGAAGTTCAAAGGCATGAAGTAACAAAACCCTCACGAGCCTGTTGTGGTACACCCTCAAGAGGCTTGTGCTGGGAGATGTCTTCTCAACCCATTTTTTGGGCACCTCAGCTACACTGTAAAAAGCAAGGTTATGAATACAGCAAAAATTACAGGTTTTATCCATTATATAAGCTCTAAACCCCCTCTCAACTTGTGATGCTTTTGCTTTTGGAACCTTCTGAGAAGTTCTGCTTCATCTTTTGAGCTGACATTTCAAAATGTTTTTCCTGTACTAAATGTGCACATTCTATGACAGGAAACAGAATACACATTGCTTGCAAAGGGCCTTGCTCTGTCTGTTGACAGAGCTTACCAATCTTGAAATTCCCTTCAAAATTTAGTTCTCTTGAAGCTGGGACATCTTTCTAGTTTCTTTTAGGTATCTTATTGTTATTGCATGAGGTGGACTCTGCAGGGCAAGCAATCCTTTTAAAGAGAATGGACTGTTTTTCCCCCAAATTAGCAGCTATTTATTAAGAAATGGCTACAAAATATATCTGCAGTGGTAGTGCAGAGCTGGCTGGAACTTGGAGCTTCAGTGAAAACTTTCAGCACAATTTCAGGTTTTGTTGGACAACAAAGTTGGAGATTTTGACTGAAATTTTTCCAAAAATAGCAGAACTTGCACCCACACAGAGAGCTGAATGTGAAACCTCAAATTTTGATGGAGAGAAAAAAAGTGATGACATTTGCCTTCCAGATTTGGATCAGCCCCAACAATGAACTTTGCTTTACATAGGAACTAAATAGACATAATAGGAATTAAACAGTACATAGATTATAAACAGAAAATACAAGAGACTAATACAAGTATCAGATATGCACAAGGCAGAAAGTTGAAAAGACCGAGAAGAAAATGAAATAAAGGGGGAAAGTATAGTTTATGTTTTGAAAAACGAGACCAGAGCAGAGATTGAGGCACAAATGTGAGCTGTGGTGCCGTGCAGAAATGTTCCCACCCCAGCCATGGAGAGCTGCAGTCATGGACAAGGCAAGGAGTGCAAGGTAGGGATTCTGGAGCAAGTCCAGAGGTGATGAGAGGAATGGAACACCTCTCCTATTAGGAAAGGCTGAGAGAATTGGGATTGTTCAGCCTGGAGAAGAGAAGGCTTTGGGGTGACCTCATTGTGGCTTTGCAGTGCCTGAAGGGAGTCCACAGGGAAGATGGAGAGAGACTATTTCCAAGGGGCTGGAGTGACAGGACAAGGGGAATGGCTTCACACTGACAGAGGGCAGGGTTAGAGTGGATATAGGGAAGAAATTGTTCCCTGTGAGGGTGGGCAGGCCCTGGCACAGGTTGGGCAGAGAAGCTGTGGCTGCCCCTGGATC
>JAWWMO010000043.1:58797905-58812807 GCA_035047845.1 Dendrocincla fuliginosa
TTCCTGCCTGTTCCTCTTGTGCCATTGCTGGGCACCCCCGAGCAGAGCCTGGGCCATGCTCTGCCCCCTCCCTGCAGGTATTTATACACATTAATGAGGCCTCCTCAATGTCCTGCCTGAACTGAGCAGCCCAGAAATGGGCACTTTTCAAGGTGTGGCCTCCCCGGTGCCCAGCACAGGGGACACAGGACAGTGCCCTGGTCCTGCTGGCCACACTATTGCTGGTCCAGGCCAGGTGCCATTGGCCTCCTTGCCCACCTGGGCACCCCTGGGCTCGCATTCTGATTTCATGTTGCCACCTGCAGGACATTCTCACACCCAGGTTAAGCTTAAATACTGATTAATCTCTGTATGGGATGTGCTGTTTGGCAGATCCTCGCACCTCATTCTTGTCTCATGGGAAACAAGCCAAGTCCAATAATTGAAACTGGCCGCTGCTGAGCTGGACTGATTGAAAACATTTTTACTAAATCATTCCTTAATTACCTGGTCTTTTCAAATCACCCTTAAAAGGTGCTTAAACAATTCTCTGATTACTGACAATTTTCTGGTTACCGACAGGCAACCACTCTAAAATTCCTGTCTCCCTCTGTCACCCCTGGTCTTCAACCGAGGCTTTTTGCCCTAAGCAAGTGCTGCTGTGAATGTCCCATCATGATCACACACAGGGCACTCTGAATCTGCCACTCTCACTATTGTAGCCTTGTTTTTCCCATGAGTTCCCATGGCTTTTTGGTCTGCATGGAATACAAATGGCCATTCTCTTGAAACCTGGCTTACGCCACTGTGGCTGGTGCTCAAATTCACCAAAAAGTTTTTAAAATGTCAGCGCAGGAAAAGGCAGAAGATACAAGAAATATTTCTGGTGGTTTGGATAGATTCCAAATATTGAGTTTTAACGAAATTTCTGCTCTCATGCAAATGCAAATAGCAGCCCTGCCAGGACTGTGGCACACCAGGTGATTTGGAGGTTTGGGGCAAAAATTTGGATACTCTTTGAACTCCTTCCATAGATATCATGGAATGGTTTGTGTTGGAAGGGACCTTAAAGATCATCCCATTCCACCCACTGCCATGGGCAGGGACACCTTCCACTAGCCCAGGTCACTCAGAGCCCCATCCAACCTGGCCTTGGACACTCCCAGGGATCCAGGGGCAGCCACAGCTTCTCTGCCCAACCTGTGCCAGAGCCTGCCCACCCTCACAGGGAAGAATTTCTTCTTAATACCCAATCTAAACCTACTCTGTTTCAGGTTAAACCCTTTCCCCCTTGTCCTGTCACTCCAGCCCTTGGAAATAATGTCTCTCCATCATCCTTGTGAGCTCCCTTCAGGCACTGCAAAGCCACAATGAGGTCACCCCAAAGCCTTCTCTTCTCCAGGCTGAACAATCCCAGCTCTCTCAGCCTTTCCTCCTATGTCAGGATTTCAGTCCTTGCATCTATAAACATACCAAACATTCCCATTTTGACTCATATGGCTACTTGTTTGTTTTTTTGTATTTCTTTCCAGATACACCTGTGTTGGATTTAGATTGCATTTGCCAGGTCTCAGCAATGGCCCACAGTCCTGGGTTGTGCTTGAATTTGGGGAGGGAAGTAAAGAGACTTCTGTACAGTTTAGTGATGAGACTAAAAAGATCAATGAAGGTATTTGGTGATAAAACAAGGTTTTAAACTGAAAAACGGTAGATTCAGACTAGATATAAAAACCAATAAATTTCTGATGAAGGTGGTGAAACACTGGCACAGGTTGCCCAGAGAAGCTGTGGATGACCCATCCCTGGAAACATGGAAGGCAAGGCTGGAGAATTCTCTGGGTAGCCTGGTCTGGCAGAAGATGTTCCTGCTCATTGCAAGGGGATTGTACCAGATGAAGGTGCCTTGCGACGGAAACCGTTCTGTGATTCTATGATTCTATTGATTAACTTTGCAGCAGCCACTCAAGGAGCCAACGTGACTTGAGTTCCTCCTGTCCAGGTCCTGTATAAATGGATTTTATTTATCCAGGAGGCCACGGAGTTTAAATGCAGAAGACTGACATGAAAAATACCAGCAATGCAAGATGGAAGCAATATCTGGAGTTTGCATAAGACTCAGAGCAGGAAACAGGTCTCAGCCTGTGACAATATAACTCTTTCTGAAGATCTCGGAGCAAGATTTTAATAAGTTGAGAACCATGGGAACAAGGAATAAAAGTGACAAATGAAGGTGTTTTTTTAATGTTTTCAGTCTTAAATATGATCTTGGAACTGGAAATTATTGTAGTCACTATATCTGGGAATTACTATAGAAATTAGACTCACAAACTTGTAGAGAACGTAAAACTAGAAGAATGTGTTAAATACCATTTATGTTTGTGCCAAATCCATCATAATTTTTAAATATTTATTTAAAAAAGATGCATACAAGAATATGTATAATATGGATACATTATATATCCATGCATATATTATTTATTTTAAAAGAACGCATAAAATAACATGTATAATATGGAGATACATATACAATATAATCATATGGAATTGTCAAAGCCTTGACTCCCAAAGATCATAATATAGATATTTTAATAATTTTGAAGTATTTTACTAGCAATATTTACTCAGTATTTTATGTCTTCTAATAGATGGAGATACTTAAATCCTTATGATAGGTGGCTCAGACATTCCACCTTAAATATAAACACCCGTTTACTTTAACGAGAATTTCCCATTTGAATCTCCAAATTTATCAGGGACCGGGTGACTTTTTTTTTTTTTAATGGATTCAAAACGAAATTGCCCTCCCTTACAGTTCAAAAGTAATTTTTAAGGTGATAAAATGACGAGATCAAACCAAAGTTAATCTAATGAGGCTTTATACTTTGGGATGACAAAGTCACCTGACTCACTTAAAATGGAACTCTGGGCAGCTCACATTCAGGCTTTGCCTTCTCACTGATTCTGTCAACATTTCAAAGTTGGCGTGGCAAATTTTAAAGCACCAAAGAACTTGATAACTGTTGGCAAAATTCAGCATTAATAACTTAAAATAGTCACCAGACCTGCCTGCATTGTGCCTCACGAACAGGGCTTTTGGAGGGAATAGTGGCAGCACCTGATAGTCACCAGGAAAGCTGTCTGTAATTCACTTTGTAGGGCCATTTCTTCAGTGTAGCCTGAGACACTGATCTGGCTTCTTCCAGCCTCATCCCCAGTTACTGTGGAGCACAATGTACTGAGGAATCTGATGGCCCTGGGCAGATGGAGTGGTGATGTAATTGGACTTTTCCATTTCTATTTCCTAGGAACATTTGCCTTATTCTTACATGCCAGCTCTTTCTCGACATGAAACATTTTTCTTCTCGGGGCGTAGAGAAGGAATCACTTCTTTTTGAATTCAGACAAGATCTGGCAAGTGAGCTCTTGCTGCTAGTGAAAGAAAAAGCCTTCAAAAAATTAACACAGAATCTGTGTTTAGCAAAGTGATTTGCATAAGCTGTACACTTGGTTCTTAGAGTTGGAACAGTTCTAACCTATGACAAATTCCTCTGTCTGGGCTGTCTTCCAAAATCATTTTCATCTACCCTGGCAAAAGAACTGAAGTCTGCGTTCTGCACTAATTAAAGGCCTTCAGGAGAAGGGCCCCAGTTGAAATGCTGACACACTTTGTACACGCTTTATTTGTGAAAGGGGATACTGAGCCCATTTGATGGCGCCTCCTGCTCTGTCACGCCGTGCAAAATTTTAAGTGGGGAGACAAAATGGGTACAGTTATGTCTTGTTAAGGCTCTGAGTTACTAAAACATTGCAGTTTTCCCCCTTAAAAAGCATGATATGGAGACTTTTAGGTATTTGAAAAAGTAAAAGTACTAAAACCTGTGGCAGTTCCTTAGTGAATATGAAATGACATTCAAAACTTTTATGAAGCATTATGGTCTAATGGAGCTAAGTCTCTGTTCCCTTAAATGGCTTCATTTTGGAAACAGCAGAGTATACACCCAGTATATGACCCTTTTACGTAAAACTGGGAACTGCTGAAAAGGGATGGCAGGGAAAACAGCTGTCCTAATAACTGTGGATTTCTTTTAGCAGGTCTACCCAGTGCTGTGAGGAAGATTTCCATGCTAGATCCACGAAAGGCTTCTTAGCTTTTAGGCACCCAAAGCATTCCATGGAATTCAGAGTCCTTGATAGAGGAAGGCACTCAGAAAGTCTCTTCTTCTGAAGTTGTAGGTATGAGTATTCACCATCTGCTTTGAAGATCCAAATACACATGTGCTTGGACTGAAGACAGATGTGACCCTGGATGTTTACTGCTTTATCCAAGTGCCCAGCATGAGGCAAGGAAAGGAACCCCTCCTGTGTGTGGAGCCTCACCTAGGAAGTGTGCTCTGAAAGCACTGATTAGACTCAACTTTGCAGCTGAACTACACAGAGAGCTCCTGTGGAGACTAATAGAGCTTAACCAGGGTTCAATGCACTCACCCTGGTCAGGGAGAGGGCTGAAGTACATCTATCCAGCAGCAGATGTTCAGATGCTTAGTGACCTGTGGGAAAACACTTGGGAGAGGCAAGGGCACTTAGGCAGCTGCATGGTGTTTGAGGAATTTAAGGAATCCCAGCCCATGTCTTAGGCTTTTCTCCTTTCTCCTTTGCAGTGAGTGCAGAAAACTTAAAAAAACAAAAAACAAAAAAAAAAAAAAAAAAAAACAAACCAAAACCAAAAAAAACCGGGAGGATTTCTCCCTAAGATATTCTTGCAGCATTCCTCAGGCTTCACCCTGCTTGTCTGTTGCAGCCCTCAGTAAACTGTTTCATTGTGAGGCAGGAATGCACCGATTCTGTAGCGTCTGAGACAGATCCAGGGCTATTGCTAGCAAATAAACCAGCAAACATAGTCAACATTCTTTATGAATCCTCACCATTGCTGGAGGAGGAGGAATTTCAAGTCTATTTGCAACGAACCTTAAACAAAGTTTCCACAAGTGCAAACGCTCCGCTGTTTTTTGCTGCTTTCTTTGGTGCAGAGGACAATTCTGTCTTGTTTTTGTCCTCAAAAGTATTGACTGTATTAAACACCAGGCACGTGCTTTCAAAAGAAAAGCACCATGAATGCTGACATGTCCCTGCATTATCGGCCACGTGCTCCATCACTGGGAGACAAACGCTGCACTGAAATGCGGCTGGCCTGGACGTTCCACATACCAAGCAGATGCAAGCAGAATGCCATAGGGAAATAAGAAACACATTGTGTACCATTTAAAAGGCTTACAGCTATGGAATATCCTTCTGGAAGCCCAATGAATATCTCCAACACATACGCAATCAAAGCACAAAACGCGCCCTGCTCTGGGACACAAAACCACGGAACTGGAGATAATCTTGGAAGGGACCCACAGAATAAATCTACTGACAGCAGCACCTATAATTATACAACTCCGGCATTTGGCTTGTCAAAATGTCTCCAAGCTCAGGATTTTCTGTGGAGAGGAAACCGTCCACAGAGATTCTTTCTTAATTTTATGCCTCCCGTTTGCCTCTCAAATAAGCTTGTGTGCTGGGTTTGGGGTTTGTCTTTGTTTTGCTTTCTTAGATGCTAATATGGCCCAGACTGACTTTGACAAGGTTAGAGATTAGAAATTCAGCTTTCCTTCCATGGGGCTGGGGGAAAAATAAAACAAACCCCAGAACATTTAAACAAGTACTTGTTCAAGTGACTGAAAAGACAAGCTTTTTTTTTCACTTGGTGACTGTTGAAGTGATAATGCCCCATATTTGGATCCAGTGAGGAGGATATTAAGGAAGAAGGAAGGGTGAGAGGGGAAAACCTCTCAGGTTTAGTCCTCTAGAGGTACTTTTTTGCATGGACCTCCCTGGCTAATTCACATATGAGCTTTGGGAAGTACTGCAGAGTTTCCACCAAAAGCTGAGGTGAAAGAGGCGGCAAATGCGGCAAAGGCAAGGTGAAAGAGGTTAACAGGACAATTTCACCCCTCATCCTCAAAAGGAAACACAACTCTGAAGCAATTTATTCTATAAAATGTGTTAATTCCCGAGTTCTCCCAGTTGGTGTAGAGTGGAGGAATAGCTGGTGTTAGAGCTGTGTTGTGAGGTAAGAGGCAGGATTATGGAGGCCAGGCTCGGTAGCTTTCTATCCACCAAACTAGTTGTAACAAGAGCTCAGTGTCTGCTCTGTGGTTAGGCAAGCTGAACCCAGGGTGTGTAAATAGCATTGGTTGTGTTGTTCCTGTTTATCCCTGTGTCCTATGCCTTGCATCAAGGGGATATGACACACCTTAAGGAGCAGGAGTGTTAAAAGATTACAAGGCTTTGGTTGGAGTAGACACAGCATAGTGTTTTTACAGGCAGATCCCAGGAGGTGCCTCAACTTGGGGGCAAAAGCGCTGGGAAAAGGTGTGGGAAGATACCACAGTACAATAATGGCACAAAAACTCTGTCTAACAATTCCCAGGTTGATCCTGCAGGGACAGATCACCAAGACTTCCAGGAACAAAATATGTACTTTCACACACAAAAAGAGGAAGAAAGGTAAGAGACAAACAAGAACAAGGCTGAGACTGACGACACCAAGCTGAGACTTCAGCATTAATTCTTGCTCTGCTACTGACCTGCTTTATGACCTTGGGAAACCCATTTTGCTTCTATTTTCTTTCCCATTCATAGTATAAACTCTTCAGGTGATGACTGTCTCTTGCTACGTATTTAAACTACACAGTGGGAACTTAGTTTTAGTCCAGGCTTGTCGGTGCTACTGCAGGTGAAATAATAACATGTAAATAAATAACTTTAAAAAAACAAATCAGAAGAGTGAAGATGCGTGTGAAGAGAGATATGGGAGAAAGAATGGGAAGGAACGGAAAAGACAGGTGGAAAAAATGACCTGAAATTAAAAAAAAAAAAAAAAGTGAGAAAAGGGAGTAAACAAACAGCAGAAGAGAAATTGAGCCCAGACAGTCCATGGTCATTCCAAGATGAGCTGATGCCTGCAGTTTCCCACTGTCCAGAGAGATATTTGGAAGTGGTTCAAACAAGAGAAGGAGGTGAACAGGCTAAGCAAAGCTTTCCCTTGATCCCAGTATGAGAACTCTTGCTAACATCATCCTGCCCTTCTCCGGCTCTCTGCCAACCCTGGTTCCCAGTTTGTGAACTCCTGAAAAACACTCAGTAATCAGAACCTGTCAGACAACTGGCTAAAGGCAGTGGAATCTCTCCTTAAAGACCCAGCACAACCATAACCCCAGCACACCCTTCTGCCAGCATTTGTTAGTCCTCCAGGGGTCATCTTTGACCTATGCTAATGTGATCCTGCTAAAACCTTCTGATGTGTCTGGGGCCTGGCTGTGTCTTCAGCAACACATCGGCATGAAATATTTATGGATTAAAATA
Organism: Dendrocincla fuliginosa; assembly: GCA_035047845.1. NCBI lineage: Eukaryota > Metazoa > Chordata > Aves > Passeriformes > Dendrocolaptidae > Dendrocincla > Dendrocincla fuliginosa. The sequence goes on from JAWWMO010000043.1 coordinate 58,805,292, forward strand.
AAATCAAAATACAATTTTCAGGCATTTTGAGAGGAAGTCTTCAGCGTTACTCGTGGCTAAGTGAGACTGAAAGGCTACAGGCAACAGCAAAGTGGCTCAGAATATTGTGATAGAAGGTGAAGTCTGGGAAGACGCCCAAGCTAATGCTTTTTCAAGTTGATGGAAAGATTTCTGTGTCTCTCTGAGTGTTGAATTGGTCTGCAAGAGACTGGATGAGGTCCAATTGAGGCCCATAGTTACAAGAAGTTGCTACCAACCAATGACTATTTAGCAAGTCACATTAAGCAGAAAGATGGTTGCAGTAACATGTTCAGTGACCAGCATTTGTAGACACAAAATAGTTTTCATTCTTCATAGTGGTCTGGGGTCAGAAAGGAAAGGGGAAAGGAAGGGGCAGGAAGGCAATAATAATAATAATGAATTTATCAGTTCACACCTGCCCCACACTGGGGGGTCTGGAGGAACAGTGAGATGGACGTAAATCCCACTCTGTTTTCCAAAAAGATATTTGGTCCAGGAAGCTGCAGGCTGGAGTCACTGGATGGTCCGGATGACTCCCTTTACCAGCACTTTATTGTTGCTTTAAAATAAAAATCCACGCATTGCCCTACAACCACTACACTGCCAAATACAACTGAGATTTCTTAGAATCTGCTCTCACTGGGAATTTTGGGTAAAACTGTTTCCCAGGATGTCTTTGAGTGGCTATTGCTGGGCTGTTAAACATTTTAAATGGCAAGTCATAGAGTGTCCTTGAGAACTCTTCTGTTATGGACAGCTCTCAAGTTAAACCTGGAAACCAAAACAACAAAAAAGTAGTAATGAGACTGTCAAGGAATGGGTAATATCCCTTACCTTCACCCTTGCTATAACTATAACTTATATGGATAACTATCCATAAACATGACTTCAAGGAAACAGAGATTTCAGGGCAGTCTCGAGGAAGATACTGGAATGAAAACTGGTTAAGAGGAAGGATCAAAGGGATTATTCAGCCATTGCAAGTCTTTCAGGAGAAGGCTAAACTAAACACTGTGGCACTTTCTCGGAATACATTGCCTAGAGAAATAATGGAATTTTTAATTTTGGAGACTTTGTCCATATGGAGACAAATGTTTGCTACAAACAATTTAGGTAGTACTGATGCTGTAACAGGGGAATAGACCAAGAGTCCTCTGCAGGTCTCCTGTAAATTTATCTTCTTTGATTCTGTGCCTACCAACAGGAGTGCTAGCCAAGAACATGCTAAACTTGGGTAGGTGTGCAGTAATGTTTTAAATCCACTGATATACAAACTGAAGTTTAAGAAAATATACACAAGAGACGAAGAACTGCAAATGAAAGATGACAGAGAAATAACACACAGACATCTGAAATGTGGGCTGAAAATAAAACAGGATTCAGCCTGGAAAATACATGCTGACATACTTGGGGAAATATAATCTGAAATAATATCCCAGTGGGAAAGGGAAACCTGGAAATCATTTATTTCGCAAAGGAGTCTTCTGGCTGACTGAGGGCAGTGGATCAGATAGATGTCTTCAAAGCACCTCTCTAAGGGCTGGAGCTCAGCTGGGACTTCCAAACTCAGGTTTGCTGCTGCTGCAACCTGAGGCATGCAAATAAATCTCCCAGCACTCAGAGTAAGAGTCTACCAGCTGATTTATACCTTGACTGAAAATTTGAGTCCTTGAAGCTTCAGCTGGAGACCATAAGCTGTCCCCAGACATATGTCCTGATGACAGCCTGGCTGACCACTGATACCATTCACCCTTCCATCCCTCCCCAGTTTATGTGTAGTAAGGCAGTTTGAGAAAGGCCTTGAATCACCGCCATTAGTAAACATTCAAATTCCTCTTGCTGGCTTATATGGACACAGAATTGTACCAAGGCTGGGCATTCAAAATTTCTGAGATTAGTTGGAATAAAAAACCAGGCAAGTAGGTGGGGAAGAATTCCGGTGATTAGATAAATCACAGAAAGTAGCATGAAGATCGTGTAAAAAAAACCCTAAAAATCCACAAACACAGATATTGACAACCTCTTAGTTTTTTATTTCTCATGAATTATTAGACATAGTCTCATTTACCTGCCTTGCCTACTAGCACTGCTCCCTACCTGTCTGTTCACAAGGAAATCCAAAGCCACTGAGGAAAATTCTTTCTCCACTCAATAAGAGCAATCAATTCCAACTCCAGACCTTTGCAAGGAGCTTTAAAACGTGGCTAGACAGAGATGACAGAAATACTACACCCCACCTAGTATACGGGTGACAGCACCTTTTAACCTTGTTAGAGAATAAAACAACACTCTCATTTCAGAAACTTATTTCCACAGGGTCCAGGAGCAATAATTTTGTTTCAGATGTTTTCTTTAACACATAGTTTTCCATTCTGTCAGTGGCACACTCAGCAGCTCCTGCCACAAGCACAAGTCCAAACTTCATGACAGACCTTACGTCAGCCGATGGCACCGATGGGAAAGTCTATGTTTGCTCCATGTGGGATCCATGGACTCCCACAGGCAACCTGCTGGTAGGTACGTGCAAGAGTTAGATGTCCTCTCACCAGGTATAAAAATAAGCTTGGTTCTCTCTGTCTCCAGTACTTTGTGATTGTTGTATCTTTTTCTAATCACTCCAATTGGATGCTCCCTGGGGCTCTTGACAGTTCTTACTTGTCCACCATTTGGGAGGAAACAGAAGGTAATGTTTCCAGAGGAACTAACCTACACCCTGAGAAGTCTGTCTCCCAGCTCTGTTAAGACAATGGCCATGGAGTAAAACAATCCTTCCCCTTCTCCCTGCTCTTGATACTGCTCTTCCATCCAAAGCAAGCTTTAATCAGACCTCCCTGTTTTAACTACGTCACGCACTGAAACGAGATCATTGCTATACTCTGGCAAATGAAGGTGATCTGTGTGGTCCTCCAGCTGTGCAGAGTGCTTTTCTCCAATGAAGCTTCATTGAGAGAGTTTAATATTCGACTTCACCAGATGAAGCACAGAGAATCTGTGCTGGACAAAATAATATACTAAGTTCACCGTGCATGATCCTCTCTGAGCGCCTTCAGTGGTGGAGAACACAGCATGAGTGCTTGGCACAAGCTGTGCCAGCTTCCTGCTTCCTGCTGAGAAATACTGGATTAGCAAAATCTGCCCATGTAGGGAGCTCAGCCATCCAGGAGGATACAGAACAGGCCACTCAGGACTCCTGCTGTCTCCCCACTGTGGTCTCAGATCTGTCCAAGAAACCCTTTAAGGCACAGAGGGTCAGTTTGTTTACTGAACTCAGCGCAGTCATAGAATCATAGAATGGTTTGGGTTGGAAGGGGCCTCAAAGATCACCTTGTTCCAACTGCCTGCCATGGGCAGGGACACCTTCCACTAGCCCAGGTTGCTCGGAACCCCATCCAAACTGACCCAACTTCCAGGGGTGGGGCAGCCACAGCTTCTCTGCCCAACCTGCGCCAGGGCGTCACTAAGGTGATCAGAGGGATGGAGCAGCTCTGCTGGAAGGAAAGGCTGGCAGAGTTGGGATTGTTCAGCCTGGAGAAGGAAAGGCTGGCAGAGTTGGGATTGTTCAGCCTGGAGAAGAGAAGGCTTTACAGTGACCTCATTGTGGCCTTGCAGTGCCTGAAGGGAGTCCACAGGGAAGATGGAGAGAGACTATTTCCAAGGGCCTGGAGTGACAGGACAAGGGGAATGGCTTCACAGTGACAGAGAGCAGGGTTAGATCGGATATTGTGAAGAAACTCCTCCCTGTGAGGATGGTGACTCATTCCAGATCGAACACTACCACATAAATACACATCCCATGGGCTGTAAGGAACAGTAAAGTGTGAGTTCTCAATTCACTGACCTTCTCTGTCACGCTAATGTATATCTACTGGCTATGTAAGTGTTCATAAAGCAACACAAATGACTGGCCAGCACCAGCGACAAAGAACAAAGATATAAATCCTGATGAAGGGTAGTGATCACTTACTAGCATTCACTTTAGCTCTGTTATTTTAGCTACGCCTTCTAATAAATTTCTTCTAGTAATTTTCTTCTTGCTTTAATATTTAAAGATCTCTTGCCCAAGCAGCCAGCATGTTCTAGGTCCATTCACATGAAATATTATAGCCCATATAGATATATATATTTTTTCAAAAAATCACATTTTGTAGACCTGTCCATTTTCTGTCCTCTATATCTGCTCCTTTACTGCAGTATTTCTGTTAAAATTGTTTCTTGGACTAGATTTACTGTTCAAGGAGCAATCTTTATGATTTTATGAGACTATGATTCTATGATTTGATACTTGAAATCTGTAGCAGTCCAGTAACATTGGTAAAAATGTGAACAACTCATAACATTTATAACGTATTTCTTTAGTAAATGTCACCGTCATCAGAACATCTCTGAATGTAAAAATCTCAGTTGACATAATAAATGTTGAAAGCAAAGGTATTTGTTACCTTTAAGATCAGACCCACAGAATTTGTGGACAATACAGCATATAAGAAAATTTTGCACCACCTTTGTCCTGTGCTAAAGGTATGCATTTTTCTGCTCATCTTTATTCCTACTATCTTACTATTTTGAAAGAAGCCAGTAGATTAGTAATAGCCCACATTGCAACCACTTTGCAGGCACTATTTTAAAAAGAGAGATTTTGTTCCCCACAAGATCCCAAGATTCTTCAATGTCTGAAAGCCTGATATGTCCCTGAGTGTTTTGGCCAGTATTTTGGTTTGTTTCATCAACAACTGGATTTCCAGACTGACCTACAAAAAAGCCTCTTCTATTTTTGTTTATTAACCTCCAGATTATTATTAGTGTGGCCCTGGACATGTAATTTTTGGGCTTCTGCCTTTCAGGTTCTGACTTGTAGGAGTCTGGTTCTTCAGCTTCCTTTGGTGGAAACTGACATCTTCTGGAAAAGTTTGGAAAGTGGTATCATGGGACTCCTGTAAAGACCACACAAAGGCAGTGGGACTGCTTTGCCACTTTCTCCTGCTTCCTTGTTGGCATTCTTCTGCTAGATTAGCTGACAATCTGTGGGCAATAATGCAATCACAATTAAGCCCATGAATCTGGGAGTACCTTGCCCAAACTTCTGAGCTCCGGGGTGTGTTCTTTGGTGATCTTGTTTCAGCTCCCTTCTCTACTTGTGATTTTGAGCACTGGCTGCATTAGTTTTGCTGTTCATCAGAGGATAAACTTTTGTTTAATAATGTAATTACCCATAGGTCTTCTTTTGGCAACGTTTCAGTCCTTGTTGCCACAGACCTTAATTCTGAGCCTTTGCATCTCTCCTTGGACCTGTTTCCACAGAACCAATCTAGAGGTATTATCTCCTTCAGGTGTTTGCACTGTTGAGGTAAGATGAAAATTATTCAACTTTGCTTGTAAAATTTCTGCAGCCTTACAATGGCCTGGGGTGAACAGAGTTTGCTTCACTGAAGAAGCAAAATCTGAATTACTCGAGAGCTTCTCTGCTATGTCATCTAAGTTTATCATGCAGGAGTCTACTAAGTCTGAAACCATGGCCTTAGTAACACATTTTCAGCACAATTACATGCTGTATTTGAGTCACCTGCCTGACCTCGTGCTCTTCCATGAGACCACTGTGGCTGAAACCACAGTGCATAAATTAATATCTCTGCTTAAATTATTTACAAAATTCATCTGGGGCAAAATATCTTTGCAATGGCATTTTTCCTGCTCCTGTTGTCCTACCCTTCTCTTCTAGAAAAGCTCATTTCTGTTGGAAAACTGGTTTATTTCCTTATAAAAAAATGTCTTCTTGGAAATTGAACTGTCTTCATATTTAATTTCTTTCAAATCGACATGAGTAACATTTTCTGATAGATTATTTTTATCTTTATTTGTACCAATTCCAACAGATTTATGACCAGGCTTTTCAAGACCAGCAAAACATGGGACAGGGCCATCTGACTTTTCATTAGTCTCTTTAGGTGCCATTGCAATGACAATTAGAGAGTCTGTCAGCATAAAAGGAAACTTCTTCTAACTCTCACTGGCCTTCAAACAATGGCCTCATCCTTTGTGCTCTTTGAATCCTTGGGATCTGGAGCGGTTTTTTGCTTCAGGTGAAAATCTAGTGGCATCCACACTAATATGTTCACCACAGACACTGAATCCTCCTGATGATACATGGCGCTGTTGGAAACTCTGCCCCTCAGCAGATGGTTGTCTTGGATTTCCATCACCCATATGCTTTTCAGTGATGAATGAACACCTTTCAGGGTGTTTTTAAAACCAGCTCAAGAGTTGGAGTGGATCATATTCCTGAATCTGTCCCAGGAGTAAAACAACATGGGAATGCATAATTATTCTTTATCCACATCTTTGTCCCTTGGCACAAAGGGGACATGTCTTTCCATGTCGAGAAGTTCTGTGTGAGTACCAGGTGAAATGCTGGCTGGTGCTGGAGATCAGCGTGATCCTGATCTCAGCAGTGTGCTGTCAGGGACAGCAACCAGCCCCACTAGTGGCACAAATTATGTGAGAACTAATATGGATAAAGATTAGGTGGTTTTGTCGTCCTGCCACTAAAGCTTGTCTTACTTTTTTCCATTTAGGGTTACTGTTGCTTCATAAGTGATGGTTACTGCTACGTGATAGGCTCTATTTCAGCCTCATTTCTGTGGACAGTTCTAATTTCAGCATAGTTAAAGCCATTGACTCTAAATCACTCCTTCCCTGTGTTTTTGTTTCTTACTGTGTGCAGTCAACCAGCTACTTCAGCAGCATACCTTTCCACACAATGAAGGAGACACACATTTCAAAAGGAAAGAGTGGCAGGAGACGCCCAGAACAGCTAGGGGATTTAAGGACAGGTATCTTGGAATATTTTTCAGCTTCTGAACCTTGGGGACTTGAAACATCTAGTCCCTTTGCCCAGAACTGCTCCCTGAGCCAGTAGAATGTATGGAAAAATTATGCACATGTCAGAATAAACAGCACGGATAGTATTGAGAAAAAATGTGAGGACACAACATGTCATCTGCCCACTCCTTCTTCTGCTTCAGCAGACAGCACTAATCCTAGTGTCAGAATTTCCAGGGCTCATCCCCTCTGAATGCCTAAAAATGGCTTTAGCACAAGAAGGGGTTGGATCTGGACAGTATCTTTTACCATTAGTACTGACATAAGCAGAAGTTTGTGGCAGACTTCAAAATTGCAGAGATAGCTGCAGGTATGCTTATCAAATCAGGCATGAGCTTATCAATGTATCTGTAACTCAATCAGGTAAAAGCAGGGACTTGGTTTAGCCTCCTAGGATTTGGAGTAAGCCATTTTACCAGTGGCACACTCATCCCCACAGTGTTCCCATAGCTTACAGCTGTGCCATTCCTTACTGTCCCAAAGCTCCTGGAGTGTGTCCAGTGGAGGCTGTGGAGATGCTGAAGGGACTGAATCATCTCTCCTAGGAGGGAAGGCTGAGGGAGCTGGGGCTGTTCAGCCTCCAGAGGAGACACTGAGAGGGGACCTCTCCCATGTGTGT
>JAWWMO010000043.1:58814752-58837352 GCA_035047845.1 Dendrocincla fuliginosa
ACCACCCCACAGCCCCGCCCCACAGCCCGCACACACTGCCCCACAGCCCCACACACCACCCACAGCCTTGCCCCACAGCCCGCACACACTGCCCCACAGCCCGCACACACTGCCCCACAGCCCGCACACACTGCCCCACAGCCCCGCCCCACAGCCCCACACACCACCCACAGCCTTGCCCCACAGCCCGCACACACCGCCGGCACCTGCCCAGCCCCTGCCCCAAGGGCTGCCTGCTCTCACCGGGTGGGCAGCCCGGCTCTGTCCGAGGGAGAGGGAGGACGGGATGCTCCGCCTGAACAGGAGGAAGAATTTCTTTGCTGTGCGGGTGACCACGCACTGGAAGGGATTGCCCAGAGAGGCTGGGGAGTGTCCCTCAGTGGAGATACTCAAGGACCATCTGGATGCAACCCTGCGCCATGTGCTGTAGGATAACCCTGCTTGAGCAGGGAGGTTGGACCAGATGACCCACTGTAGTCCCTTCCAACCTGACCCGTTCTGGGAGTTCTGTGAGAGGCATTTGTCCCCTGGGCAGGGCGTCGAAGAGGTCACCCTTCTCCCCGTTCTGTGTGGATGGGTGTCTGTATGTTTTGTCCTTGTTCAGCTTGGTGGATCACAGCTGTACCGCCACATGCAGCCATGTTACCTGACTAATTGGCAATGGGTAAAATTAAAAAGATACGATGGAAGAGTACAGTTCTGGTTTGGACACAACATGTTATTGAATCAAAGGCCTTAAGTATTGTGCAGGTAAGGCACTGGAACAGGCTGCCCAGAGAAGCTGTGGATGCCCCATCCCTGGAAGTGTTCAAGGCTAGGCTGGACAGGGCTTTGAGCAGCCTGGTCTAGTGAAAGGTAGAGCAGGGTGGAAGCAGATAAAGTCTTTAAGGTCCCTTCCAACTCAAACCATTCTATGTTTCTGTGATTTATGAAGTACACATGCAGATAACAAAGCACTGCTTACACACTGGTCACTGATCAATCATAAACAAATCCAAGCTCGCCAGAATATTCCAAATGTCTGTGCTCAAAATCCCAGAGCAGCTAGTGTGCTTCCCACTTTCTTGCAATCCCATCAATATCCTAACAATGGTCCCACAATAAATAGGACCATAAAAAAGCCATACATGACAAAAGAGAAATTTCTTCAGCATAAGGAACAACTCTGTACAGGAACATTGTCATGATTCAGCGTGTCTCACGCCCATAATTTATCATGATAACCAGAGAACAATGCTACAGGTTGTTTCAAGGTAGGAGAGCAGATTTAGCTTTACAATGAGGAATTGAAAAGAGATAAATGTCATTCCCTGCTTAAGAATATCAATGGAGATGACAAACCATACATTCTCAACCCTTGACCTGCTAACACTTAGGGAAAAATAAGCCACCAGAAAGAGTCTCCTGAAACACACCTCCTTCCTCGCAGCCCAGCTGCCCCTTTCCCTTTGCTGACTCACCAATTGGTGAGATAATGCCCTGTCGTCCTCCTTCTCTGATCCCCCCCACACGGGCTGGGCTATCCAACAGCTTATGATCACATGCTAACAATTCCTTGTCACTGGAAATCTGTAAGTGTGAATGATGAAATGGGTTCCAGAATTAAAGCTAAGAGGATGCTACAGGTTCTGTAAGGTAAAAATTATCAAAAACACCATTAGAAAGGGCATGTGGGGAAGTGGGCAATAAATGAAAAATGATTGGTTTTAATAGATGGAAACTGCGTAAACACAGTAAATAATACATTCGTGAGGGATAATAGCAAGTGATAAGATTATCAAAAAAGATGGTTTCTGAAGCTAGTATAAACTGTTTCTCCAATAGGTGTCAACACAGGAAAATAACAATTTTGTGTAATGGTACAAAGATTACCTGAGAAGGAACTGAGCAGGTGCTTTGTTGCAAATGATGATGCTGGTGAGCCAGTATCCCAAAGATTAGTAAAATAATAGAATTATGTTTCCTGCAAAGTTTGTTTGCTTGGGGTGTTTGCAAAGCTCACTCAAACTGTGCTGTAAAATCTGTAGTTGCATAGCATCTGATTTAAAATAAATGTTTGAACTTTCATAATTTGAATTTGAATGTAGACCCTTCCTGTTAGTGGTGGCTTATATTAGGAGTACTCAGGGCAGGAGCAAAAAGAGTATGGAGGAACAGAATGAACCACCCTGAGGTAACCAGCTGTTCAGTACATGAAGGCGAGGGAGTGAGGGTAAAACCTTACAAATGCATTGTTTAGACCACAGTGAAAGAATCTGCACCCTGTTATACTCCTGTGGGTGCACAACTTTTGGGCCGCAGATACAGCCCATCTGGCCATCATGGACCCTAGGCAGAGCTGACTTCTGCTTGTAAAAGGTCATGTAGACAAACCTGCCGTGGGGCAATATGTGCTGTACTCTAGTCTGAAAACAGCTGATGGTTTTGTCTAGTTTCTGTCAGAAGATGACTTGTATTCTTCAGTGTTTCACTGGGATGAGTCAAACCAATGAAGAAAGAATGAGGATGGTGACAAGCTCACAGTCAGCTTAGAAAGCATGGAAATCAAGATGACTAGCTGCAGGAACCCTCCACAAGCTGAGGTTGCTTCCCTCTTCCACACTCACAGAGGAACTTCAAAGCTTGCTATGCCACTTGTTACTTCTGTTCACGATTTGTGAGTTTTACCACACCCTCTGCTTCTTCCGGACATCCCAATTAAGCCCATTCCAAAAGATTTTGCCTTCTGTTTAGAGAGTGCAATCTAAATCTTTGCCATTTGTAATCTAGATTCCTGCAACATACTTCTCAAGAAGTTATCATTCATAAACTCCAACTGCAGAAAGAAATGGCTGCTGACTATACAGCAGAACTTCTCAATGGAGATCTCGTAACTAAGAGTTCCTTGCACTTAGAATTTACTTCCTGGATCTGATTTCTAACTTTTGTCCCTGGTTCAGCTTGTCTCCTCCCTGTATTTCTAGATACTGTCGCAGTCAGTCATTCATCCCTACAGAACGCAACCCTTCCCAAATTACCCCTAAACATCAGTATGTGCATTTCCTCTGCCTAAAACAGCAATGTGACATTAAACAGTCTCTTTCCAAAGTTGTTTTTTAAGACCAAAATAAAGCCATGGGGCTTTACAGTGTGATCTGGACAGCTCAATTTAACCTGTATGTGGCAACAGTGAAGGAAGTGGCAAGGAGACTCAGCACTCCATGTGTATCATTAAAAAATGCTTTTGCCACTATAGTCATCCAAGAGGCAGACATTGCAGCTCTTTGGCCAGACTCTACTGCCAGCAACATGAAGCAATCACTTTGAGGATCTGTAACAAAATATACAGCGTTTACTAGTCTGGCTTCTTTTGACAAATGGATATCTTAATATATGGTTGGTTTTCCTGTTGAGTGAAATCCATAAAATATAAAAGATGTTCGCTGGAGAAAAGATGAGTGCATTAGGAATTCACTGTTAGGGAGATGTAATATATTAACCTTTCCAGCAACAGTGAAGGGGAACTTTACATACCAAAATATCTGTGAATGAATATAGTGCCTCCCTGATGACTGAATTAGGAATTAATCTAGAATATGGCTCAGGCCTGTAGGCTGTCTTTTGGAACTCCACAATCAAGAACCCCTAAAACTATAGTAAGCTACCTACTTGTCCTCTCACTCAGGAGAGAGTGAGAGAAACCTGGTTTGGATAATTTTCTTAGGATTTTCAACTTTCTGGTTTTTATACTTTGCTCACCCAACGTGTGCAAACACACACAAAAAAACCTTTTCTTCCAAATTGGAAGGAGGAATGGTTATGTCCCAATATATGTGCTCTTTACCCAAATAAAATATTTCTTCAGCACCTGCCAAATAACTGCTGGCACTCTTCTTTCACAATTGAGAAGAGATCCATTTGACCAGCTTGGTCTCATCTAGAAGCTCCCCATAGATGACCCTGGGTCCATCACCCTGGAGTGGGCCAGCTGCCACGTGACACTTCCAGTTCTCCTCCAAACAGCCCTCCACTGTAAACTATAGAATGACATCACCTCTGCACAGTTTCCCATTGGTTTCTTGTTCAGAGAAGACTGTGCTTTTGTAAATTCACCTTGGGTTCATGCCATTAGGTTCTCTTTCATGGAGAAAGAGCTTGCCTAAGGGGTGAGACAACATTCCAGTTCTGAATGCCCAGTGGTGGATAAAAAACTGCTGAAAATTTCTGTGGTATTCACAAACCCTTTTTCTTCCAAAATGTATTTTTTAGAGTTAACCTTCACCTTCCTAGAAAATTCCACAAACACATGGCAACAGCCTAGAAAAATATGAAAACATCCCAGTTAATATCCCCTAACAATGCTCTATTCCGTTGTTTTATCAAAGAGTTACAGGTCCCATCTCTGATCCCCAGTGGATCTTTGGAACCCTGTGTCTCTCCTACAAATGAGTAGAATGCTAGGACTGCCCATGCAGAGATGCTGTGTTTCAAAATTAAATCTCTCACTGCTTCCAAGTCCCTGTGCTCCCTGGCTGTGCAGCCTCAATGGAAATGGGGTATCCCAGTGTAGCAAGCACAGCCCAGCCCAGCCCTTATAATTTAAGAGTGCAGTTGCAAGCTAACCCCTGGTGAGTTAAACCCAGACATTCAACCAAATAATCAGGCCAACAGACCATATTCCTAAATTATCACAGGGCAGCTCCAAATCTGTCACATCCAGTTTCTTTTCTGACATGTAAAAGGCCAGAAATATCTCTCTGCAGCAGCACAAGTAACCTCATTGGGTATTAGACTCATTTCAAGGAACTCGAGAATTATCCAGTGAGGGCCACAGCTTCTGTTGATGAATCTCAGTAATCCCTGGAATTACAAAGTAGGGGGTATAGTTGTGTTGCCTGTGGATTTGAAATTTGAAATGTCCCTTGCCCCTGTCTCTTTATCTGATGAGAGTTTCCTACCCAGGTTCTCATTAGCATTAATGCTGTGGATAGAACAAAATGAAGCACTGCAAACTGCTGTTAATGTATGTACAGAACAGTGTTTCTCAAGTCACCCGGCTCCACTGGGAAATGGCAGCCCACCAGAATGAGATTCTGCCCTAACTTCATTCCTGAAGAGGGACTTCCTTAACTTCATTTTGAGGAAAGATGGGAGAGGAAAAAACTGTTCCTAGTCACTTAGTGCATTAGCAGTGATGGTAGTAGATGAATGTACATGGAAAGGAAGCCCCACTTGATACCTTTTCACTTCCCTAGGGTGAAACATTAGCTGCAAAGAGAATCAAAGTTTGATTGCAACAAAAGATTCCCAGGTTTCAGAATATGCTTCCACTCAGATTAGGAAAAAAATACCCCAATTTTAAAATCCTTTGTAAAGAAATGTTTTGTGACATAGTCTGATTTGATTAAAAACTTTGTTTTCAATAATATATTTTGTTTGGATTTCAATATTTCATTGATTACTATGGTAAATAAAGGCTATACTACAACATGAAATATTTAGATTTTTTTTTTGTCCAAAAAGCATCTAAAATACATTTACAAAATTACCAGAACGTCTACTTCACAGTTTTCTGAAGCATTTTTATTAAAAAAAAAAAAAAGAAAAAAGTAAATTCCCCAAACCTCTTCAGATTGCAAAGGAAGATGGTCATTACCTCAATACCAGTAGTCCTGGTGTCACTTCCCTCGCTGACCCCACCTGTTTTTCAGTTATGCCTTCACAAACTGTGCCATATTTTGCCTGCAGGTCTTTGACTGAATACCCACAGGAAGGTACATTTTGTTCTCTTCTTGTTCTTACTGAGTGTCAGAGGTTTATTTTCCCTCTTGTTGACAGCAGATCACATTAAATTACAAAGAACAGTCCGGGACAAAAAGTGCATTCATTTTCACTTCTGTTCTGAAAAGTAACCATAGAATGGAGTTATGCAATGACATATTTTTTTTCCTAGTGATTTTAAGATTAAATATGCTCAGTTTAAATGTAAAGGGTGTTTTTTAAGGTATTATTCTATCTGTTAAGATATTGTAACTTGCAATTTAAAGGTCATCATATTCCTTCCCAATCAACAGTATTCCTAATGTACCCTTGTCTTTAACTGGAAAGTCCCTTAGCTTAGGCTTTCAGGGACATCTAAGTGAATCACATTAAGGAATCAGCTGGGAATAATAGAATAGAATCTCTCTTCCACTTCATTTTAAATATTGTGTATATTCAGAAATGCCCTACTTTGCACACAAGCATTACATCTATGTGAGGGATTTGCATCAGTGTGACTAAATTGATTTTGCTGCATCACTGCATATTTGCTTAATGTCAACAAGGCCTTTACTGTTGGCTATGCTGAACTAACAAGAATAAAAAAGTAGCATCGAAAACTTTCTTTAAGGTTGTTTGGAGATAGGATTCTGACTACACATACAGGGAAAATAATAAGGGTTCATTTGGTTTTATGTATTGCTGCTTTTACAAAGGCAGTTTTCAATTAAGCAAAGCTTATTAGAAAATTCAGAGTCTATCTACTTGTGCCAAAGGAGCATACTACAAATTTCCAGGTAAAAAGATAAAATTAATTTTATCATGGGTACTAAAATTTCTATTTGCAGTAGCAACTAGTTAGTAAATAAAATGATTGCCTCTTCAAAAGCCTCTGAGACATTTCGAGTTTCTCTCTCATAGTGTCCCAAGTGTTGTCTTCACAACTAAACCAAACCCACAGTGGACAACAGGCACCAGGACCAGCTGGAGTCAAACCAACTCTTCTGTTCTATTATGTAACTTCTCTGAACAGCCCTGAATAGAGGGTGGAACAATGAAACAGAGGATAAACAAGTCACAATCCCATCTAAAAGCGACAATGGATAAACACAGGACTGTATTATTTGGAATAACACCTTTTGAGCCCTCTGTTGAAGCTGAAAAACCTCAGAATAAAAGAAACTTCTAAGAGAGTTTTGGACCTTTAGCAGCAAAGGTATTTATTGGCAACATTGGGGAGCTAGCTAGCTTACAGTGGACAAACTAACTCTGAATCATCAGTGCAAAACAAGCCATTTTATATATTCTTGATAGATGATTACAACATCTAATCATATATATTAATGTATTTACAACATCTAATCATACATATTAATGACTAGGCGGAGTCTAGACTGGGCTTGGGCAGAACTTTCCAGATTTTTCTTTTGGCATCAGTTTTGGGGGGTTGGTTCCAGCCTTCAGCCTCAGTTGGGTGGTCTTGGAGCATCTACCCCTTGATTGAACTTCTAACCTTTCTTTGTTAGGTGACCTGATTCTTCAAGCTTGCAAAAACCCTTGGTCAAGGCCTTCTTATCTAATTCAAATGTCCATGTTATCTTGATTTATGACCACCAGGTTTATTGTATAGCACTCTGAGCATTCTACTAGGCTTTTTGGTCCAGTAGGCAGAACAGAACAAGTTATCAACTATTGCCAGGCAGAACAAGCATTGAGCAACTCTCTTCTAACAGATCAAGGTACCTCTACTAACTCAGTTAACCCTTTTAGGCCTTGCTCTTCTTTCATTGTCCATCTATGCCTGAACAGACATCAAAACTGCTGCACATAAATTTCAAGGCTCTTGCCTCGCCCCTCAGCTATAAAAGCCTTTTTTGGCATGGGAGGCACGACAATATGACTCATTTAAGCCCCAAGCCTTAAGTGGTGAGATATTCCAAGCTTCTCTCCAATAGTCTTATTCTGCCATCGCTATTTATGGTATTAATTCTTAGGGGATTATGTGATAATGAAACTATTTATGGTATTAATTCTTCGGGTATTGTATCATAATGAAATTAAAGGGAACAGATTACATATATAGGAACTTTGGATAGATAATACCTAAACCCCACACATTTCACTCTTAGTTACCTCAAGACATTTACGGATCTAGGCAAACGCTGAACATCTGAGAGCATTTCCTTCTCCAAGTCTTTGTGTTTGGTTAGTATCTGGGCGAGAAGGGTGGGAGACACACAAAGTTCACTTTGCCTTTGCTTTTCCACATGCACTTTCCAGCTGTACAGAAAATTCCTTCCTGGGGTTACAATGTGACATACCACTCTTTTGGCAACAGTGCCAGTGATTAAGTGGTGCCACTTTAGCTGCTCAAAGGTTCAGTCATGGGCTGAGCATGGCACTGCTATGTGTTCCAGTTTTTTTGGTGGGGCAGGAGGTTATCATTCTTTGTTTACTGCTGGAAAGAAAATCTTTAAAAGTCAATGACTACGCCAGTGGCAACTCTACTGCCCCATCACTACAGAGGTATAGAGTATTGATGATAACATGATGCACATTTTTCAGCTCCTCAGTCATACTCTCCTCTTGATTTAAAATAAAAGGGTGATTCTTAATTGCATCTATAATCAGAAACAGTATTTTACTACCTAAAAAAGACTACATAAGGTAGTGAATATTCCTCTAATTACTGGAAGCTGAGATGCATGCCTGTGGTTGTTGGTTCCATGCCATCTCTCTCAAAGTATCTCAACCGAGTGGCCACTGCTGGACAGACCCTGAAGTATCACAGTCAACTCCTTCAGTACAATGGGCTGAAGAAGGATTAGCTGTAAGATTGGAGGCCTGTAGTTCACATGGATCAATGGATGTCTGATGATTTAGGATGTTATATGACTGGGGCAGTCCATTCTCCGTGTCCCTCTGACAGATTTGAGAGGAAAATGTACATGCTAAAATTTTTACTTCCTGCTCCTTTACCCTGGTGTGGCAATCAGTAGGACTTGAGATTTACATGATCCAAAATACTGCATACTGACACACTGGAAAAATTAAAGGTGTTAAGACTGACATCAGCTTTTGTATCTGTTGACTTGTTTTATTTAAAATTTGTAATAGTAATAGAGGAGTCAAAATGAGGCTTTAACTGTGTTGGTATAACCCTTGAAAGGTCTGGTAAGGAGAGAAAAACAGCTGTATATCAGGATATTTTAGTTATATTTCCTATTAAATCATTAACGTGCTGTTACATTTCTTAGAAACGTCTCCACCAAAGACTGTCATATTCAGTCCCTCTTAGATTAGAATCTTAGTACATATTTTTGCTTATGTTTGGAGTGGTGTGTGCACTGTTCAGACATACAACACTGTGACAAAACATGCTTTTCACTCACACGTGTATTTCCAGCCTAAATCGAATGTAAAGCAAGCAGAGTTTGTCCCTAAATTGGAGAGCTTTGTCAAAAAAAGACAGATATTAGAGTCACAGAAACCTGACCTCCAGATCTGTGGAACTGCATATTTATGATTTTCCAGTGTTTGAATAGATTTTAAAATAAACCAGTCTGTAAATACCAGGGAAAATCTAAGTGTGGAGTAATGAAGTTGTGCAATGCAACACTCCAGATTTATTTTCTTCACAACTCTGTAGAACCGTGGGCAATGTGTAACTAACTAATACCTAATTTATTTCTTGTGCTTCTATTCAAAAAAGTCATACCCCAAAGGAACATTTCAGCAATTTACAGTATAATGAATTTTAATGTATTTTTTGAAGGTATCATTCAACATTTCAGCTAGGATCAAGGGTTATGGTTCATGCCTCAGAGACATACTGGATTAACTTTAATGTACGTATATCTATATATATAGATACCACATACTTCCCTGGGAAAAATAGTGAGTATATAGCTCTGTTTGCATTTTCACAGAAATTGCATTTTCTTGTCCCATGGACTGTTGTGAGGGACCTCAAAGACTGAGATATCTCACATTCTGTTGTAATTGAAAGTCATGTAGAATATGCAGCAGGCAGACATTCTAAATGTTAAAATGAAGTTGGAACTCAAAAGTAATTTCTAATTTGCCATTATTGTCATCCAGTAAAAGATTATTTTAATGAGAATGTTGCAATTTTTTCTTGGTCTCAATTAATAACTCAGTGTATTTTTGCCCTGGGAGACAACTCACAGCTAATGACATAATTTTCACTTCAGATATTGACCAAAACAAAGGTTTCCCAAGTTATTACTCTTACAGAGATTATACTCTATTATGAAAAACATAGCAAGCATACTTAAAATTCAGATTATCAGCAAAAATGGCTCAGCATAACTCCACTAAAGTAGCTAGAACTAGACGAAACTGGAATTCCTGACTGTCCTAGTGTCCCTACTCACAGTGTCACCGCTACTGAAAGCTGAGTTCACATTTACAAAATACGTAATTTTATTTCTTAGATTCTGCTTGATTGATCAGAGGTGAGTGGCAAACTGAGAAGAATTAATGTAAAATCAGACCTGAATAGTACCAATACCAAGCAATGAACGCAACTTCTTTTCCCTTGCAAAAATTTAACAATGAATATAGGAGCAGTGAAAAAAAAAAATGTTTGTTAGCTTTAAAAACCCCACCATTTTCTGGTAAAATCAGATACCTATGATGAAACTGCATAACAGCATAGTGAGTTGTCCACTGATTTGTAAAATTTGTAAAAGACAAGACAGAAGTTGCTTTAAATTATTTACAGTTATCCAACAGGCCAATACAGATTTTTACCATTCTGTAATTGTCTATAGTTTTGCCCAGATACAAATGCTAAATAGTTCAAGTTAATGATTCCTGCTCTTACCAATGAAATTATACCAGGCCAACAACCTTTGACAGTTTTGGGTGCATTTGTTAATGTTTTTCTTTCATTTTCCTGTCTAATTTCTCTTACATACATTCTTTTCTATAAAAAAAAATAAAACCATCTATTGTCAGTGTCTGTGTTTCCAGCAGCTGCAGACAGCAGGAGCCTTCACCTTTCAATACTTTTTTTGGGAGTGTATTTACTGTTAATATTCCATTTCAGTCTTTTCATTCCTATACTCACATTTTGCCACACTTGACTGCCTTCTTCCCATGTTGCTGCATTTCTGTTGCAGCCTTTAAGATTTCTCACCAGTGTTGTGCCAGCTCTGTGCTGACTGCTATACAGCAATCCCATGCCAACAGTGTTACAGGCTTGGGTCAGATCAGAGTTGTGCAGGAGGAGTATCAGATATACCACCCTCTTCATATTTGGTTGCCTATGATGCACAGTAGCGGAGGCACAGGGTTATATTAAGAAAAATGCCTAAGGACTTTTAGAGGAAATAGAGGGAGTTGAAGAAAACCAATGTTTCAAATAAAAGAGAAAGGTCTCTTCCACTGCAATAAGGTAAAGGGGGGGAAAAACTGTGTTAGTGATATTTCAAGCCACTGAAATTTGAGTGATTCAGACCTACAAGCAAGCAACAATTACCTCTCATATATACATTGACTTTGATGAAATCAGGATTTCAGTCCTTCCCTCTTCAGACTACAGCCCTGTGGCCATCACCATCTTGGCCGAGGCTGGAAATGCTGTAATCAGGCAGTGGAAAGAAACGAGGCAGATGTGCATCTACACTTTGGGTTCCACAAGAGCTGGTGTGTTGGAACTGAAGAGTACAGAGAGCTTTGGGGGTTTCTCTGTAACCTGCTCAGCCAAGGATGTTGCTGTATGTCGGGTTAAAAGTCCTTCCTCTCAGGTTGCATGGGGAACATGGTTTAGCTCAGTGCAGAGAAGAGGAAAAAAAGTAATAGCCCAGGTAGAAACACTCCATCTGTTTGGCCAGACTAGAGCCTGGGGATCAAAAAGACTGGACATATTTCAAGCAGATTGCTGTGCAACAGGGACAGAACTACTTTAAGGCTTTAGGTAATAGGCTGTTTTTAACAGATTCTAATGCTTAACACAAAGTGGGGGTGAAAAGGACAAAAAAAAAAGAAAAAAAGAAAAAAAGAGAGAAGAAAAACCTTGTTTGACCAACCTGTAACTCCTTTCCAGTGGACTAAAAATGTTTAGGTGCAAAGAGGTATCCCTGGCTAGGCTTGCATAGCCTAAAAATGAAAATAAATATAACTTGCCTGCAGTGGTTCGCTCCAGCACATCCTTAAACCATTGATCGCTCTGATTTGCTTGTTAACAAATAGATATAAATATTAAAAATATAGCAGAGACATGATAAAGTCTGCACACAAAAGCATATAGGAAGAGGGAAGAGTAAGCCTTGTTGATTGGACAATATAGAGTAACTGGAGAATAAGATATTTCCATAATTTTCTTACTTGAAGTCATAAGGAGAGACATTTCAAACACAGAGATGGTCTGTCTTTCAGATTTTGTTCCAGGGCTTGCTATTACAGAACAGTTTCCCAAATATCAAGTAAAAATAAGCTTAAAAAAGAATTATTATTATTCCATGGTATCCACTCAAGAATTTTGCTTAATACAATGAGAGTAGGCTGCCATTCCCTTACATAAAAATGTTACCCATGCCAAGGAAAAAGAGTAAACATGGTAGTTAATGCACATCTATTGTTCTGATATTCTCTGGGCAATGCATAAAAATTAGGTACACTTCTATAAAGCCATCACAATTTCTTTTCCCATTCAGCCACACTAGTGCTAACTGGCATATTAGGGCGGGAGTTGATTACACTGCTTTTGGGGTTTGTATCCAAACATAAAATGAGTTGTCTTGCAGAATGATATAAGGGGATTTAACTTTGCTGAGTCAAATTTCAGTAAAATAAACAGACACAGAAGGTCAAATGAATGAAAGATAGCGTCACTGTAACCAAACTATATTGCTACACAAGTTTTGGATAGCATTTGAGGTTTTAAATGCTTGTTTATTCCTGTGGCAACATGAGCCACACCAAATCTTTTAAACCCTTTATTAAAGATCGAAAAAAAATAAGAGCTGGAAAAGAAAAAAAGAAAAAAATATTCAGAATGAAGGAAAGTAAGGCTTTCATTTGAAAAAAAAATCCAATTTTTGTTTGCTGTTAAAAGTCTATGTGAGGAAAACACCATTGTTTAACAGGCTTACAGACACAGAAAGAAAGGAAAAATATTGGGGTTTTTTTGTTTGTTTTGGAAAAGTGACTTACTCAGTTCACTGGGATGGGGTTGAACTCCTACTGGAACTGTTGTTGGAGTCCAGTCCTTCCCTAGGAGGCAGGCAGTATGCACGAGAGACTAAGACAGCACAAGAGCTGCAGGGGAAGGGAACTCAGCCTCTCACTCTGGTGTTGGCACTGAATAGCAAATTCTTTGCTAGAAAAACTCCAGGACAGCATATTGTCTGTTGGTCACATGGACACATGGAAATTGCAGCAATGCCCTGCTGTCTCTAACACAGCTTTTTGGAAGCTGTTTATTAACAGCATTGCAGCAGCTCTCTAAAGAACATAGCTTCAATATCTCAAGCAGGTGTTTGGGGTTTTTTTAAACAGAAAACAAAGGGAAACACAAGTGAAAAAGTTAAAAAACAAGGGAGGAAAGGAAAAACACAAACCAGGCTGCTGTGCTTCTGCTGACCACCTATCTTGCTGCAATTTGGGTCAAATTAAGCATCCTTGCAGCTCAAGATTAGGAGCACAAGAGAGGCAGAATAGCCCGTCCACTCATGATTTAGCTCATTAGTGAGGCTTACTCTACAGTATATATCTTTTTTCCCTGTGACAGAGCAGAAAGATAGTTGGGTCTTGGAGCATGTCCTCTGCTCACACACACCCTCTCCCTTGCAGTGTCTGACTGGTAATGTGATTTGTCCTCAGATAAGAACACCAAGTGGGAATTGCAGGAGGAACTGTCTGGATGCTCACGTGATTAATGCATTCCAGAGACGGGGGAGCTGTGATGATGGTGATTGATCTGGGTACACATTGGCTTGCAAAAGGGTATAAAATGCTGCTGAAGTCTGGCCCAAATGAGCAAACTGATCTCCCGAGGTTGCAGGCAGCTTCCAGGTGGATCCCACCCCAGCAGGGATGCCTGCAGGGTACATCCAGCCCTGAGATGAGAACGCTCACTTTTGGATGGTTGAGTAAAAGCGCTAAGATCCAGCCACATATGGAGATAAAATCCTAAAGTAGCTCCATAGGTGCTTTGCTGCTTTGTAATCATGTCTTCTGCGAGGCCAAATGTTATAAACCTGCACATTTCCAGCTGAACCTAATTAAGTTATAACCCTTTAGACCTGATTATATTATACACTGCATTGGAAATATTTAGACACTGTATTAGCAATAAATCTAATCATAATCATTCACATAATCAGTGTCATACTTCTTGCACCTGACCAAGAGTCTTCTCTCTGCTACTCTGCCACAGTCTCACTAAGTCTATTCTCACATTTTCCTTCTTTACTGGACTGATTTTTGCATAGCCCTTGGGGCTTATCACTGGGTCTTGTTTTCTTGAAAAAGCTGTTATTTGGGGTTTAATTTTTACTGATATTTGCAAATTGTTTTATGTAACAGTCTGAACTGTACACTGATTACTTTGAACAACTTAGAGCATAGGCCTTGGCACAGAATCTAATTTTTCTTGTTTGCAAGGACATTCCTTATCTTCTCTAAGGAATGAAAGTCTGTATAGTGGCCACTAAACGTATTAGAATGCTTTTTCTAAGATTAAATTTATTAACGCAGTTGTCCTTTTTAAACAACATGAAATTGTATAATTCAGGACTTTTTACTTGACACACATTCTCAAGGGAAACTAGGGTAAAACAACTCAGACATGTCTGACGTGTCTGTCAGGCTGTAGGAGAAAATGCACCACAGTTAAAAATTCTGGTGTTTTCTGTGACAAAGCCTAAATCTTGTAAGTTTGGTGCAAGGACTCAAAATCTGATAGAAGATAGCTTTTGTGTCAGTGAGACATTGGTTTTATCCTCATTAAATAAGTATATGAAATGTCATGGTGTGTGTTTTAGAAAGATGGCTTTGGTTTCAAGAGCAAATTTTCCTAAAAGGTCTCATTTGCTATGAATGGGCATCTGCTTCCATAAGCTGTAAGAGGTCTAGACAGGAGTTTGCCTTCCTCTGATCCTGGCAGCCTAGATGTCCAGATCAAGAGTACAGAAGACAGTTGTTCAAATGCACTGTGAAGAAATTCTCAGGCAGATATACTGGATCCCAAACCTGTGCTAGATAAGAAATGATCAGGAGGAGAAATTGGCTAGTTAAGGTGGTCCAGTCAGGTATATTAGAAGCAAAAAATGTCATCCTGGGGAGTGAGAAAAGAGCTAATCAGATTGGGAAATCAGGAACTGGGATCCACTGTGACCTCCAGTAGACAGTGAAGTCCTGGACTGAAGTGAAGAAAGCAAAGAAAAAGGATGGCAAGATGCTGGAGGAGACACAGTGGGTTACCTTATATCTGAAATTCATCCAACTACTTGTCACTCCAGCCAAAAAACAAATCGTCAGTTTGTGTTTCTTACCATTACCCATCAGCAATCCTCTTCTGGGAGTGTGTTACTCAGAGGATGACAACCCATGACTGGTAGTGGCACTCCATTAACTCAAGTAGCAGAAATCTGTGCTGATACTGCAGTTGTTAGTCTGCCAAGGAAAATGAGGTACCATGATAAAATTCAACTCTTTCCAGCTTGTTTTCATTTTTCTATCTCTTTCCCATTAAAGAAAATAAAGAACTTGTTAAAGAACATTACTGAGATTGCTAAGTAAAGCAAGTGAAATAGGTATTAGCAGAATCAAATAAATTATGGTTATTCTGTTTAATTAATTTTTCCTAATTTGATATTAGGAGCTTATCTCCCCTGCTTATCCCATTGTGGTCTAATAAGTAATTAGCCCAAACTCATTTAGAGAGGAGAATATGCTAATACAATATAAATATTTCTTCCAGTGTGTCTTTTTTCGTGTCTTTCCTACACAGGCTTATTTTGTGCTGTGAGTTAGTACAGTGGAAAAACAAGAATACAACTATGCAGTCACCCTGATTTATCTGTTTTGGACATTGTGCCTGCTGCCCTTGCATTTAATCTCAGTTAGTTTTTAGGTTGTGCACTCTGGTCACACACTTTCCGTCTCTCTGTGGTATCTAGAATATTTTGAAAGTGACTTATGGAACAATAATGCCATGGTAATTTCCTCAAATATCTACAAAATATCCAAAATATCTACAAAAAGGACCCTTTACTCATTCAGAGGAGTAACTTAATGCTGCCTAAGAGGAAAATGAAAAGCTAACAGTATTTTTCAAAGGAAAATGGTGGCCCATATTTACATCTTGTCTCACATTCTCCCTCTTTTTGAAACAAGGCTCAATGTTCCATCTCATGTAAGCTATGTCTGAACCTGCCAGATCACAATAGAGAGACACGGTCTCCTATCAAAAGTTACTGTTTTCAGAGGTTAAATTAATCCAACATTAAACCAATAAAACTACTGAAATTGTTGAAGAATCTTAGCTGTTGCTAAGGCTTGCAGCTGCTCCACCCACCTAATAGCCTGCAGAAGAGCAGAGCTGCAGCTGGGATCTAAAGGAGAAATCATTTATTAGCAGATGACAACAAAAGGTGTGCATCACCCAGTTGTTCTCTGTGCTGGGAGCTCTGTGTGGTGCTGGCTGTTGTGGCCATGGGACCAGGGTGTGGGAGGAGGCAAGGTAGGGCAGGCAAGCTGGTCACTTGCTTGATTTTGTCCCCAGTTAGTGCTGGGAGCTTATCTCCACCTCTTGTCACTGCCTGGCCTGTCAGGGAATTAACCCAACCTCATTTACATCAGAGAATATTCTAATACAGTCTAAGTATGTCTTCCAGTCTATAATTGAATGCTCTAATTATATAACAAAACTGAATGTCACAATGTAGATTTGCTTCATCACAGCTGTGTTCTGGGACCCGTGACCTTCAGCTTGATGCTTCCACTGCATAAAGGCAGGATACTTAACCACAGGACCTCGCCCAAGGAAACATGTTGTATGATTACATACAGTGTGTCCTTATATTGCTGGTGAGGCTGGTGGGAGCTATGGTTTACATCTCCTTGCTGCTGTCAGCCTTGCAAGCAGCAAGTGATCCAGGCAGTGACATTTCAGTCAAGGCTTTTGATTCCAGAAAATAAGCCTGTTCTTCGATGCACACCCATTCAGAAAAGTGTGTAAATGCATATGAGGCTTAGCTGCAGTAGATGCTTAAAAAGTAGGCACATATTTAAGAGCCCCTGCTGAATAAAGCTTTTTACTTCAACTGCTACATAAACAGAAATACACATGGGCCCTAGTGGACAGACTCCCAACTAGATAGATGGATAGATAGATAGATAGACAGACAGACAGACAGACATAGTTATTTAACCTGAAGAACAACAACCTCATTTTGGAAATGAGGTTAAACCTTTGTGAAAATAATGAAAAAATTCTCATTATGAAGACATGTAAGAAACACTGATGCTCCTTTATGGAGGCAGGTATTTAAAATAACAGCAGTCTGTACTCAAAATACAGACACAGGCTGCTGCTTAGGACATAGGAATATATATAGCACAAGAAGGTGGAAAAATTTCACCAGCTACCATTGAAGAATCTGGGCTATGTGTGGGCTTGATATTATGAGAAAAGTAAAAGAAAACTGAGAACAGACTGTAGAGATTTACTTTTTAAAAAAGAAGCATAGATTTAGTGGGCTTGTGCTAAAACTTGGCTAAGAAAACGTCTGGGAACTGTAGCAGAAACAATATATCCTCAATATATTCAATGTAACAGGAATCTGTGTGTCCTCATATCAAGGGCATCACCTCAAAAAGCACACTCAGATCTAAGCTCAAACTTAATAACCTGAAGCTGAAATAACTTGGTAGATGATGCAAATAAAAAAAGAATACTTATTTTATAGATATTAGGAACCTTGCAGAACACCACCAGATTGCACACCCAAATATTTATGGTTAAACAGCAGAACTGTCTCTAATGCAACAGAGTTTGATTGAATATCTCTCATTCAGACTAGGTAATGAAAATAAACCATCATTGGTTATGACACCAGTAGGCTCCAGGTACCTTCAAAGATACGTGAAAGGCAAAGCCCCTTTAATCAGTAATCATGTAATTTCCACTGTGGCATGACTACCTGAGTCCCACACCTGCCAGCTCTTCTTGGCATAGACTTTCTCCCCAGTCTATCATGACTGTAGTAATTACATGGTGGTGCCTTGACAACAGGTGCCTGGCTTCTTGAAGCTTTTGGTGCAGCACTTTACTGGACATCAGCTACTCTATGCTTCTGGAGCAAGAGCACTGTTTTCCTCCCCTTCAGTAAGATTCATAACCATTACCTCCAGTGGCAGCTCATAAAACAAGCTAGCTAATGCAAGTTCTGCTTCACAGAGGAAACAAAGCAACTATGGAGAACAGAATGGATTCTCTTAGTAGCCCTTATGTTGTTCTTACTGTCAAAGCTCATGTCTTCCATTTCTTTCCATCATTTGTTGTTGTTTCAAGTGGACACAGTTGAGACTGGTCCCCGTCATTCCTGTCAGGTGAATCTTCTTAAAATGTCTAGTAAACATTCTCTTCTTCACACAAATTGGTCTTCACGGGATCACCTTGAGGGGAATTCTTGGGGTCTGCCATTCAGAGAATGCACAACAATTACGTATTGTGCTCTCTGCTGACTCCGGTGAAAGAGGAGGTGGTGGGCCGTTTGACTCTACGGTGAGACAGAGACCAAAAGTTAGACTTTTTTATAGGCATCTTTTTTTCTCTTTTTTTTTTCAAAGCATCTAGTTTTCTAGCATCTTTGATGTCTCTATTTTCCAGGGTCTACTTTAGCATTTTAACTACAAGTAAATAATAATTTTTAGAAATAATGTTTTCGTTCTGGAACTGAATATCTTGAATTTCCACATGCTGCAATGAGTTTGAGTATTGGAGGACTCTCCTATCCTTTCTAATTCCTTCTAGTTCCTTCCTAGTTACTCAAAAGTGGGATACGGACAGGACGGGCAAACTTCTCTACTTTCCCAGAAACTGTGTTTTCTAACGTGACTTTGATTCTTGGTATTAAGCTTTCAGGGATGTGTGCTTTGATAGCTGATTTTAAAGCCTGTTTGGCTTACTTTTTTGCTGGGCTATGTATCTTCACAGGTTTTTTCAGGTCTATGGCTCAGTAACACAGTGCTACTAGCCCAGTGTATGCCTCCAAGATAAGTGCAACCCACCCCACGATATGCTGCTACTTGTGCTGCCCACACAGTAGCTATGCACGATAATGCTAAAAAGCCCCAGAAGGCAAGTGTACACCCGGGTTCCACACCAGTGTTCAAAATGAACCAGTCTCTTACTCAGATGAACTCCCAGATGCAGCCATCCACCTTCTCTGCAAGGCTGTGATGACGGAGTAAGAGCTGAGTGCTGAAGTTCCACAAGACATTCTTGAGGCCAATGTCAAACAACCTTAAAAAGAAATCAGTGAAACTGGTGGTGAGCAAAGCATGTCATTGCACGTGTTCTTTCAGGATACTTTTTTAGTATGAATATCCTGGTTTCTGGGCCTGAGTCCAGGGGCTGTTCTCCTCCAATTCCACATCCATAATCTGTGTCATCTTGCACGCAATTTGCATCTTCCCTTATAGTGCAGGGCAGAGAGACACTTTCTCAGTCTCACATTTTAATATTTTAACAACTCCATGTTTCCCCTCATCAAAATTTTGGAGTTTTCCCAGTTTTTTCTTCAACAACTTTTAAAATTTTACTTCTTCAATGGCATCATGGGCTCTTAGCATTTCTACTACAACCAAAATGTTTTTCACTGTACTGTTGCTGCTACTTACTGGACTGCAACTTGCTTTTCTGATATCACTGCTGCACCAATGGCAATCTCTTTTTAAGGTCAGATCATCTAATGTCAAAGAGTCTCATGTCAAAGTAGGGCTAAGTTTTTGCTACCAATTTCTTTAAAATGCTTTGCTTATCCATTTTATCTTTGTTGTACGTATTTCCCTATCTTTGCTTTTGATCAGCCCATTTCCTGTTTGAACTACCCACACAGGATTTCTGTAACTTGGTAAACAAGATCTGTGGTTTCCTACCATGGCAGGAGCTTCAGTTTCAAGTGTTAGGCATTTGATATATCTCTGTTCATCTTTCCTTGGGCATTATTTGCCACTGACTTGTTTGCTCTCATGTTCCTTTCTGTAATTCCATACTTTTCATCAGTCTTAGCATTATAAAATTTTTATTTCTGAGCTTTTATTTTCTTTATGATGCATCCTTTCTGGGCTAATCCAATTTGCTGTTCTGCCTGTATTGAAGCCACTGCAGATATATCACATTGTTTTCATGAAGCAACAAGGCAAATGTAATGCCTCACTCCCTTTAAGAGGGCCCTACCCACCACTTAACTCCTTCCAATCTTAACCACAAGCTCCCACCTCCTCCTCATGCTGTGGTGCTCATCTGTCTCTGACTGAAGTAGTTCAGCTAACTAAATCAGCAGAAAGCCAACCAGTTTAAAAAAACTAATCAGCTTTCATCAGGTAGCTGAGCTGAAACAGGTCACAGAAATGCTGGACAAGGGCCAGCACTAGCTCAAGAGAGAGACTAGGAACATCAGGAGAGGACCTGGAGAGAGATGGGATCACCTTACGCAGATGGCAGCAGTCAAGTTTCTCCGGGACTTGGGCATACTGGGGAAAGTCTCACTAAACTTTTTCTCTTTGTAACTCTATTTCTCCACCTCACCCTTGGGTCCAACAGTGACTTCACTCGCAGAATCACTGAGTGATCTGAGCTGGAAGGGAATTTAGGAGGTCTCTGGTATGTCCACCTGGCCCCTTGCAGTGTCAATGCTTAGCTTAGACCAGGCTGCTCAGGGTTTTATCCAGTCATGTCTGGAAAACCTCCAAGGATGGAGAGCACTAAGCCTCTCTGAGCAACCTGTGCCAATGATTAATTATCCTCACAGTGATTTTTGTTTTCTTCTTATAGATCGGAGCATGGTCAAGGTCAGAATATCATGCAGCACTGTTTTGTTTCAGCTTCATATCACTGATTTCTAAGTAATTTTACCTTTGAAGTCTATCCTTCCCAGACCTTTCTGCTAGGCATTATAGACCGTCACTGATACCGTCAGCTATACAGCACATCTGACTGTGTGGCGTTCAGGTTAGTATCTATTTCTGAGTCTTTTTGCCATCTGGCAAGACTCATATGTTTAAGTCAGCAAGGTGCTTAAAAATACATCAAACAACAAGCACAGATCAGTTTATCTCCCACCATTTTGGTAAATCTTTCACAGTCTTACTATTTTAACACAAGGCCTAGGTAGGCCGTATGACCCCAGCCCTGCTTTACTTAGGAAAGGTTGCTAACCTATGAGTGACAGCATATAAACTTCAGCCAAGCAAGATATATTAAAAAAGCTGAAATGAGGACACAAGTGAAATTGTTGAGCCTGTAGCAGTCACTTGAGGACTGAAGGAAAAATTAACAATTGAAAAACTCTAAAACACTGAAAAAAAATCAAAACAGGAAATAGCAACTCAACAAAACTGAGGATCATCCTTTTGTGAGGAGCAATGGAATCTGGCACTTCCCCATGTTACTGCTATCTGCCTGACCAGCAGAAACCCAGTGGTTCTGTGCATCAGAGCTGGTGAGGGCCTTAATGCCAAAGCTAATAGCACATTACTCCCAGCCATTTATTGTGTGTACAATCTAACAAATAGCATAATTGTTCTATACTCATAAATTGTGTTTGTAATCCTGCTTTCAAGCCTCCATGCACAGGAAAATACACTCACATAAAAGTGGCCAAATATGCTAAGAGAGTCATACCCACCACTGCTCCGTCGACTTCTTGATTGTTATATTCATCTTTGGTATTAAAGTTCTCCATGAAAAGAAATAGGCTAAGCTTTGGTATTTTTTAATTCCTACTATGAAGGCCATTTTGGAAGTGCATGTTTGTGTTCTTCTCCACATTTCTTTGTCATTGCCAATATTGTGCAATATCCCTTTTGGCATGTGGGGTGCAGTGCATTGCTCAGATCACCTGTTTTGCTGGCACACTTCCTTCTCCATCCTAATTGCCAGATGACAGTCTGCCTTCCTGGGGTGACTCAGCCTACAGGCTGGCTGGCTCATCTGTCATTGCCCCTGTCATCCACACATGAATGTGTGTAAAAGCAGGAAATGGGTGGAGATGGAAGCACAACCCAATTACAGAACCAAGAATGCAAGAGGGAATGCATGAAATTAATACTGGTAGAGGGCAAACTCTGGCTTTCTTCCTAAAATCATAAATTCTACTCATCTCTCAGGACGACTTCCAGCAGAACAGAGAATTGGTCTAGTGTCACAATAAAGGGAAACTGTATTCACATAATAGATTCAGCCAATTCACTGTATAATCCATTAGCCAAAGAAGCTACCCACCAAAGCTTGAAGAAAGAAAAAGAGAAAAAAATAACTAGAAATAAGTGCAAAGAAAAGTTATTTTTTGAAGTTGAAATCAGCTATCAGCTTATTTCAGTTAAACAAGACTGAAAAAAAAATGAACAACAATGGGAATGTCAAGGTTTGGGAGAAAATGCTGAAGAAGATAAAGGGTTAAGAAAAAGTGACAATTTGGCTTATGAAGCCCCATGCTGTCCTCTAGCAAGGTCAGCCATAATCTGACAGGCACATCAAGGAGACAGTTGTCTTGAGATTGGGGAAGGAAGGAAGGAAGGAAGGGTGAGTCTGCTGTCCTGTACATTTTTATTGTGTGAGCAGCCCTCAGTGACTGACCAACACCTGATGATCTGCCTAGCA
>JAWWMO010000043.1:58837452-58847473 GCA_035047845.1 Dendrocincla fuliginosa
ATGCAAGAGGGAATGCATGAAATTAATACTGGTAGAGGGCAAACTCTGGCTTTCTTCCTAAAATCCTAAATTTTACTCACCTCTCAGGATGACTTCCAGCAGAACAAAGAATTGATCTAGTGTCACAATAAAGGGAAACCGTATTCACATAATAGATTCAGCCAATTCACTGTATAATCCGTTAGCTAAAGAAGCTACCCACCAAAGCTTGAAGAAAGAAAAAGAGAAAAAAAATAACTAGAAATAAGTGTAAAGAAAAGTTATTTTTTGAAGTTGAAATCAGCTATCAGCTTATTTCAGCTAAACAAGACAAAAAAAATAAACGATGGGAATGTCAAGGTTTGGAAGAAAATGCTGAAAAAGATAAAGGGTTAAGAAAAAGTGACAATTGGGCTTATGAAGCCCCATGCTGTCCTCTAGCAAGGTCAGCCGTAATCTGACAGACACATCAAGGAGACAGTTGTCTTGAGATTGGGGAAGGAAGGAAGGAAGGGTGAGTCTGCTGTCCTGTACATTTTTACTGTGTGAGCAGCCCTCAGTGACTGGCCAACACCTGATGATCTGCCTAGCAACATGACCCCGGCAGCCTGGCAGCACTTGGTGATTTAGTCCAGCAGCAGTGCTGAAAAATTTCTTTCTCCATTGTTGAATGGACCAGCACAGATGTGCGATCTCATCAGGCTCAACACAGTCAACAAAATACTTTTGGTGCACATGCACTTGTTTATCAATGCATACAAACATGCATTGCTGCTACAACCTCAAATCAGCAGAGTTAAGTTTAACGTACACCAAAGTTTCCTGGAAGCCAATGGAAGTCAAGTTCCAATTGAAATTTGGGCATAAATGTAAATGTCTGCCAAACTGTGGCCTGTATACATGACTTGATGACTGGTGTTGTATGTTTTCTGGTTTACAAATATTTTAAGAATCCTTCAGATCTGAAACTACCCAAACTTTCTTGTAACATGAATGGGACCTTTTTTTTCTAGGATGTAATAAAAATATTTCAAAGAAGATGCATGAGTTATGAATAGGTGACCACATACAGCCTTTTGGAATTCAAAAAAGATGACTTTTCCATGCTTATAATTAACTTAAATTAACCTCATTAATTCCCATCATTAATCATTGATGTAAATGAGCAGCTTCCTAGAGGAGAACGGAACCCAAATTACTGTTGGGCCTGAGGGAATGGCTGGTGTAGCTCCTCTCCTCCAGCCTGAGAGTTGCATGGGCACCAAGCAGCTAACACTGTCCCACGGATCACAAAGCCCACAGGCAGTCCAGAAAACCTGCCCTTTCTCCTACTAAACTGCTGAAGCTTGAGAAGGAGCTGGGACTACTGGGAGGGTGATGTATATACAAGGCATAAACCCAAGTTTACCATGCTCCAGTGGTTCCAGTACTCCCCTACAAATATACCTGTTAACTACCAATGGTGTCACCTGATGGGAGCATATCAAAACAATATTTAAGAAACCAATAATTCAATGACTCACAAGCTAGTGAATTCTACTGGCATCACAGGTAGGGCTTGAGAACACATTTTGAAGGAAGTAATGATAGCTGGATAAGTGGGAAAAAGTATTAAAATACATCGATGACTTTAAAAGAATAGATCATACTAGAAATCATTTTCTTCAATAAAAATTGAGACAAACATGCTTTCAGGCTGCTGAAAAAAGGTGGCATTTGGTATAAATCAAGCCTCAATGAAAGTGTTAAGTGCTGCTTGAGTAAATACATAACACTGGACATGGCGTGCATTCAATGCACACTATGGTGATGTGCAACATCATTTAGGAATGTATAACGTAGATAATCAGCAAAAAATAGATCAGTGAGTAAGGCTGACCATTACCCCTTTTCCTACTTACACCCGCAAATCTTTAGAACACATTATTGGAGTATGGTAAACTTTATAGTTACATTTCATTGCTAAATTGGGATTAGAGTGTGTGATAGATACAAAGTAGCATGTGATGGACTCCATAAACCTGTGAAAAATATGAGCCCAGTTAAGCTGAGGACCACAGAGAGAGAACACCTCAGAAGTTAGGATATGAGCCCAGGAAATGGGTGAAGGATATGAAAGAAAGGAGGAGAATGTTCCTTCTAAAAGAACAGTAAAAGGAATTCAAATATGAGAAAAATGGGACAATGTAGACCTGAGTGGATCCTCAGCAGCAAAGGTATCACATCCAGCTGAAGTGCTCCAGTACATCATCCCCACTGTCCTAGTTATTAACAGCAGTTCAAAGTGAATTGTCACTAATCCAAACACTCAGTTGCTGCCTCATGTGTAAGGGGGAGGGTGCATTACATCCTCTAGTAAGAACAGAACTTGTAGCTTGTGCAGCATACCCCAAATGCAGAGAGATAGAGCAAAAACCTGAAAACAAAGTCCTTTCAGCCCTAAGATATTACCAGTGTGGGAACACACATTCATCCATTTTTCTGGACATCTGTCCCCAGACTTCCTCCTCCTATGTCCTTACGGAAACCTCCAAAATGCCAGAAAATGCGCACAGATTCAGTGCATTTTATTCCATCCTCTGAACAAGGCTATCCCATCTGGTTACCTGCTTTTGTAGGTGATACCCTAATGGCTTTCATCAGTGCTTCCTGGGATTACACAGTTGGGTTTATCCACAGTGCTTCCATCAACTCATGCTCTTCCTCTAAGAAAAAAGTTCTAGATTTAGGTGAAACCATAGTGATCCGAATGAACAGTTACCCCCAGCATGGGTTTGTGGATTGAATAGGCTGAATTAAGATATGTTTTCTTCGTAAAAATGTATCACTGCAGCAAGAGCAGTCTACCGATCTCTTTGGGAAGAATTAGAGACAAAAGACATGGAAAGAGCCTGAGCTAAATGGGCAAAAACAGGAAAAAAGAGACAGAGGTGGCTGGGGAAGGGAGATAGCTACAAAAGAGAAAGAAACAATGAGTTAATCAAGGGGAGAACGTATATATTGCACTGTTTTATACATCATCATTGACAAAATATATCAATATCAGCAGATTCCTGGCTGGATCTGTGGCAACCCTGTAGCTCCATCCTTCCAGCCGATAGAGAGGGAGCTGCAGCCAGCTTTGATTCAATTGCCTGGTGAGGAGCGGCATCGTGGGGCCCTTGTTCAAGTCCTAGAGCAGTTTAAGCAGCTTAACCTGCTTTATAAGCTTAAAGTATCTAAGTCTTCAAAGCTGCTTAAAGCTATTTAAGCTGCTTAAGACACTTTGAGTTGTTGGTGTGTGCAGTGGGGCTGTATGTAATATCCTGGCCTGCAAACCAAACAGTGCACCTTCACATTTACAGGTCCCAGCCATGAAATTGCCTCACTGAGGCTGCCCTAAGCAAGGTCGGCTGAGCTGAGTTTTCTTCTCGTGGGTCACAGAATCTTTCAAGAGTTTGAATTGAAAGAGACTTTTAAAGGCCATCTATTCCAACTCCCATTGTCTAATTGTCCCTGTGGGCTTTGGTATTAAGGCTGTCCTTGACACCTGATAGATTCGTCCCAGGATCTTTGAAATTCTATAGATTTTTTTACCATTGTTCATCCATGGGCAGGGGTGTCCAATGTTGTACCTGAAGCTAGCCAGATTCATAAGGTCAGTATTCATCCATTTGCACAGCAAAATTCACAAGCTCCAGTGTTTGCTTGTAAGAGAGAATGTTCTCATGCAGTGTGAAATCATTATTCTGGTGTCTAAATATCATGTGTATTTTTTAAAGAACAAGAGGACCAACAGATATTCACTGAAGTATGGTCTACCTATAAACACCAAACCTAAATATTTCTGTATGTCTAGAAAGTCATAATCCTGATCCTATCTTTGAGTCTTACAATCACCTTTTACTAGACTAAAATAACAATGGTGACTGAAAACACTTCCAGTGTTTACAGTAATATTTCAGTTAACACCACAGTCCACTGTGATGAGCACAGGTTTCTCTGGACAACATTTTTGAGCCAACTAGTTTTACATTAAGTAGTGACTAGAATTTGTCAGAAGTTTTATATTATTTTTATATTATATTATTTTCTGAAAAACTTAGTTTTAAATAATTTAAAAAAAAAGAAAATGGAAAAATAAACAGTTTTTCTCACTTTTCCCTTGGGAGTATATTTTAAAGAGATTTATTTCGAGCTAACACAAAAAATATAATTTTGCAGAATGTTACTTACTTTACACAGTAATTTTGGTTGGCATTTTCTTAGTGCATACTAAGGTTCTGTGCTCCCCTACCTAGATATATATATGTGGTACACCATGACTGCAACTTTTTGGGTTTTGAATGTTGAAATGCTCAGTCGTAATTCAAGCCCTCAAAGCTTTCCAACCTTTCCAAAACACTTCCATTTTTTTTTCTCATTCCCATTTTTATAATTTTCCAAAATAGAAAAACATTCTAAAATTTTGAATAAAAATAACTATTAAAATACAGAATTTCTCACCGATTTAGAAATCCTGACTTGTTAGTTTTGCCGAGGTCTGTATCTGTGTTATTGTTTTGCAAACTCACCGACATGAAAACAAGATTTTGCACTTTTCCATTGGCAAAGATTGTTTGATCTGTGTTTATTCTGGATATGTTTGTTTAATTCCTCTTTTGAGCACTATCATAAATGATTAGGTCATTACTGCCCTGGGAAAAGAACCAGTTTAATAATTAACTTGTGCTTGCAAAGCTCTTCAACAGGTCAAAAAAACGTTTTACATTGCACATGAATCATAGAAACGTAGACTTGGATGGGATGTCTAGGTGTTGTGCAATCTGCTATTCCTCAATATTTTTAATCAAAGCTGTACCTAACCTTCCTGAGGTAAAAATAAAAACAAACCAAAAATCCCACAGTACAAAATCACAGGGAACAAAGGTGTAGGGTTTGTTTTGTTTTTTGTTTTTCTTTAAAAAAGAAATACAAGAGAACAACCTGTGCAATATTCCATAACAGCAAATGAATGTGCCCAGAACCACATTTCAAATTTTTGGACCCTTTCTTAGTGAAAACCTGTTATGGCTTACACTGTAATAACTTGCACGCTATGTCACCATTCCGGGGATCTCAGCCACCTACTATGACATATTCATCTGGTCCATCTCCCAACCTTGAAGAAAAGCACACAGCGGTCTTGATAATTGTAAATGGCAGTCCCTCTGGTTTCTGTCTAAAAACAATAATGACAGGGATTATATAACCTTCTTGGGTAATATATTCCAGCAATAATCTTTTCTTCTAGTTAGAACATGTTGCTGTAATACCTATTATAGTATACCTAAAAAAGGTATACTATACTTCACATTCTACCCATATCATTAGTGGGCATGAAAAAAAAACCACAGAACTGTTCTTTTCACAATAGCCTTTCATGTACTCAAAGGCTGTTGAACCCCATATAACCTTATTTATTATTTTTTTTTAGATTAAAACAAAACTAAAATTTGCAAGCTTGCTTTATGGGCCCAGTTTTCCAAATTTCATCCTTGTTGATCCTCTCTGGATTTCTTCCAGCTGATATACATCTTTCTTAAATTATTGTGCCTCAGAGTGCCAAGAAGAGCCTGCTAATTATCTCATCTTACATATACTGTTCGTATACTGTTTCTAGCAGACAATTCAAGAGAATCTAGAATTACATTTCTCTCTTTTCCTCAACTGCATCACACTGTTGACTCATTCATGGCCCTCATTAGTCATTAGATCCTTATCTGCAGTGCCATTCTGTGGTTATGCTTTTGATTTCTTCCTCCCAAATGTAGTCCTGTGCGATTCAAATGTTTAATGTTGGATTTCAGAACCTCTCAAGACATTTTTGAATTCTAATTCTGTCCTTGAGCACATTTTTCAAATCTTTACATAGTGCCGCCTACCAAGCTTGTAAGTATATAATTATTTCTAATTCTGTCATCTAAGCTTTTACTGAAACATTGAACAGAAGCCCATCCCTTAGGAGCTGTGCAAGACGCTGTCAACGTTCCCCTAGTGCAGCTACCAACAATCATGTATTACGTTTATTTTTAACAGTAAAAATACTGTTAAATGTGATTTCAAATGGAACAACTTCCCACAGTTCGTTTATGTGCATACAGGACAGTGCCAAAAGCCTTACTCAGCTCGAGATACGTCTTGGGTCAACATACGGTCATTTCTGCTGTTTTTCCTTATCTATTGGACCAGTTGCCTTATTCAAGAAGGAAATTTTAGGTTAGTTTGACAAATTCATGTTGGATACTTCTTATCACCTTGTTCTCATGGCATGTATGAATTTACTTCTCAGGAATTTGTCTCGTTATCTTTCTCAGTATTGAAATTAGGCTGAGTACTCTCTAATTCCCTATGTTCTTCATTTCCCATTTTTAAAAGCAGAAATGGCTCTAATCCTGCAAACCAGAGCTGCAGCCAACAATTTCTTAATAGCCTGCTGTGAATGTCATTTTTAAGAATTTACCAAATTTTCACCAGATTTTCCTTTTCCTTTTTTAAAACCATATGTCATGATGGCAAAATTAAGGAAGAGCAAGCCTTTAAACCAACTGGACGCTTGAGTTAAAATAATTTGCAAAATGTATATTGTAATATGGGATCTCTGATCATTACTAAAAATTACTTCTATGGTGCTGACTGTATTTCCATCTTAGGCTACATAGTTGCTGTAGGCCCCTATCCTTCCCCTATTAAAAAACAGTGTTATTAAGTACCTGTCGTTAATATTTATGTGCATGTGAAGAATGCAGCAAAATAAATAAAAAAACCATTTCACTCTACTCTGGTTATCTGTTATTTGTGCCCTTCTCTTCCTCTGATTTCTCAGTATTTATAGAACCTCTTCCATTTTATACTCCAGGAAAGTTGTAACTAATTTTGTGACTGATTCTTCCTAGTTTTATCCCTAGACATTTATGCCACTGCTTTATGTACTCCTCTCACTTATATGCTCTTGCTTTCACTCTTCGTAGAATTTCCTTTTCAATATTCTAGTCACTGGAGAATT
The DNA here is from genome assembly GCA_035047845.1 of Dendrocincla fuliginosa. Classification (NCBI taxonomy): domain Eukaryota; kingdom Metazoa; phylum Chordata; class Aves; order Passeriformes; family Dendrocolaptidae; genus Dendrocincla; species Dendrocincla fuliginosa. Next base: position 58,844,456 of record JAWWMO010000043.1, read on the forward strand.
CCTGCTGCAGCTATACTGGTCTCTTACTGCCTATCTGTCTTTCACATCGGGATAGTTTGCTGGTACACATACAGCACTGTTTCATTTACACACAGGTTTGTTTTCCTTATAATGTCTTCACATGGGACAATTCCTAGCAGCACTCTGAATTGCTGTGGTATATAATAGTAATTTTTTTCTACTAGCTTCATTTAAAAATAAAACAAAACTGGTGTGTTTCATCTGACATTTTTCACATGAGTAAAATAACAGGTTTAAAATAGATAATGTGTGGTGCTAAGCAACTTAATTATATCCCATTTTAAAAAATTACTTTGCCAATGAAAAAAGGCATGTCAGGATTTCAGCACAATGATTTATGATACTGTCATAGTGACAGATGTTCTTCATGTATCTCTGACAATGTAATCTGGAATCAATGTGCTTTTTTATGTTTGCTGGTTAACAAAAAATTGATTATGTAAGTATATTGTTATTTGTCTTCAGAGCCTTGCCTGGTTTTGGCCAGGTTTTGGATTAAGTTCTGTATTAAAACCACTTTAATCATGATACTGTACCAAAAAACCAGCACTGCTCTCTGGGCCCCCTTCCTGGACAATTACCAGGCTGATACATGCAAATCCAGCTAGGGTCTGTCACGCTGCTGTGCTCCTCTGAATCTTGGCAGACTTTAGCCATCGTCTCCATCTTCAGCCTCTCGGTTCATCCTTCAGACTGAGATTCCCAATCTTAAGCAGCCCTTGTGTGCATTCAGGATTTATTGCCCATACCTCTTGGCTGCTGAGATGCAGAATTTGAGCCTATTGGGAGAGAGAAATCACTGAAGCATGAACAGAGAAAGGCATTGACTCACAGAGGAAGAGAAGTGACAAACTGTACCAATAAGAATCTTCTTTCTGCCATTCCACACCTCACACACTGCAATTCAATAAACCTTCATCTCTAGCACTTTCTTAGGTACAAGAATGGTTCTTGGCTCCCATTTTCCACTTAAAGGATTCCTGAGAGAAGTTGAAGGGCCAAGACTTCGGTGAAATAGTGGAGTGACACACACACATAAATATCTACATACACGCATTCTGAAATTTTGCTGTTTCAGTGGGATTACACTAAAGTTCTCTACTAGCACAGCTCAGGGATTTCACTTCTTCACAGCATGGCCAACTTGGCATGGCCGCTTGTGTGATAAACACAGCTGAGGTTCAAAGGTTCCCCAAAACACATCTCATCTTGCTGCGACAGCTCCTGTCAGTTTCGTATTGCTCTTTACATTACTCTGGAGTCCAGATCTCTGGTTATCTTTACTGCCTAGTCTAGTTCAACTCCAAGTTCTCAGAAAAAGTTGCAGAAAACTGTAAAAGGAAGAAGTTATAGGAAAATCTTTTTTTTCAGATACAACTTTATAACCTACCTTAGGAAACAAGGCACTTGTTTCACTTGCAAAAATGTAGTGAAATATTGCACCAAAGAATACTCAATTAACAGTGAGCTCTCCTGGCTGGAGCCATTTTTATGAACTTTTTGATAAGCTGTGTTAGGGGAAGAATCAAATAGAAAGAATGGTTCTGCACTGAGGGAGAAAAAGAAGTTTATGCGTCTTTTTGATCTCTGCTTTCCACAAATGAGACAACAAACAGGTGCAATCATCACCCAGCAATCCAAATCCTACCTTTAAAAACTGACTTGGTGATTATCATCTCAACAGAGGATGACGTTGCTGTATTCTGGGGTTTCCTGAGAGCTGTATCACGAATTAAACCAAGTCTGCCCTCCTTATTTCTACTGCCTGAGTAACAGTTGCATGCATGATAAGTAGGAGATCTTCTACTGTAGATGATGTCTGAAGGATTCATGAAGGCAGAGTTTCATTAACAAAAGGCACAGCTACGTGGATAGGGGCCCAACAGAAACAAAATGAACTGTATGTGCTGGGGGATGCCAGAATTCAGGCCAGCCTGGGAGCTAGAGAGACATAAGTGTGGATCTCCACTGCTAATGAAAACCCCTGTCCCTCATCTAAACCAGCCCCACAGCTGCCAGATCACAGCTGGTGCACAGGACACAGGTGCAGAGCAAGGGCAGAGAAGTTTGTTTCTAGCCATAACTGCCCACGTGGTTGTGGTTTGAGATACTCAACCACAGCTAAACTTAGCAAAGATAGAACATGAAAGAAAATTACTTACAGGAAAGCTACAAAAGAGCTTGTTTTCAGGATAATAGAGCTTATCAATGTCAGCTCTGCAGAGCTTCAGACACCTGCAAAGTTGAACGCTCAGGTTCTATTCTTTAGGGTTTAGGAAACCAAGAAATGTTAACCTTTAGACAATGAATATTCAAATAATTCACTATTGTGGTGCAAATACAGGATCCAAGTTTCACAGGTGTTTACTATTTCCTCCCTTCCTGAGGGCTGCAGATCTTTCAATTCATTTGATTTTTAAAAAGAAATGCAGATGACATTGTTCAAAGATTTATACTTGCAAAATCAATACATTTCTCAGCTACTACACAAACTTATTTGGGTTTGAAATATTTACTGCATGGTAGACAAGCAAAGTAGGAATGTAGTTCTTGATGTTATTGCAAAGCTCTACTTTTTACAAAATATTCTTTTTAGTTTTCGCCATTTTACAGAGAGCCAGAAACAATACGCAGTAATCATATTACTTCCTTTCAATTGTATAGCTTTAAATAGAACCCTTAAAGAAAAAATAATAGTAACAATTCTTGATCATGGTCATGAACAGACATATTCAAATACTTTTCAGTCACAGTCATTCTGTCTACCTTAGTAATTTGGTTCCTAACAAAAGGGTCATTTCGAAACAAGTACCCAGACTGTCCCCATTTGTCATGCATTAGCTGGCTTCTCAAAGTGGTGTTGGTGTGCGCAAATCAGATTCCTGCTGAATGAAATCAGAACAGAAGCTTTTCTCCACACCACTTCAACATTCAGATGAATAATTAGCCCTAAATCCTTGTGCGGACTTTGCATCACAAGGACCTCCAGCATGTAGC
>JAWWMO010000043.1:58847573-58860141 GCA_035047845.1 Dendrocincla fuliginosa
TAGTAATTTGGTTCCTAACAAAAGGGTCATTTCGAAACAAGTACCCAGACTGTCCCCATTTGTCATGCATTAGCTGGTTTCTCAAAGTGGTGTTGGTGCGCACAAATCAGATTCCTGCTGAATGAAATCAGAACAGAAGCTTTTCTCCACAACACTTCAACATTCAGATGAATAACAGAAGCTTTTCTCCACAACACTTCAACATTCAGATGAATAATTAGCCCTAAATCCTTGTGCGGACTTTGCATCACAAGGACCTCCAGCATGTAGCTAAGGTGCATGCATTCCCATAAGGCTCTCAGACCCTAAAGAGTGACCTCAACAGTTGCATGGTCAGGTTGCTTGTATCTTCCTATTTATTGCCAGAAGCCCACCCTAAACCACTTTAGCAGTGTCTATCCTGCTGCTTTATCCTCATCCATCCAGATTTCAGATCTGAAACATTTCCCTTTTCATTTCTCCTGCCTTCTGTTGTGGAACCCTCCCTTTTTGTATTACCTTTTCCCCACTCCTTCTCCTCTGGAAGCATCCTCTTACATCTGCCAAAAAGCTCGCGTAATTGCAGGTAATGTCCCAAAGATATGACATTTCCCACAACTCTGTACCATGAGAGAAAGGGGAGTTTCTCAAGGGGCAAGATAACTCAGTGGCAATCTCAGAGACCAAGCAAAGCTTTAAAATGTATTTAGTTGTAGCTGCCGTAGGCTGGAAGTAGAAGGAGAATATGATTCTTGTCAAAGCCCCTCTCTCAATTTACAAAGTCTCAGAGACCAAAGTCTTGGGAACATTTTCAGATGTCACTCACAGCACTACTGAAGACAAAATCTCCATAAACCTCTTTGCCCATGGTGTACATGATCACCTCAAAGGAAATAGTGACCAAGGAATAATGGCTGGAAGTTGCAAGATGGCAGTAATTTATTTGGACCTGGCTATGGGTTCTGAAATCTCATGTGAGGATGGTGAAAGGACAGCATCAACTCACAGAAGAGGGCCTGGATGATGCCAGTCATCATCCAAAAGTCTTGCACCCACTACTGGTTATCCTATCTGTCAACATAGTCCCAATAGTTAACATTTATTTTAAAATTTGTATCCTATGTTCAAAAAACACTGCAGAATTTTAGCTTCAAGTATTACAGAAGAACAGTGGCATCTTTATGCTTTTCAATGGTATTAAACTGCTCAAACAAGATCTCAGAGCACTGCAAGCACTCCTGGAAAAAGAGAGCTTAAAACATTGCCATTACAGTACTGGGTCAGCCCTTGGCTGCTCCAGTCCAATAGGTAATCTCAAGTGGAGAGTAATGCCAAATATCCATGAGTAAGTCTTGTGACTCAGCTGCTACTTCAATAACTGGAGTTGTCTGAACATACATTATTGGAATTTTGTCAGGCTGCAATGATCTTTCAGCATATCTCCACAAAGTTGTTAGCTCTAGAAAAATCAAAAATGCAAACAATGTGTACTGGTTTTGTTTGGGGTAGAGTTAATTTTCTTCACAATGGCCACTATGAGGCTGTGTTTTGGGTTTGTGCTGAACACAGGTTTGATAATACAGAGATGTTTTTGTTATTGCTGAGCAGGGTTTACATGGAGACAAGGCCTTTTCTGCTTTACATACTGCCATGCTGGTGAGGAAGTTGGGGATGCAAGAGAAGCTGGAAGGAGACGTAGCCAGACGTCATGCTCAGTATATAGAATGGGGGGAAGGAGGAAGAAACAGGGGCTGTTTGGAGTGGTGGTCTGTTTCTTCCCAAGTGACCATTAACCTATGATGAGGTCCTGCTCTTCTGAACATCTGCCTGCCCATGGGAAGCAGTGAATTTATGTCTTGCTTTGCTTATGTGTGCAGCTTTTGCTTTTTCTATTAGACTGTCTTTACCTCAGCCAACAGGATTTTGAGCTTTTACCCTTCCAATTGTCTCCCCAGTGCTGTTGGTGGGGGTGTGGGGCTTCCTTACTAGCTGGGGTTAAACCATGACACCATGTTATGTTAAATCCTTCTTTCAGCTACAACAGCTCAAATCTGTTACTTCAGAGAAGTCCTGCTGAATTCCTTTTTAATTACAAGTTTAACCTATCAGCTGCTTACCGATAACAAAAATTGAGAAAATGGCTTAAAATAATTATAGACGGTTTATAATCTTTAGAACTCAAAGGACACTAGCCTAAGAAGACAGCAGCCAGCAGGTTACCTACCAACTTCTTTGATTTCTATGTTTGCTTGTTGTCTGGAGAAGTGGATATAAACACTCACTAGAAACGCTACTGCCTACTTCAGTCTCCTCTAAGAGGATCTTCCAGTGTGACTTTGCTACAAATACAAAGAATCCAGAGAGATGTGTAACTGTGAGGGAATATTATGGGTTGTTTTTGATGAGAGATCAGGTGCCTTTTGTTTTCAATTAAATCTAAAAATGAGATATGGGAAAACAGAAGAGAACTGTTATAATTACTATCCCTTAAAACTTATTAATATGAGCCTCATCCCTCTTTTTCTCACCATAAGTTTTTTGATTGTGAAGAACAGCTCATCGTATACTAGTGCAAATACAAACATTCCATTTTGAAATAATTAATTTAACTTTCCACACTGGCTTTCTTTTCAGATCTCTTCATTACCCTGTTATCCACAGCCAGCCTTTGCACGTCCTGTGCCCCTCATCAAAATGCATTTTGCTCATCCTACAACCCCTCACCTACAGCCCGTTCGCCCTTTAACTGGGGTATTATGAATTGCCTCAGCAACCTCTTCTGTATGCACCATCCATATCTACACCAAGCTGCTCCCTCTGTACCCTTTTTTTTCCTCATCCTTTGTTGAAGCCTGCATTTATTTTCAAAGACTCCTCTACTCAGCCTTTTATGTGTGGTGCTTTAAACCCTGTTATTCCCCTGAGCATTCCCAGCTATCCATTCTTTCCCTGAGAGGGAGGTGGATCTTCCTTGAAGTCATTATTCAGGGAAAGGAGACTAAGCCCCATTATTTGATTGATTTCACAAGTCGTTTAAATTAATTGTACGTAGGCACGACTAGCAAATGCTTGTTAAAATGGTTAATTTGATCATTTCTTTTCAGTGATAGTGGGAGAACATAAAAATCACAAAATGAGTAACAGAGCAAAATGGTAAGAATTATGTTTTGTCCTTTGAAATAATATTAAATGACAACATAAATCCTATGGAAATACTTATGGGATATTACTATATCTACCAAGAGTTCATTATGTCTTACATTATTAGAATGAAAGGCAACGGAATGAATGATTAGATTATGATCTTAAAGCTGCACCATTTTTATTTAAGCAATTGCATTACTCGCAGTGCAGTGTGCCAGAAAAATGACTGGTTTGATGACAGATCTCCTTTTCTATTACAAAGTCCCTCTTAAAATAATTAGCAACAAGACAGAATGTAAGACACAAAATATCTTTAAATGTAGGAAAAATGAGAAATTATTCTGATGATCTCAATTTGCCTAAAGCACTTGGTTGTATGACAAAATCACTGTAATAATTTGTCTAACTTAGTGGTTTCATGCAGAGAAGGTTGAATGTTTAAATAGGGTACTGATTAGGATGGGAAAGGCAGTGACAAAGGTCTTCAAACAAAATCTTACCAGGATCTGCCTCATTTATGCACTGTTTCAGTCAATGCCAGAAATCTTGTACCTTACTAAGGGAAGAAAAAAAGTCTTTTTCCTTAAAAATAAAACTGTCCACCATCAACTTATTAAAAACATGAACAAATTCCTGATTAGAGTTAATTGAAAGATATTGGAAAAATGCTACATTGGCTTCAGATGAACAGGTCAAGTTTCCATTGACAAATATTTGGGTGTGATTTTCAGTGGTTTTATTGGAATTGGACCTGTAATCAGTGAATGGACAGAAAAATACGGACAAAAAATAAAGATTCCAGTCATGTCTGACAAAGTCTCCAAACAAGCCTGTGACAATTGCTGGAAGTATGGTTGGAACCCACACCACTAAATTTTGCCACGCAACTGTACTAATGACAGGCATCCTATGTTTGGAGACCTCATTTAGGCATAAACAGTCTTACTAGTCTTAACGCTGAAGTTTCCTGTGGGCTCAGCATTTGTTAACCTCTGGCCCTGGTCCCTAGGTTGCCTCCCTTTGCTCAAACAGAGGAAAGGAGCTGCAGTAACTCACCACGCCTCCCTGACCAAGGACTTCTCCCCAGAACCATTACAGCCAGTGCAGCGCCAAACGCTTTGCCATCAGCTTTTCAGGTTCAGTCCTGGGGTATCTTGGGTGGCTTCTGTGCAGAAATCCCAAGCTGCCAAAAGTCCCCTAGAAGCCATGGGAAAAGGTACAACATTACTTTAAAGACTGCATTAAAACATTTTTTGAAGTCTTAATTGCAGTTGGCCACTGGACTAAATTGCCATAAGGCACTCCTTCTAGTAGCTCAAGCTTGGTTCCCATGAGGGACAGTTTCTCCTTGGTTAATCCTTTGGCTGTGTATTGTCTCCCTCAATAACTTTATTATACTCTTAACAAGAACAGAGTCATATTTCATGCATCTCTTTCTAGTAGTGATTGGGAAGCACCTTGAAACTGGTTGTTGTTATTTTTAAGTTTGCCTATGTTTGCTAACACTTCCCAGACCAGACAGCAATAACCCTTTGTTCCATATTAAGCTGTGAGCTTATCAGAGGTGAGGCAGTGGGTCCATCTTTATCAGAGATGTGCTTGTTCCTTGGTTGAAATTCCTTAGATCTTTCTGAAGTTGTCTGGTAACAGTATCTGAAATAAAAGGTCACTCTTACTGAAGTCTATGCAAAACAGCAACTGCAGCAAAGCAAGTATTCTTCAGGATATACAGTGTCTTGCATATACCAGTCTCTTATACGCATGCAGAGATATGTTTGCATAACTTGTATTATTTATGCTCTAGACTTCATCAGTTTTCCATATTAAAATGTGACGATTCCATATTCATTCTTTGGCAGCATATGCTGATCATCCTCGAAAATATTAATAATTTTTCTACGGCGTCTATGCTATGCAATCATTGTTCTGTCATTTTTATCTTCACAGTGAATGAAAACTTACCCGCTGGTGCCATTGTAAGAAGATAGTCTGCTACCAAGTCCTTACTAGAGGCATAAAGCATTGTTAAAAAATTAATTTAATAAAGAAATAGGAACTCAATGACAGGAAATAGCATTATAAACTTCAGAATACCAGGAGCATAATTAGCACTGTGGCATAATGATGAAAGAAAGCAATAAAATAATTTTACTTCAATCTGTAATTCTTAAAGCATTGTAAATTAGCTTGTCAGCAGGGAAAGGTTGGTTTCTTTTCTTTAAATTTCAACTGTAGGCTGCCTTGATTTTTTTTTTTTTTTAAAGAACACAGAACGCAGTGAACACTGTACAAATAGATTTTGAATTCGTGGTACATGAATGATTGTCTTTTTTCAGGTTGAGAATCTTACAGTTAAGAGAGTTTATAGCATCTGAAGAATCACTGATTCTGTGGTCCCACAAAAAAAATGTGGGATGTGAGCATTTGATCTGTTATCTCTGCAAAGACGTGGAGGCTCAGGAGGGCAGAGATAACAGCATCACTGTACCAGCCTTATCCAGGGCAATGAGAAATCACATGGTGCCAATTTGAAAAATTCAGAATCACAAGAAGAACCAACCTGCTTGATATATTTAAATTTTGTAGAAAACGAAACCTATTATTATCTCATAAAATAGTCACACAATCACAGAATATGCTGAGTTGGAAGGGACCCGCAAAGGTTCAACCCTTAGCCTTACACAGGACCATTCCCAAGAGTTACACCATGTGCCCAAGAATATAATCCAAATGCTTCTTGAACTCTGTCAGACTTGCTGCTGTGATCACTTCCCTGGGTAGCCTGTTCCAGCACCCAACCATCCCCTGGGAGAAGAATCTTTTTCTGATGTCTGACCTAAACCTCCCCTGACACAACTTCAGGCCATTCCCTCAGGTCCTGTCACTGGTCACCACAGAGAAGGGATCGGTGTCTGCCCCTGCTCCTCCCCTCTTGATGAAGTTGTATCAGCAATGTGGTCTCCCCTCAGTCTGCTTTTCTCCAGGCTGAACAGACGAAGTGCCCTCAACTGCTCCTCCTCATACGGCTTTCCCTCACGGCCCTTCACCATCTTTGTTGCCCCACCTTGGACATTCTCTGAGAGCTTAATATCCTTCATATATCATGGTACCCCAAACTGTACACAGTATTCCCAGTGCAGCACAGAGCAGAGCGGGACAATCCCCTCCCTCACCCGGCTGGTGATGCTTTGCCTGATGCCCCCCAGGACAGGGCTGGCCCTCCTGGCTGCCAGGGCACTGCTGACTTATATTCACCTTGCTGTCAACCAGGACCCTCAGGTCCTTTTCCATGGTGCTGTTTTCCAGCCTCTCATTCCCCAGTCTGTACGTGCAGCCATCCCAGGTGCAGAATCCAACACATCCTATTGTTGAATCTTATGTGGTTGGTGATTGCCCAGTCCTCTAATTTGTCAAGGTCTCTCTGCAGGGTTTCCCTGCCTTTGAGGGAGTCAAGAAAAGCTGTAAAGCAATAAACCACCAGAACAATTAGAATAAAGACATATTAGAAACAAAAGCACAATGCAAAGGATGCCAAGTGCTATCTCCACTTTCTGCTGATGCCCATGTCAAAACATTTCCTGCACTACTTGTTATTTCTACCCTATATTAAAAGGCAATTATTTAAAATGTTGATCAGAGGCATCATTGTGCCACTGGTCTATTCTAAATCCTTATTTTTTTTGTTTCACAAACAGAACATATTGGGCCAAATCCAGCTGGTATATGTCAAAGAGCAGTAAACGCACTGAAATCAGTGTGCTTTCTCTATCGGTAGTGCATTTGCTCTGTATCCATTTTACAGTTGGATATTTATTTTCTGTTGACTATATTTATAATGTATCTACAACAGAAAACTGAAACATATTGAATTATATCCAATTCTGGAAGCAATCTGATTATCTGCTTTTTATTTACGTTTACTATTTTCAGCAGAGTACTGGAATTCAAATTTCTTTAGAAAGAGAACAGTCGGTCTGAGCTTCCGTATATAGTCAGTCAGTCAGTTTGCTGCTATTTCATTAAAACCTAATGTAGACTGAACTAAACACTTCTCTGAACTAATTAATCTGACATGGAAAACTTCAGAATAATAAATCGTTAACCATCTCATTTTAAATTAATAAATGTAGGCAGATATATTGACATCTTATAGATTCATGTCTTTATGGTATAAAAACACAGACAAGACCTGACAGAGACTCAAGTTCAATGGAGCCAAGTTTAATCAAGGAATGGGACTGAGGTTTTTTTATGAGAAGGGTGGACAGGTATTATAGGTCCAGAAGATGGGATTTGGTGATAGGATTTAGGCAACTCAGGAAGTCATTTACTCTGTCCCAGCTGGCAAAGGCAGCATGGGAGAAGGAACTCACAGCCAGCTGTGGCAAAACAAGCATGGGAAACACCATATTTAAACAACTCTATTTAATTCCTTAAAAAAAGCCAATGTTCAAAGGGTGTTAGGGTTGCAAAGTTAGGTACTCATAGAATAGGAAATGCCTGATTAAAAGTTTCCCAGACAAATTAAACTTGTAACTCTTATATGCACTGTAAAATCTTTAATTACAGGGTAACATATACCTTTCTACATGGCACCTTTGGCCTTTCTGTGCACGTGGAGGGCATACATTTAATGATCAACTATTCATTGGATTGTTTTATCCTCATTGTTAAGTGCATGGCCTCATGCCTCATTTACTATATCCTATTCAAACTCTGCCCTAAATACACAATTAGTAATATTCTCATAGGATCACCCATGTAATTTATTGCTACACTACTTAGTGCTTCACAAGCATTAATTAATACCTCCAACCTCCTTGTAAGGACATGTCATTTTTCTTCTTTTTATGGTTTGGAACAGTGAGATGACAAAGGACTGACTTGTTTTTGCAGGAAAGCCCTCATTCCTGTGTGCTGGATTCTTTTGTGGGTCTCCTCTTGAAGAAATGATCAATCGCCATTTCCTTTCTCCATCCTGGTGTGAAGCTGGGACCTCTTCCCCTTCTCCTGCAGGAGTACTATGCCAGCCATTTTGGCAAGCCAGTGAATCTCTTGATTAATTTAGGGCAAGTCTATCCCTCTGGGCCATCTGCAGGCTTAGCTCCAACCAGGCATTTCCCTGGTGAAAAAGCAAACAACCACCTGTCCAAACCTACTGCTTGAAGGAGAGAAGACCACTGTGCAACCAGAATCAGGGAAGCATTCCTTCAAACTAACCAAGCAGCTCTGCAGGAGATGCTGTTCCCACCGCTGCTGTCATATCAGTGCTTGGGGATGTTCAGCAAGGGTTTGGGTGGCTGCTCCATTTGGCTGCAGCACACAACAGGAGAGCAATGCCACTGGCCACCAGAAGATGCCCAACTTCCTACCTTGCACCATGAAATGACAGCAGTACAGCATTATATCCATCCTGCCTTGCTGTGGGTCTTGCCTGCATGAAGCTTATGGCCCTCCAATTCAGCCAACCTGTTATTCCTGCTTCTCCCATAGCCACAGCTATGCTATCCCATGGGGTCCTGTCTCCTTTCTGGAAGAAAGAGAGCCCCTCTGTGCCAGCCAAAATGTGTCCTTTGAGCAGAAGGTCTGGTTTGCTGTAGCTTGCCTGGGCTCATAGGCCATCACTGATTTCCTGACAAAGAGAGTTCCCACACGGATACACTCACTGGGACACTGCTGCTGGCCTGGGGGCAGATATGGGTGGTTCAGCTGATTCTCCCACACTTCTAGAAAGATTGGCAACTGTACAGCAGGCAAAGTTTGACTTAATCCGTGGCTCCCTCCTAGACACCCATGGCCACAGCAGTGCCTGGAGACACTAACTCATGGAAGTTATAAATCTGCTCTGAACCTTACAAAAGTGTACACCTCTCAAGTTGCTCTGGTGGGCTCCTCCGTACAAGCCCCAGGGAGATTATCCTAAAGGGCACAGGTGTACTGAGCTTCCTTTATCATGATCCTGCAACATTCACATGAGCTGCCTTTAATTTTAGAATTCATATTTGCGTTTCTCTCTATGAAACCTGAGGTGCTGCTGTAAGGAGCAGGAAATTTTTTCAGTAGAATTTTTTGTGCATCAAGCACATTCCTCAGCCCTCTGCCTTCACAGACCCATTAGATACCAAGTCCAGCAGAAATGCTGCATGTATTCTGTGAAGAGCTGTAATACAAATGTCAGCCTTGGTATAGATCGAGCAAAAGTAGAAAATGTGTGAATGTGGGAAAACAGGAAGAAATGGAAAACAAAAGGATGATAGAAAAATGTGCTAATGGCATCTAAATTAGTAGGTCTTAAAAGTCTCCAGCACAACTATCTGCATTGTCTATAAGTACCCAAATTGAAAAAAACAATGGGCAACCTAAATACAACAGCCTACACCCAGAAAGAGAGACCAAAGAACAATGAGTTAATCGGCAATTTTGCCAAATGACTCACAGATGTGGGACAGAGGGAGAGACAAACAATTCACAGTCACTGGCAACTTTTGAGAGGTGTAAAAGACACAGTCATAAACCAGCCACATGGCTACCATTAATAGCAGGCTAGAAGACACTGTGAGAACTAAATATCCCTAAATAGCTATCTTCCCTAATCCTTTGTCACAACAAATATTCTTGAACAGACCATGTGCAGACACACCTTCAAGCTTCCTAGTAGGAAAGAATGACTGAGGAAAAACTATGAGAAGACTGACTGCATGAGTGACACCTGGTTTGTACAAAGCAAAATAACTTTTCTTTCTTATGCTCTCTCTTGTTGAGGGTTGTTCCATTAGTTAGCCTTACAGAACAGTTCTGGGTGCTGGAGGCCTCTCCATGGCTCACCTCCCACCAGCCAAGCCAAGCCTCTCCTGCCAGGGCTGAGCCTCAATGTGCAAATTGGCTGCACTGCCTAAGCAGAAACCCATGCTCACAGGTGAGGAAGAACGAGCACATGGTGAAGGGCCTTGAGTGGCCATGGCCATATGTCTCTGGCTCTCATGCAGGGACACCACATACTAAAAGCCACTATCTGAGTGTTCTACAGGGAATGTTACACAGAGGTTTCAGAAGAGGATTTCACCCATCCACCGTCACTCCCTGGCCCTTCATTATGTTGTCTGTAACACTGACTAGCTGTGTCAGTTGCCTCCACTGTCTGCAGAAAGATGACATCCATCTCCACTGCCAGTGCCCACATCTTCAAAGTTTTAGGTTGTCAGTCTAATGAGGCACCCAATAAACTTCACTGGCTGGGGAGGGGATCTTAAATACCAAAGTCTGAACAGTCTTTACAAGCAAGTCACTCCTTCCTTGCCTATTAATGGGTTTGCAAACTCCTGTAGCATGTAACTATAGTACACACCTTTAAATATTTTACGAGCTTGTGATAGTCACCCATTCATCATTTATGGTCAAGCACTAAAATATTTTGCATACAACTGTAACTCTAGAAAGTGTTAATAAACATCATTTACATAGCGAGAATTTCGTATATATTATAAGAAAGTTGTGACCTCAGCGTATTTAGCATTTTAATTTTCAAAGCACTTTTAACAGGAATAAATTTATATAGGATCATTGGGAAAGAGGTAGGCACACACACAAAAAAAAATCAAACTATTTAATTTCCTCAGAGCACTGGGAATATAAAGCTGGGTTACAGCCTTACGCCATCAGGGCTGAAAACTCTGCCTACATACTTATATACTGTAGTTCTATTTTCCTGAATACTGTACTCTTCCCTCCTTACAGGTGAACTTTTACTTTGGGCTCCATTAAATTACTGCAGAACAGGCTGCATTCAGACACAGCAGCCTGATTATTGCCAGGTAAAATAAACACTTTCAGGCCGTGGTTATCTACAAACAATGTACTTGGTCACAATCGATGTTCACATAGATTTAGGTTACTTCCTATTGTAAAACAGGTCCACACCATCATGAGCAAACAGAGAATAACCATAAATAACAAAGGACTACTTTGTTTCCTCTGCTTCACTTCAGCAGTGCAAGGGGACTCCGGTGAGAATGATAATCATGGCCAAAGACATTACACAGTACAGCTGTAAAATTAGTCTAACAGTCCCAGGCAACAGTTACCCATTAGGTTCAGCACTCCTTAAACTGTTATTTTCCAGCCCAATCAACTCCCTGATCTGGTTCACTGCACAAATAACTATGTTGGCACAGGCAGTGGAAAAGAGCAGTGGAAAATTTTGTGGCAAAATACTTCTTAAACCCTCACCACCGGCAGATGAAGATGCTCTAAACTACAAAATGCAGCCACTCCCATGGAGTTCATCATGTTCTTTAAGAACATAGTTTAATGGTGGATTTGGCAGTGTTAGGTTTGTTGGACTTGATAATCTTAAAGGTCTTTTCCAACATAAATTATTCTGTGACTTAGTGACCTTTCCATAGCAGTTTGTGGTGTTCTTCCTCAAGGTCACTGGGATGAAATATTTTAGAACTAAGCAGTGAAAGGCCTTGACATTACGTGAAGGAGAAAGTCCAGTCTTATTAAATGGTCAATAAAATGTGAACACTAGACAACAGCTGATTAAATAGGGAGTCTACACAAATGCAGCAGCAATTTCTCTATCTGCAATGTGATAAAATAATATAGGAACAGCTTTAGAGCAGTGCACAGCCACAGCCATCCAGTACCTTCCACAGATGTATGATAAATGCATACCAATGCCTGACACAGCTCCTGATATTCAGACGAAATGAAGAAAATGGATGCGTTTTTTCCAATCCTGGATGTGGCTATAGTGACAATGGCTTCAAAACGGACTTTTGCTTGACCAGGTATTGCAAAATGGTGGCTGTCACTTTCCTTGGACAAAACTGGGGTCCGGCTGCAAGAGAGGAAATTATCCTCTTGTTCCAAAAAACTCTGGTGATGGTTTTTTCAGAGTTGGGACTCACCAACCTGATGATTCCTGGAAAAGCTTAATAGTCTCTTAGAATTCTTTTGGTTGAAAAGACCTCTAAGATCACCATTTACAATCTTAACCTAACAATGCCAAGTCCACTGCTACACAATGTCCCTAAGTGCCATGTCTACACTTCTTTTAAGTACCTCCAGGAATGGTGACTCATCACTTCTCTGGGCAACCTGTTCCAGTGCTTGACAACCCTTTCGGTGAAGAATTTTTTCCTAATATCCAATCTAAAGCTCCTCCAGTACAACTTAAGGTCTTTTCCACTCTTCACTTGCTACCTGGGAGAAAAGGCCAACCCCCAAAACACTACAACTTCCATTCAGCTATTTGGAGAGAGTGATAAGGTCAGATTTTTTTTGGCTAACGCAGCTCATGCCTGGTGTACATTGGGATCTGTGTCATTAGTTCAAAGGAAGAATATCAAGTGGGCAGGATAGGAAGGACAGGAAGAGGTAAAGTGCCATTACCACCTGCAGATTGCTGTGTCCTGCAGCCACCACCTTTGCATGGTGATTG
>JAWWMO010000043.1:58860241-58873428 GCA_035047845.1 Dendrocincla fuliginosa
CATCAGAGCAGGAGTTGAGTTACAAGTTGTCAGTTGCAAGGTGTGAATTAGAAAGAAACCTCATGACTTACAAGATGAATGGTAGATTAGTCTGTGCAAAGGGAATTGAGCTCTTGTTTGTCCTGTTTCTTTTTTCAATGAGCTCATAAAATAATTTAAATTACAGAGTATGTTGTCCTGTAAATCTGAAAGATCCAGGCAGACCAAAACAGCAGCCCTCAATAGTTGTTTATTTCAACATGACTTGGTCTATTTCATCACAGAAGAGTGAATGAAAAGTTGAATTAACTTCCACTTACGGTGAAAAAGCAAATAGTTACAGAAACCCCAACAGCTGAAGCCTGATACGTATGTAAGTTTGCTCACAGCTAGACAGGCAGGTGAGCCTAGGAAATCATATTCACTATTTTGATCACCTAAGATGCCCATGAAGTCAGAGAGATGCACATATTCATTATTTTGATTACATAAGATATCCTTGAAGCCAAGGAATTACAGACTCCCAATAAACTTTTTTAAAATCAAATTGGATAGATATTTTGTTTTCTCCCAATCTGCTATACATCTGCCCTGGAATTTTGTAATTGAATGATTTCTGGTCCAAGTTTCACTATAGGGTTTCCTATAGGACATTAGCAAATTTCTATTGCATATTTCTAGAGATGTCAAAACTTCATACAACATAGAATTGCTTCTTGTAGAGACTCTAAATTTAATTATACCACTTTATGCTTTATACAATTAGACTAGGGTGAACCATTTCGATTAACCTTTTTCCCAGCCTTTATAGAGGGCTTCATTTGTCTATAACAGCTTCCCTTATGATCACAATAATTTTCATTGCAAGACCCCAAGAGTGCTTTTTTACGGAGACTCAGTTCCTCATCTGTGATTTATTTACAAGCCTGGTCTTAGGCCAAGAATTTGTAGATAATTGTACGGTCTTTTTTTAGGCTGAATATTACCAATTCCCTGTAAAATGCTTAAGAAAAAAACCCTGAGTTTGAGATAGTTCAGTTAATTTTTGCTGACACAGTAAAGAAAAGAGAGGAAACAGAACTGGGATCTTCCCCACTAGTACTCCTGTCATGGAACAGACTACTTTTACATCAAGTGGTCTCTGAGGGCTACCAGAGAACATGCAAATGCTGGGTTAGGATGCTTTTCTTTTTAATGCTATGTCAATACCCCTGGGTGTTTATGACAAGTTATGTGACAGTTCTCAGCAGTGAACCAAGACAGTAGGTGTTGTCAGAGGAGAAAAAGATCCTGGTCCTTAAAGTTTCCTGTATCCTGACTCAATGCAGTCAGGGTAAGATGGAAACCCTGGCCAGACACACCAGTGTCAATAGCCACAACCATGGATCTGTGGCTGGAACATTGGTGGTCTGCTGCGCACCCAGTCTGCCTTGGGGTGCAAACTGTACCATTCACACACACAGACACATATGACCATGCCCATGCTCTTTAGTTGCTCCTCCTCTGAAAGCAATTTTGCTGGTGTGTAGACTTCTGTTTAAAATAAGTAGAAGGGACAACCCAAACACAGTCTGCTGACCAAGTATGGGCACTACTGGTCAGGTAGGATGTGCCATGCCACTTGCCCAGAACAGCACACAGAAATGGAACCTACAAGTTTCTCAGCACCACTATGGGAGAGGCTGGCCAACGCTTGTCTTCTTACACTCCTCATGCAGTATTTCCTGTGCTGCAGGATAATGTAAGATCTCCTTTAATTTAGTAGCATTTTTATAGAGGTTCTCTTACTAAATGTCTTGTCTGGGAAGGTATGGCTATTTTTGCATTTCCAAAACATCAAGTCAACAGCCAATGTTGCCTTCTCAGTGAAAAAAATAGTCACTCTCTAGGCATCTCTAGCTCTCTGTTGCTACTGTGTTTTTGCTTGGGCTGTAATATTCTTTCCCCTGTTGCAGCCTTTATTATTACATTCTCTGCTATAGGTACCTTACATACTCCTGGCAGCCAAAAATTAAGGGATGCATTTCCCAAATGGTTGCCAGGTCTTGTGCATCTGTTGAGACTGACTCCCTTCCTCACTGGAGAAAATTAGTCCTAATTTATCTTCTTTGAGAAAAATCTCCCATCACCGTAAAATCCCAAAGCAATTTGTCTAACAACAGTCTGCTACATCCAGCTTGTATTACTGGCAGTCTTTCAGTCCTCAAAGGAAGAGGTTTCTGAAACATGTTGTAGGAAGGCTATTTCCACATACTCGAGGGAACACTAAACCTTTGCCATAGGCTCGGCTGGGACCCATTACTCTGCAGTGGACCTCTGATGCCTTAGGAGGCAGAATTTACTGGCCAGTGAAAGCCTGTGGCGTGGCTCTGTCTGATTTAAGCTCTAATCTGCATGCAGTCCTTGTCAGAATGTCAGCTTCCAAAATTTTCCACTGCCCAAAGCATTTCCAAATTTCATGTAATCCCTCAGTAATTCATGTCAAACCTCAGTCGGGGCACTGCTCTGATCCTTCTGACCAAAAAAGATACACAATTCATCTCAGCATCCCTGGTTGCAGAGAGGAGGACCCACTGTTGTTCCCATGAAATCCCCCCAGCATCCAGCTGGTACTTTCCCTGCCTTGTGCAGCCTTTTAATTGCACTCATCCTTTCCTCCTTGCATTGCCACTCCCAGCTCAGGATCTGACACTTTCCAGCTACAGATTTTTTCTGGTTGACATCCAGTTCTGGTTAAAGTCCAGCACAAGGCTCTCTGCTGCTGATATGCAATCAGGTCTGTATAGCCAGGGGGCTCAGCCAGCCTGTCCCATATGGCTGTTTATATCCCTGGACAGACTTTTGCTGCTAATCAGGCTGACCTGATTCCCATAATCTCTGCTTCTCCAGTGGGGTTTCTGCCTAAGGCAAATTGCCAAGGCTGGGAGAGCTCACATTGTGGCTCCACTGCATCTTTTGGGACACTCTAGTCCATTGGTAGCACACAGACACACAGAGACCAGAAATTCCTCCCTTTGATGGGACAGCAATAGTTGAAAATCTTCCTTGTGTTCTTCCAACAGTCTCCTCCTTGCAGCTTAATAATGGGGCATTTTCTAGGAGATTTTATGTCTTTAACCAACAAAAGCATTTCAGCTGTAGAAAGCAAGCAGAGAAGTCTGCAGCCTTCCA
The DNA here is from genome assembly GCA_035047845.1 of Dendrocincla fuliginosa. Taxonomy (NCBI): domain Eukaryota; kingdom Metazoa; phylum Chordata; class Aves; order Passeriformes; family Dendrocolaptidae; genus Dendrocincla; species Dendrocincla fuliginosa. Next base: position 58,863,392 of record JAWWMO010000043.1, read on the forward strand.
ATCCGTGGGCCTTGTAGCAGGTTGGCACACGGACACAGGCCAATGCCCAGCCCAGGATGTATTTGGTGCTGTCAGAATTGCAAACAAAGGCAGTGAGGAAGGCAATTCCCAGAGATACTGGCTTCTTCTGCATGCAAAGCATTTTCCCGGGCCCCAGCCAAGACTGAGTTACAATCTCTGGTGCTGGGCTCTCTCTGCCTCAAATCAGTAGTCAAGCACAGGTAATTTTTTTTAAAAGAAAACAAGAAAGTAAGAGTTTCCATGACCTAAGGTCCCAGGAGACAACTAGTTGCCTGGCTCATTTTCTTGCTCCCTTGCAACATTACCACAACCACTTTGAATCAAAAGTTCAATGATTCTTTGGAAATTTGGGTTTTAAAGATGTCTGAGAAACTTGCAATAGGTTGTTCCATAAGAGGATCTGCAAGAAATGAATCTGTCAATCCATCCTGAGGGACCAGGCTGAGCTCTGCAGGAGCTTATAAGTTTATCCTGGACATAAACACAGATGAAAGCAAATTGCCATAAAAAAATCCTTCAAAACATGAAAAGTCATAAAAGATGTAACTACACCCAAAACCTGTTAGAGGCTTTCAGGTTTGTTAAGCTACAGAGGAAGATTTCATCCAACCAAAAAGCCCAGCGATCAGCTTCAGAGAGGTCCAGTAGGCTGCCCCAGCCCAGCCACATGGGACAACCGATCCCAGCTACCTTTCTCTTCTGAGAGCCAAGCTGCCAGGAAGGGGCCAGGACACCAGGAACAAGAGGAGATCCTCAGTCCAGCATGAGGTTCCCAGCAGCAACAAAGTTTTGGAGATGGGCTCAATGACTCAGTGCCATCCAAGTGCCCAGTGTAGCTGCCAAACTGACATGCCAGCCGCGATTTGCATTCCTGTTGTCTCTGAGAACAACAGAGCTACCAGAAATAGGATCAGTGGGGACAACCTTCTCATTAGGAGGAAAGCATCAGCCACAGAAATGAGGAATGTACCTGTAAAAGAATCTCACTGTTGAGGGACTCATCTCACTCTCACCGGTGAGAATTTGCATAGCTCCGAAGCATTTAAAAGCAGAATTAATAAGATTCTCTTCACTTCATCGGTTCTGGGCAGTAGGAGGAACACTTGATTAGTTTGCCTGTTAAAGTGTTACTGACATTCCATACTGTAGTTTTCAAACAATCAGATCTTGACTGTTTTTGGTCATGTAAATAAAATTCTTAAAAGCGTTACTTTCAAGGCTATTTAACTCTGTAAAAATGCACCATTATTTTCAAATCTCCAATTCCCTTGTCCCAAGAAACTAAACAGTATGTTTTCATGCATATGGCACAGGAAATGAAGAGTTTTTATAGGAATATTTAAGACTCACTTTTGCAGACAAAGCAGACTTAGAAAACCTGTTTCAAAAGGGGGATTTTCTCAAGGTTGGAAGGGGCTAATAGTTATGAGCCTTTGAAACAACATTCATCCTTCAAAAATAATTTCATTTTAATCACACTGGTTCACTGGACACTTAGAATGCACATACAGAAGATTAAAGGTGAATGCATGGGAGGGTATCTGTTGTGTAGAGTTTGGGAAATGAACCCAGATTCCAGCTTGGTAGAGAAGTTCATTGGAAATTCCTGTTGAGTATTCTTATTTCCATAATAAAACCAGAAAGCAGACATCTTCCAAATGCCCTGGATGCACTATAGTGGCCTACACCCACTAGTACATGTACTTTGGGAAAAGTACATTACCAGGCTTCTGGGCCAAGGAACAAACAAACAGCTACAGAAATGTTTCTGGGCAGAGATGGACTCTTGCCTAAAGGGCTGTGGGCTTCCCTGGCAGAGCCAAGCATCCTCAAGGCAAGAGGTGTTTCAAGAGCACGCAACAAGCCAATCTAAATATGAATCTTTGATTCATCTCTCCTTGCACAGTTTCACATTTGTGCTTTAACTGAATGTTCCTTAGAGAAAAGGGAAAGGTTTGGGGGAAAAAAAAGTGAAAAGAAAAATCAAAGCAAACCTGGGAGGAAAGTGTACTGACAGCAACATCTGCTCTAAAAAGGCACAGACAGAGCTTACCTTACACCACAGCAAATGACAGGAACTTTTAGATCATCAAGAAACAAAACTAAAATGTTCTTAATCAGAAAAAAGTGAAGTGAAAAGCTGTAAAAGTAGGAGAATATCTCACTGACAGGGCAGGAAGAAAATTCAAGAATCAGGTCAATAGCAAGAATAAAAGTTCCAGGGGATATTTTTCCACAAGCATTTGAAGAAAAAAATAAAATTGACACAATGAGTAAATTCAGGTTGAATTCAGCTAATTCTTGGGTGAAAGAAGAGTAAAGGTATGGATTTCTGAAGATAGAAAGTATTTCTACTCCAACCATTTACGAGTAAAATTTTGTAACTTGTTCAAAGTGACATTCAATTTTAAAATGACAAGAACCATCAGAATACAAACAATTCAATTTTGGTGGAATGAAACATTTTGGTTCATTCAAGGTCTTGGCACGATAAGTTTTTTGGTTTCATTTTGCCAAAGAAAACTTCAGAAAATTCTGATCCAAGACATTTTTTCGTGCTCTTTTGGTTTGGCTTCTGAACAAAAAACCCCAAAGCAGTATTTGCCCAAGTCAATTAAAATCATTGAATGAAATTATGCCAAGGTAACGTCGTTTTAACATAGGAAAATGAAGATGCTAAAGCATCACATTAATCCAAAGCAGCTGTGTGCTGGTTTCTGCTTGCTGACTGCTGAAGGAAATACAAAAGTAATGATGCAATGCTACATGTGATGAATTCTGGAATACGAGCTTATGCGTTTAGAACTCAAAGCTGGTGGAGACTTTCTCTCGCTCTGTCTTTTGCTTTTTCTCTCTAGGCTTCTGGCCACACATACCAGTGATATACTGCCAGCGAGGCAGACAGGTGCTCCCCAAAACTCTTTCAAAAATGGACTTCACTGACAAACAGTGGCTGCCTTTTGCTAACACAAGTAGAGTCTTGGCCTTCACAGGTTATTTATTGTTGATGTGCTGCAACATACTTCATTTCAAAAGACACAAGGCAATTTAGTGGTGAATTTCTTTAAATTTTTGTGTGCCCTCACTTGTAATGCCAAATGTTCTCCAGTAGGCAAGATGTGATGGTTCATGAGACAGGCACAGCCTCCTGCTCCTCCGTGTGCTCCCATTCCTGCTACCACTGAGGCCACTGCTGGGATCACTGAACTGCCACCAGCATCATATTGTCTTCACCAGAAAACGCATGTACACAGAACACAGATGACAAGAATAACAAATGGGAACTAAGGGAGGAGTTAATGCAGGAGGAGACTTTGCAGCACTTCCAGCAACAGTGATCTGTCCCTGTCTTGATGAGGGTCCCTGTCTGGTGCTTGTGGGACTGAGAATAGCATTTGCTGCCAGGTAAAGAGCTGCGAGTTTCATGAAAACACAAGATAGAGAGTGTACTACAGCCAAAACAGAAGGAGTCTTTCTGACAGAACAGTAAACAGGAGAAGTAATAAGAGGAATAACAGAAGTGACAAATTAATGACAGGCAGCACATCATTTGATACTCATGCAAGAGCTAAAGAGCATTATTTTTGTACTGCCATGAAAACTCCAAGTAGAATAATGCAATAAGGTGCAATATTTTCAGTGGTTATTATCACTTTCAACCGTGAAACAGATACAAAAAGAAGTATGGCCTACTAACTGAACTCTGTACTTAGCACACCTAGGCAAAGTGCCAACATATAGCCACTTGCAAATAGGGACCTATCCTTCTGTTAGGGTGAGGTATCACATAGAACACAGAGTCTTGCCTGTAGACTGACTAATCAGTAGGAAAACTGTTAGGTGTGGACTGAGTACATAAAAGTGGCTAAGGATTGATTGTAGTAAGAAATATAAAACTGAAAAAGGTATATAACCTAACCACAAACACAAGGATGTAGGGACATTTTGATAAGAATGTGTAAGTTGTTTACTTGTGCCTATAAAAGCCCTCTTAAAAGTACTGCTTGTTGGACACATACCTGGTGGTGCAACCCCTACATGCTCCTGGCAACAAATAAAGGTGTGATTTACTATGCAGTGCGTACTGTGTAGTCCATCCCTTTGAACCAACAGCACATGTGACAGCCAAGACTTTGACAATGGTATGAAGACTTGCTTAAGACCACCTGGGAGCAGATAAAGTGATTTAGAATGTTTCTGTCTTCACACCAATGACTCAGCCGTGATAACTCCCCTCTGAGGAGGCATTAGCACCTTCACACCCAGCCTGAGAGGTCATGTCTGCTAATGGGCCATTAGGGATTGGCATAATAGGTAGTTGAAAGGACCTAGACCATCAAAGACTCCAAAAATATCCCATGACTCACGCAGTTAAATCACCCATTGTGAAACTCCTGCCCCGGGGGAGGTACTGGGCATTCCCACCTGAATTTGACATTATGTCATCTTTGGGTTTTAGGACTCCTGGTACCACTCTCGAATCCAGAGGAGGCCCAAACCTCAACAGGACTGCAACTGCCACTCTTACTGAAACTGTGACCATCATCCTCACCAACAAGTTTCCTTTCAATTTACACTCAGAGGGACCATGTGGCGCTCAGCACAGGAGCTAATGAGCACCATTCTCTTTGTGCCCCAGGGTGCTGGGTTATACACCTGATTTTTGCAGGTTAAAACCAGTTTTCCTCTGTCTCATTGTATTTATTGTAATCTTTAGTAAATTATAGCTCTGACTTGTCATCTCTCTGGTTAGGTTCATTCCTCCCACCAGTTTTCCTTTAAACCAGCACAACAATGGATGCCACTGCAAGAAGAGAGCCACTGTCTATGCATAGAGGATGCACCTTCACCCCAGGGACTTGCCTCTTCCTCTGACTCTGCCTGCTATGAGGAGGCCAAGTGCTGTGGTTATGGGCTGCATTTAAATGCTGCTTACAGAAGCCTTGAAAATAGGCAATAAGGTAATTTATATTCCCATTCATGTCACTGGTTACTTACATCAGGCAGACCAGACCGCTGAAGGGTCTCCTCATTGTGTCCCATAAAGGTAGATGTAACTTGCAGGCTTGAGCTTATTTTGGTAGGCAAGAACTCAAACATGCATTGCTGGAGCTACAGAGTGACATGGTCTTCAAGGCACTGCATGGCCAGTGCGCCAGGTACGGAGCAGATGTTGCCCAAGCCAAGCATGCAAATCACTATCTGCAGTACTAACACTGAATTTTAAGCATTTTGGTCCAGGAAAATCATCATCTCCTCTGTAGAGCTGAGGTAAAAAAGCTACAACCTCCAAACACAACAAAAACTGTCTATGATAAATTATGGATTAGCTTTCTGTGCAAAGTGTTTCAGGTGACAAAGAAGCAGATGGGTTTTGAGTCATGTGTACATATGTTTCTCAGTAGAAGAGGTTTTTGTGGAAGTTTCTAGCACAAAGAACACAGAAAAGATCAGATAAAGTCCTTTCAAAGACTAAGAGGAAAAGATGTCATTACAGTGACAACTAAAAGTAATGAAATACTGGAAAAGCTACTTCAACATACATTTAAAGGTGAGCAGAAGTTTCCTGGACTGAGACACAAAAGAACATGTGAGGTTTTGTGTATTATTTTTTCTTTTCAGGGGTTTTTAAGCAGGGTATCACACGGGTCCCCGAGAATACTCTCGGGGAGTGACAGCAGAGGCCTTGAAAGCACAGGTACAAGATGACTCCAGGGGGAAAAGCACAAATATGAATGGTCAAGGATGGTCTGTAAAGGATTGAAACCCTGAGAGCTGGGCAGGGCAGACTTTAAGAGAGGGAACAAGGGACTTGTATTAAATAGATATAAAACATCTCCTTTACAGTGAAAACACAAACAAGGAAAGGAGGAATTAAAAAAAAAAACAAAACAAAAACCAAACCGTCTACAAGCCTGGAAGAGCAGGGTAAGAGGTGCCCCTGCACTCTGCCATCCCCTCTCTCCAACACTAACAGCATTGTGCCCAGTTAATGCTCGACCAGAGTGAATCCTCACTGCTCTTCTGTGGAGAAGGAATGCTCTCCTACCGAAACTCAGCAACCATCCATCAAGTGTTTTGTTTTTCTTCATGGATAAAACCCACTAGAATTAGAGTTGTGTACACACCTGTGTGTTTTCTGCTCTACCTTTCCAATGCAAGGTGATTAAAACCACAGCACCAAGTCAGACTGAAGTTGAACACAATTAAAAACATGGAATAGTAAAAAATAAAAAAACCCTGAAGATATAAAACATCTAAGTACTTAAAGGTTTATAAAATGTTGTGTGACTTCAGAAAATGAATAAGAAATTCATTACACAAATACTTCCTAAGGGTGCATTTCCCTGCTTGAGGTGCTCCTGGAATGAAGCTTGGCAAATGCAAAGAGCCTACGAAAAAAATGACATTAATTCTAGAAGGTTCTGAATTTAACAAGTTTCTACCTTCACATGAGAGGAGAGTTATTATTCTGTCACTCCTTCTGGAATGATATTAAGATTCAGACTCCGAGCATGGCAATGGAGTGCGAAGGTTTGCTGTGCACTGAGCGGCTCCTCGCTGCACCTGCTTACGATCGATTGCCTCATTATCATTTTGCTCAGTGGGAGAGAACACAGCTACATTCACACTCAGAGAAAACTGAAAATTCATAGGGTTTATTAATATCCTTTCATCTGCAGCCCTATATGCTACTTCCTGAGCACTGGGCAGCACCGCATGGCTGTAACAGGGAGATTTATTGTCCAGCCCTGCACGGCAAAGAATTGCACCAAGAATTCTCCAAGCTGTGGGGATGGCAACTGAATATGAGCACAGAAATAAGAAGTCATGCCCATACGATGTGTTGGTGCTCTGGTTTTTTATTATTATTTTTCCCCCCAAAAAATAATGCGTCTAACCCAAAGCAAGATAGAAAGATACATGGAGAGGAAGGAAGCACGAAAAATCAATGCATTTTTCACGTGTTTTCACAAATCATGATAAACCACCCTCCCTGACTATTTTCATCCCTGCAGCCAGGTGAGCTCTATGCTGTAGTTCTTAAAAACCAGAGTTTGGGCTTCCCAGCATGGCTTTTTGCTTCCTGGGCTGGCAAGGGCTAGAGCACTGGCCCAGTGCTGCTGGGCTGTTCCCGGGAAATTGAAAAGGGCTCTGAGCAACCTGATCTAGTCGAAGACATCCCTGCTTTTTGCTAAATGATTTTTAAAGGTCCCTTCCATGACAACTATTCTATGAGCCAATGATTCAGAGCTACCAGCAGGGCTTGAGGCAGCCCCCCCAGGCAATTCCCAAAGTGACTTGGGGAGCAGCTTTCAGAAGTAGCTTACTGTCCTCTTTGAAATGTAGTTTTTACAACTGAAACATCATAACACCAAAAATTGCTGTAGATATGTATTTCATCAATACTGACATTCCTCCTGACAGTATTTGCAACCCCTTATCTCTGTTTGGGTTTTGTTTGCACACTGTTGAAAACAAAATTTATTTGCACATAGGGAAAGCTCAGCAAATAGTTAAATATATTCACCCAAAGAGCCACATGTAAGAATCACACATGCAGAAACTGGTAACTGACACATGGAAATAGCTGACCAACCACAGGTCCCAAAATAGCAAATACCCAGTGAAACAATTGTACTGCTGGAATATGTTTGCATAAATTATTCACGGAATAATTCTGAATATTGAATATGTATAATGTTAAGGCAGTCTGGGGAAGTCTGCACTCCTGCATTTTTCTTTTTTTGTATGGATTTTTATCACTTCTCCTTTTGGTCTGCTCAATTCCCTCTCTCCTCACAGGCTTACTGACAAAGGTGTGACTAAGTGTCCGTCTCCCATAGCGACCCTCCTAACTCAGAGTCTGCCAACTGAACACTAAGAGCATTAAGGTTAATATGAATAAAATGGTTAAATCAAGATTCCTTCATTACAGCAACAACAGCCTACTTTCTCGATACTGAAAATGCTTACGAAACTTGAACACAGAGTTGACTTGTTTTATTTGCTGCCAGAGGATTGCACTGTTGTTTGGTTGTCTGGATCCTGTGCTGACCAGCCCACAGCTATCTGTCACCTGCCCAAAAACTGCTCATGTCTGTAGGGTGAGATAAAGTACCAAAGGTCCTTTAAGAGGCAGTTTGACACCACTATTTATTTCCTGTGATTGATTCAGCACAATGCGAAGGAACAATTTCAGTTCTTTCCCAGACTGAAGGTATGCAAGTAAAATAAATATTCCTTTCTTAAAATTCACAGAAGGCAAGGTTGAGGATTCTCTTGGTTTACCATGACCAGGGCAGTTAATTCTATCCTGACAAGTGCATTAATTTAAGTCTATGCATCTTGGGAGGGAGAGGTATGAATCAACTTTTTTTTTAATGCTCAGTAGGAAAACACGAAAAAAGGGCGGGGAATCTTATACCACTTTTCCTCTACTGATTCTCCAGTAGCAGGTAAGTAAGAAATGTTTTATGCAGGGTTGTAAATTCTCCTACTAATGATACTCCCTGTAGTACTTTTGCACCATGAAATGAAAAGGTAACAGTGCAATGTTTGTTCCAGAAAATTAACATCTGATAGGAAGAAGAGGACAACCACAGGAGGAGAAGGCATCAAACGGCAGAAGTCAAATGGAAGGACTAAAACAGCCAACAACTTCTTAGGTGTTTCAGGGGCAGAAGCCCTCCATCAGTAAAGCTCTGAGTGGGAAGTGATTAGCTTGTGACCATGTGCAACCTGTATTTACACCTCCAAACTCTGTCCAGTGTCCCAGGGTACATCTTCATGGCACAATATCAGGCTACACAAAGACCCTGAATGAACTTGCTCAAGGAGCTAAAGCAACTAAAGCCCTTCTGAGAAGTGTATTAAGAACACCACTTTATCCTGGCTAGTCTGTGCCTGGTCCTGAGAGGATGATTGGATATAAATCTCTCAAGCTCTAGAGAAAAACGTAGCCTTCAGGTTCTTGTGTGCCACCTCTAAGGTACAGTATTTTTTCATCTAGACAAACTCATCATTGCCTCGATTCATGCCAAGTGTTTCTTTTGTATGGCTAATTTACAGCCCTAGTGATGTCAGTATTATTTTGATTATTACAGGAAAAGAAATATAAATAAGAATAAAATCCCTTAAAGAGCTAGTGAAGCCACAGAAGTCAATAATAAAATTTACCACTGATTTCACTATTACAAGAAGTTCATCTTTTCAGCCAAAAATATCCTTTCAAACAAGATGGAAAGGTCGAATTAGCATGTGGAATTATGTGGTTCTATCTGCAGTAAGTTTATGACTTCTATTCCTATTAGGTATAACAGCTTCACAATTTTTAGTACGTTTATCAAGTATATGGATCATCCCATCTCCATTTCTCAGGTACAAACTCAAATGCCCCTCAGAGAATGTCAAGATACTTAACATCTTACCTTAACCGATTTCCATGGAAAACAAATAGGTCTTATACATTGAAGAATCTGACACAAAATTATTTCCCTGAGTTCTTACGAGTAATCAGCTGCAGAAGAGAAAACTAAATCTAATTTTCCAAGTTCAAGGTTGCCAACCTAATCTCTGGACTGGTTCCTTCTCCTGTGTGTTAAAGAAGCAGCCTGGAAAAGTGGCCAAATGTTGTCCCTCAGTTGAGTTTTCAACCTTGTTATGACATCAAGAGATCCATAGGACTCTTTGGGCCAAGCTGTGGAAAGATGGTTTTCTATATGGGGTGTATGGTCTTATTGCCTGAGTCACTTATGTGCATATTTATTGCTACAATACACCAAACATCATAAATTCACTTGTGGGGTTTTTTTGGTTTTGTTTGTTTGGTTATTTTTTTTTAATCTCTCTCACCATAGATATGTTATGGATGTCAGTACTAGCACAGTGATGACTCCACAATGTAAGGCAGGGTAAGTCTTTCCCATTGTGAGCACATGTTGGTGTATCACTGGCAGTCCCACATGCTTTGCCCTATTGCTGCTAAAAAAACCTGCTGAGGATCTCAAGGGACA
>JAWWMO010000043.1:58884378-58907825 GCA_035047845.1 Dendrocincla fuliginosa
ACATACAGTCATATACTAATGGTGTCTAAACAAGATTCACACAGTACTTTTTCCTTTCTATGAAATACATCCTCAGATGTTTCTGGAAGTAGTTTTACCTAGTGCTAATTTCTCCTGAACTGTGTTAATTTATATTAAATATTTGTTCTGTGTCCATCAACAATCCAAGATGTTTAGATACATCATGTTATTGTGCTAAGCTTTTGAGTATTTTTTTCTAAGCATTATTTCTGCTTTATTCATTAGTTCTTTCACGTTAATTATAAGTACATTTTCTCCCTGCTTAACTTGACAAACTAGTATTTTTCTCCTGTTCATTTACTCTATTTTTATGAAGTTATACTGCTTTTCTTCTCTTTTTAGGTACTCCTCAGTGGTTTTATTTAAGGTAATAACCTCAATGGCATTGTATACATTATAAAACTAAGCAAATACAGGACTGAGCTCTTTGTTCCTAAGTTATTTAGAGTTTGCATATTTCATTATATGTGAACAATTTTCCTGAATCTTAACTTGAATTGTTTTGGGTTTTAAATAAATTACTACGGAATATTTCTGAAGTAGCATCTCCTTTTTGTAGACAAATCCCAGAGAACCAGTTCTCAATTATTCATCGGAACATGTTTCTCTTAGGAAAAGAATATGATAAATCTGAGTATGCATGTTTACTTTCTGTTGTTTCTTTCTGATGGATTTATTCATATTGTTATATTATATGCAAAATGCTCTTTATATTGCATGTCTTCCAACTATCATCGCTCTTGTTCTGAATTTTTATGTAATGTAAAAATATTTTCTAAATTTTCATTTTCTTTTTCCTTAAACAGTTTTTATCAAGGAAACCTACAGTTATGGGGGGATTTTAAGCTTTCCTACAATAAGCTGCAATTTCTCATCTATTTATGCAAATGGATTCATAACCCAAACAGCCATCAATTCATGCTAAATGAGTTGCAAGTAAAGTATCCAAAAAATGCTTTTATTCTATTTGAGATTATCTTGCCATAGCCAATGTTGAAAACCAACATCAGACACAGGAAATGACTATATGTACATCACAGCACTAAACTTACTTCTCAAATGATCCTCTTTTAGAAAAAAAATGGAGTTTAATCAGAGGAGACACCTTTAAAGTGGTTTTCTTGGGTTTGCCTTATCTCTGTTCACACATTTACCCCCAAACGGCCATTCCAATGCCACAAGATCCAAATCTAGACTAAATACTACCAAAGTAAAACTAAGCACAAGGCAGGTAATAGAGACTGTGACCTGAAGACTTCATTTGAAAACAGGAATTTCACTTTTCTTCATTACCCCTCATTCTTCCAACTGTGCTAAGTAATTAAGAACTACCAAGACATTGTTTCTAACCTCTCCTTGTTTCTGCTCCCGGAAAAGAGGAGATTGGAAAAACCACAGCAGTGAAAGGAAGCCAAATTTCCTTTAACAAAATAATTTAGAACATGGTTAAGTCCACACGACTCATCTCCTCTACACACAAGGATTACTGGATAAAACTCTGCTACACACTTGCTCTTCATACCTTACCATCTGTGAAGCTTTCCCTTGATCCTTGTTAGCAGCATCCATAATTTTTATATGTGAGCATCGTGACCTACTTTTCCAGATCTTTAGACACCACCATTGGCTATTTTTAGCACTCCACTGACTCATTTGATGTCTCTGCATATAGAGGGCTACCCACGGAGGAGATTCACCTCTCTCCAATGTTACTATCATGTTTTCACCAGCTTGAGACCACAGATGGGAAAAATGTTCTGCAAGTTTCAACTCAAATTTCTCACATGACCTACTACAAACCACAACGTTGACCCTCTGGAGAGGGGGTCAAGTTGCCAGCAGTAACGTCTGACCTCTCCATGCTCACAGAGCAGGTTACAGGCATGGAAATAAATCATTTCTTTTCTTTCTTCATTAGCAACTTCCCTCAAAGATCTTTAATTAGAAAAATATTTTGAGAAGAAATTAAGATGCCAGATTCCTGGCTCTGCGCAGACAAGTCTGTGCATGACAGGAGGTCCTCTACTGATTCCCTCCAAAAGCAGATGCTTTGGGTGTGACTCACAGTGAAAAGCAAGGGCAGCAGTGCAGTTACTCTAAAGTATAGATGGATGTTAGCAATTAATGCAGTGTAACAAACCTTAGAAATGGCTAGTTAGGGGGTAGAGAACAAGAAATGCATTACTCTTCAGAGTCACATAGGAAATGCAAGGCACTAAGTGCTGTATGACCTGCTTAGAACAAAGACTACCCGGCACTACAAACTTAAAACCTCAGAGTCAATGTGACCTGAGGACTCACCCCAAACAGACTCTCACTGCCTGAGAACACCACGAACGAACAGTAACACAATAGGGTATTTGTCCAAGGAGACCAAATGCATAACTGTGGCCTTGGCAACTGGTCAGTCACACACCTCACCCCATTATAAGGCTCCTTCATGCATGTGGCTGTGACATCACTTTACATATAAATAATATGATAAAATAAGTTATCTGGTTGGTTCCATACTGAGTGTCCATGTCTCTCTTCTCAAAGAGCTGACTGACACAAGATATAACAGGTGAGAAGAAGATATCAAAGAAAGGGAGAAACAGGACAACCACCACCTCCACTAGGAGCTCTGCCTTTGCGGTATCAGAGTTGTTTCTGGTCACTACCAAAGACACTTGCCTACCAGAACTATAGGATGAATGTCTATTTATCAGCAGGGGAAGGAGGACTGTTGTTACCCACTTTGTAATTCCTGCATGAAGATATGATGTTACACTCAATAATAAGAATTAAAAAAAAAAAAAAAAAAAAAAAAAGAAAAAGAAAGTCAATTGAACCTTCAGTGGTAGAAGTAATTGCAGAAGTTACTGCGTTTTGGTAGCTAGAATTTGTAAAGTCCAGGATCATGACAGTCGATATAACAACTATTTCTGCATTAATACTCAAGGAAATTCTGTATTTCCACTGCAGGATTGCTACAGATTTGTAGATACTTATCTTTCAAACTTAAAAGTGTCTGTGGCATGCAGTGTGGAAACCCATCCTACACTATCAAAGCACCTTTTCTTTATTGCATTCCAGTGCCCTTGCAGGTTTTCTTATGGCTTATTTCCTGTGTATTCTCTACCATTGGCCCTGGATTATCAGGAACTGAGCAATGTAGGCAACAGCTTAAATGAAAAGAGATGTTTTTCAGGTGTACTAAGCTTACTTAGAAGGCAGACTGAATTCTTATTTAGCTGGTTAAAAGAGCATTCTTTGTAGGCTTTTCAAACCTGAGCCTAGACAACCAAAATTATTCATAAATAGAAAGAAGAATGTACCCCAGGCTTTAAAAAAAGACAGCAAACTATACCTAATAATTATTAGATTGAAGAAATTAATTATGGGAAGTCACAGATTCTGTAGAAATCTTTCCTGAGATACTACCCACTCAAGCTGTTCTGCATTCTGATTTTAACCACTGTATTTTTCCCAAGAAGGAAAAAGTCTCCGTCATATTTCTCATGCCTACTGCTAAAAGTTTTGAAAGGTATAAATCAGAAAACACCACAAAACAATTTTCTCCTTCACACAGCACCTAGGATAGATTTTTACATTTAGCTCATCATCTAAAGGGAAAAAAAAATTACGTCAGAGAGATTTATTGACATGGTGAGGTAGAGCTGCTTTCCTCAAAGAAGTAGTTACTGAAAAAAAAAAAATCTCCCAATATCTGTTTGGCTTGCATACCTGCTGGCACCTCTGATCTCTGGTCAGCAAAGATAATTGTTTCAGAATAGCATACAAACTCATTGCAGGTTTGAAGCATAAACAACATCTGTGGAGTTTTGGAGAATGGAACAAGCAAGTCAATGTCTTTCCTAACAATAATGGAAGGGCCATGAGTCACATCTCTTCAGAAAATCCTTGTGCCAATCTAGTGTCACCTAAGGACAAAAATTGAACGAATATTCTCCATCTACAAGCTCAGCTCTGTAATCTCTGTTGGCTGTTGCCAAAATCAGAATAGGATAAAACATCACAGATCAATACCACCAGAAACTCTGCAGCGTATGCAAAGCCCCCATACTTCTGATGCCACTGTTCGAAAGAAGACAGCAATGACCCTGACAAAGGACAAGGGAGAAATTTTCAAGAAGTCACCAGGCTCCAAGTGTGATGACAATGTTATATCACAGGGCAGAAAATATCTTAGTCAGGAGAAAAACAAGTACCTTAAAAAAATTCAAAGGACCCGTGAAGTACTGGCTAACCATAAAGCCCCGCAGTGCTGAAGATGGACAGCTAAACCTCCGTTTTGCCATTAAAGGGACTGTGGCCCTACTAGATGGCTGACCCATTCTCAGATGATGGGAAACTTTTCCTTTGGGCTTCTCCTCCACGAAGTTCAGAAGCAGGCTGTGAAATCAAGTGAAGTATCTAGTTTGGCTTTAATTGCAACCCTTACCAATCAAGTGCTTCTTTACTTACCTAATTACTGCAAAATTTTGCTGTTATGTTTGCTAATGATATGTTTAAGTGTAAGGTGCAGTATCAGCCAGAAACAGAAGATTCACTATTCAAAATTTTAACAGAAAAAACCAGTATTTATCCATATGCATGTGTTACCTTTCAGTGAGTTTTTATTTGTTATCCAGAGACAACCACTTATGACAACAAAGCAATACTAAGACTACATTATGACAGAGTTTGCAGCCCTACAGGCAAACCTCTCTGCTTCAAGCTAGCCAAGCATCCAGTTGAGGAAACAGCTTCTCAAATAATCTAAAATTGCTTTACCACAGGAGAAAAAAAAAGCTGTTAGGGTGAGTTCAGATACTGTTGCCACCAGGAACATGCCAATTGCTATGAAGTTACTGCACATCTCAATGCCTCCAATGATGCATCACAACCGGTCACGATCATTAATGAAGTCTTTGAGCTGTGCTAGGTGTTAGGCTAAGTCATAACAGGTTCATTTCCATGAACACAAAAGGAATGCAGAGGAAACCTCAGTAAGTTGATAACAGAGACAGGAATGTGAATACAATGTACTTGGAATGCACAGCTGGAAAGCAATGTCAAAGGGAACTTGGACAACTGGCAGATGACTTGATCATCACCAGCCACAGCAGTCCTGACAATTGTGAAATATAAACATGCCCATTCCTGCCAGATCAACTAATCCATACAAATTAGTAACTGGCTCCTGTTTACAGAACTGCAGAAAAGTAGAAAGCTCTCCTACAGATTAGTTATTACAAAATTTGATAGTGGGTAACAAAGACTTGGGCAAAGAGGAAACAATGAGAACTGTGATACTGTTTCAAATTCACATCCTAATGTCCTGCATGTGCCTTATTGTACAGCATGCTATATAAGCAAGAAAGGAATTGTTAGTGGTTGTAACAAAATTCCAGTAGTGTCTCCAGTGTTTTGGTTAGTGGTTATTCACCCCCATACACAAACACAGTTTGCTATTGCAAAGTCACAAAGTACTTCCATTTCTGATGTAACACCAGTCTTGCTGGTTGTGTGATTGCACGGGACCTTCACACATAGTGTAAGAGGAATAGACTCAGGCAGATTTTACTCGGACTTCTACAGCTCTAGTGAGCATGGACCACAATATGCATACTGTAAGAGCTGCCCCGGTGCAATTCTAACAAGGGACATAATGTTGTCAGCTCTATTCTTATTTTAAAAAACTGTTTTCCTTATAATCAATAAACAGCAATATTTAAGGTGTAATGAAAAAAAAAAAAATCCACAAAAACCACCAAACTTGAAACCTAACCCCCAACATGAACCAGTCAACTAAACTACAAAACACAAAAACAACAAAATGAAAAAAAAAAAAAAAAAAACAACTAAGCAAATAGCACACCCACACAAAACCAAAAAAAAACCCCACAACATAAAAATCAAAATCCCACCTCTATCTATTAAGAAACGTTATCATGGAGACTGTGATTACCACACAGAAGGCAGTCTTCAGCAAGGGTTCTCATACCTAAACTGAGCCAGAGATGTAGATATCTCCAGAAAGCTTAATCAGAACTTGCCTTTTTCAGGTTGTATCATCTTTTAGAGTTTCTGGAGCCTGGTTCATTGATTAGAACACATTACCTGTCTGGAAGAAGGTATGGTAGACGCATCAACCCTGGCAAATGAGCTGAGCTATACCTAAGCACTGGTTGAAGAGAGGCCAAGGAACTTGAATCCCTTCTATTATATATAGATATGCATAACTATATCTATATATATTTGCTGAAAGGTTGTGGGGATTTTGTTTGTTTATTCATTCTTTAAAGCAGCCATTTGGAAGGAGCAGTAACCATAGTATCACAGGGAGTAGTATCACATAGGTACCAAGGGCAGCTAGGTCTGTTACCCCAGTACAACTGGTAGTAAGGAAATAGGACAGCTCCTCAGTGTGTGGGCTGTGTCACCCCCAGAGAGGTGAAGGAAGAGGGGACACAGAGGGGCACAGCAGGAAAGCACAGCAGCTTTCCTTCTCCTGAAGCTGTGCAGACATGAACCATGGTCACGGTTGTACTGCAGCAAAGCCAATGCACCATTTCTTAGCAAACAAGTTATATTTCTTCAAAAGAGGAGTCTGTGCAGCAGTGGGGGAAAATGCTGGAAATTTCTTCAGCTTTTTCACCATAGCGTTTGATTGTTCATGCTTGGTTTTGTACCACAGAACTTTTAATGACAATATCAGACCTTAATGTAGCTTTGGGTTAACTCCCACACCTGCGACTAATGGTCTTGTGCCAGTTTATGCTTCCCTATTTACCTATCCTGGTGATTATTTTGTACTAACAGATGTCTTAGTTTTGAGAACGAAGATTGTGTGCTGGACCAAGGATGATAAGAGAAGTGCATTGTGACCTTGACCACATATGTGAGATATTCTCAAGGAGAAAAGATTCATTAGAAGATGCAGTACCATAAAAGGAAAATTTGGGAAATAGGAAGTTTTCCAAATGACCACCAGAAATGCTTAAAAGGCCTCTACCCATATCCAAATAAGCCCATAGAAATATTTAGCATATATACATCTATTCAGGGAATGTAATGAGTATGTATCAATTTCATGACTATGACCTGGTCTGTCAGCTTGCTGGTTGTGCATGTTGGGTGGAATAATCCCAATGCACCCAGAACTGCAGTAATGTCAGCTTTCTAACCCAGCAAACAGCTTGGACACTTCATTTCCTGATTTTTGGTGACACTGTGACCCCAAAGCCTAGTCCAAAGTAGGGTACATTGTACTGAGCTTTTCTCAAACAGTGAGTGACAATATTGTGGGGTGGGTTTTGGTTTTGGTTTTCTTGTTTTGTTTTGGGGTTTTGTTGTTGTTTGTTTGGGTTGGGTCTTTTTTTTGTTTTTATTTGGATGGTTTTGTTTTTTGGGGTTTTTTGGGGGTTTTTTTGTTTTGTTGGGTTTTTTTTTTAAGTTTAACTTCCCACAAAATGTATCTAACCCAAGTCAGCTCAAACTAAGTTTAGGTTGTCATAAGAATAAAAAGTGATCATGGCAGGGAAGGAATGAGGAGCTGTAGCGCAGACAATTTTCAGAGACAGGATGGGATCTGGAGAGGACAGGACACCAGAGGCAGCAAGTGCTGAGGATAGAGGACAGAAATGTGCAGATGTTCTTTCCTGCAAAATAATTTCACAAAAAAGTAAAACACAAAAACAACCCAGATGTGTGAAAACAGTAGAGAGGGAGTAGAGGGACCTCTCATACTCATATTTAGAGATAAACGCTCAGTGACTAACTGACCCCCACCAGCATGTGATGCGGAAAACTGCACAAGGAGAAGAACTTGCTGCCTGGAAATGACAACTAAAGATACTTTTGCATCTCTGTGAAATTACAGAAGTCTCTGGACCCTCCTCACAAGGGGCTGCACAGCTGCACCCCTTCATACCTGCCACAACATCCACTGATAACCAGGGGAATGATAAACAAGCCCTGTAAGACCACTCTTCCAAAGATGATTCCTACACAGATCAGAAACAAAAGTATCAGGAAGTAAATTACCCAGTGTTTTGCTACGTGTTAAATCACATACTATTTGATTTCTGAAATACAGATTATCAAATGCTGGACCTTAAATTCCATACAGAATTTAAGGTCCAGATACCCTTTTGTAAGGAACACAGGCCCTCTTCACCTTTCTCTTTATGTTATATACTGACTGAGCAGACCTATAGACAAATGTGGCTGGTAACAGTTTAACAAACCCCATGTTTTCCCATCAATCAGCAGTTGCACCCTGCAGTACACAGCTAAGCCAGGAACGAGTACATTTAAAGCAAATTTCAGAAATTACTTGTGGAAAATAATTTTTATCATGTTACATAAGAAAGTATATCTCAGTGGCCCTGTCTGCACTTCACTTTCATCTGTCCAAGTTACTTTTACGCTATCAAGTCAGGCACTGAAAGCAATTTAACCAGAGAAATTGGGAATATCATCACCAGCATCCCAGATATTGACCTGTCTCCTTTGGTAAGTTTTACAGATTGTGTTGAACTGGCTGCTAGAAATACCCAAGCAAGTTTCAAGTTAAATTAGCTTTAGACATGCCTAAAAAGCCACCCCTTTTCTCTGTCCTTGTCCCATTTGTGAAGCTGCTGACTACCCAGATTATACCCCATGCTGGACATAGAGACATTGCTACAAGTGCTCAGTAAGGAACCCAGAAGTGCCACCAAGCATCTTCCCCTCAGCTTAAAACAAAAAAATTATTCCTGTTGATGCCCTTAATAGTTATATGCAAGAATAGAAAATGCTGGTCACGTACACACATTGCTGGATCGCAGGAGATTTCAAGCAGCACTGTTTTTGCCTGTAGACAAGCTTGAGTGGAAAGGCAGATAACTGTGACATTTTTCAGAGGGTCATCCCTGCAGTACCAGAGCAGATCTGAATTTGGAAGGTTCAGGGAGATGACAAAATGAGCAGGAGAACCGCTTTCAAGCTGCAGAATCTTTGTTTTGGGAGACTTGCACACTACACTGACAAACACCAAACTTCCCTGCCTTTAGCCTCATGTCCAGTGACATTATCAAGAACAAACTAGTGCTGAGAACTCTGCTGCAGGCTGAAGGAGGAGATGCTGAACTGGTTATGTAAGGACTGCTAGAAGTTATTTTATGCTAAGGAAAATCATAAGCCACATTAACAGAGTCCAACATTTTAAAAGCACAGTTTAATTGAAAATGCACTCCCTTGGGACAAAAAAAGGTCAAAATGGGATTTACTTGACCAAACATTGTGGCGACAGTTACGGTGATTAAGAAGTCTGAGATAAACAGTGACTGGAAAATATACTGACATTAAACCATTTAATCAAAGAAACAAACACATCATTAACAAGCAATAACTCAGAGCAATGGATAATAATTATAGTTAGAAAGAATGGAGATCTAAATCACAGGACAAAGTGGGAATTTTTCATGACATAACAAATATTTTGCATTCTGAATGCCTGTGGTTTCACGCTATTGGTAAGATGTGGGAAGTAAATTACACCAGATTTTATTTTATGAACATTTTGTGTTGAAGACAGTGATAGGGCATGTGAGTCACTGAAAGCCACAAGCCAGGGTATTATACCTTTATAAAATCTATTACTTGTGCCATTTTATAGAACACAAATATTCTTAAATGTCCCCAAAAGTGATTCAGTCCAAGTGTGGTGGAAATAAATAGGTCTAGGATGAAACTAAACTTATTTTCCCACTGGCTTACCACTGCAATTGAAGTACAAACCCCTTCATCAGCCAGCATGATAATTCACCCAGCCGCCAGTGGTGAGAGAATTTCTGCATCTCTGTGTTAACAGAGGCAAGAGCATTAGCCCTGTTTCCATACTGCAGGGTAAATGGTTCTGACCACTGCACCACTAAAGCTAAGCCCTCTTTGCACACATGAATTAAGGCTGTAACTTGACCATTAACTCCCTTTTCAGTGGCAATATCAGATTCAGCAGTTCCCACCACTCTTATTCCCCCTGCACTCACTGTTCCCCAGCAGCACTAGTGCTTTTCTTCTGTCTCATGCCCTGCACTGGCCAGGATCCCCAAAGAGACAAGAGACAGAACACAGGTGGAGCTTGCACTGGTGCTGCTGCCAACAAGGTCAATGCCAGCCAGCCCATGAGTATGCTCGGGTCCCATGTTTCAATAACTCACCAAGATTCTATCTTTACTAGAAATAGTATGCAGATAATATGAGAAATTCAATTAACTTTTCTTTACTTAAAAAAAAAAAAATCACAACCAAAAAGGCAAAAATATTTTTAGCCCTTATGGAAACTGCTTCATTTACAAAGGGCTCCTTTGGTTCTAGAAAATAAACCACTTATCACATATGAGCAAGACTGGTAGATATTGGATGTAAGAATCAGAGGTCTGGAGAGATTTTGCCATGTTTTTCTCCTACTTCAGCCCTTGCAGAGAGCAGGGCCACAAAGGTAAATTCCTATGGAACAAAAACCTAGTGACCTTAAATGTGAATGGCCCTATGGCTCCTAGACCTTGGAGAGATACCAAAAGTTGGATGGGAAAATAGCCTTCAGCTGGGAGGTCTGCCTCTCGCTGAACTTATGATGAACCACAAAGGAAGGGGGAAAACCATATGCCCTTGAAACATCACAGTTCACATGCAATCACACTTTTGTCACTGCAGGCAGCTAAATTTTCAGCACAGTCCTTGAGATTCTGCACCATCCTACACCAGCTTTGGGGTGTACTTTCATCTCCTCCACTCTGAGAGTACCCCATCAGTTCTCAGCACACCTCTTTCCCTCAGAATACCAACAAGACCTACCACACACATCTTCTCAAGGGTCACCAAGTACAATGCAGGCTAAGGCTGATGCACACAAACAAAAATTCAGCTCTGGTTCATTGGACAGCTGCGAAACACATGCTTTATGTGGCTCAAAGACAAGAGCCCCACAGGACATGGGGGCAAACCACAAAGCAAACTTACACCTTTTGTCAGGAAGGTGTTTTTTACCAGGTCTCTGGAGAGCTGATTGCTTTTCCCCCAGAGAAAGATTTATTTATATTTTTTTATTCTCACATACCCACGGAAACAAAACCATGCTAAAAGAGCAATTAAGCCCTAAGACAGAGCTTCAGATCTCCAGCAGGTATCACGTCCAACAGACCACAACAATCTCACTCCAGGCTCCCTCCTGGAGTGCTGAACAAGCCCAGGTTTCCAGAATACCTTGTGAATGTATCTCAAACCTACAAAACCATCTTTCTAAGCATTGCACCTTCAGTCAAGGAAGTTATGCAGGCTACATAGGTTTGCTTAGTCCTGCCAAGAGCCTCTGGCAAGCTCTTCTATATCTTCCTTCTGCCTTGTATAAAAAAGGTGATTTGTAGTTCTGTTTATTTGTCTGGGGTTTTTTGGTTGGTTGCTGTTTTGTGGTTTGTTTTATTTTGTTATTTTTTTTCGTTGTTTCTTTCTTTTTAAGTGCAAACAGGAACGTTTGACACGAAAGGCCATTTACTCTCATGTGGCTTGTGACTGTCTTGAGATCAAAGACTTCCATTATAGGCACACAATAACGTTTTCCAGCTTAATGGGAAGCAAAATAAAACCTGGAATTTGAGTTAAATTACAGAATATTTTTTGAAACTAAAGTTAAACATAGCATTTGGTTTTGAAGTCTGCAATTTTAAGGCTGCAAAAGATCAAATAATTTTTACCTAAAATAAATTGGAGCCCTCAATTTAAGATCTTTCAGATGGCACAGAACTAGCCTATTTAAAATCCATCACAACTGGATGAAAATTTTTATGCTAACCAAGGAAGCAGCAAATAGCAACAAAATACAGTAAAACACACAAATTATGACAAATGAGAAGGAACATAAGGTTGGAAGTTAGAATAGACAATATTGCCTTAAAAATTTTCCAGGTGCAGAATATAAAAATAGTTACTGACCTACATGCTAAGTAATAGCAGGCAACAACAGCCACGTCATCATCCTGGAGGAAAGTGGTTTGGGAATCAGCCTCTTACTGCCAGCTGCCTCATAGCAGGGATTAAGCAGGAGAAGGTCACAGCCCACCATCCAGGTCCTCACCAAGAGATGGAGTCCCACAATGCTGAACAGGAGGACTGGTAATGGTGTCCATTCATGGTCTACGCCACAGCAAAGGATGAGCCAGGAGTCCCCTAGGAGGGGGAACAGGAGACCACAGTCCCACAGGAAGTCAGGAAAGGACCAGCCCCTCCAGGCTGAAATGAAATGGCCCTCCAAGGCCATGGTGGTCATTAAAGGATCCAGGTGAAACTGGCCAATGGGGTCTTTAGGCCAATTAATGCTCTTTAAGCATTTCCACAGATTGTTCTTTGAGGCTATGAAAGACCCTGAGCACACAGCTAGGGTTTACAGTGCCTGAGAAACTCTGTGGAAGGAACTGAGTACAAGATGGCTAAGGGACATGTATCAAGGGTCTGGACTTCTGTAGCCTTCTCAGGTGTCTGTACTAACACTTAAAGTCATTTGGCAAAACAAGATCAAAAAATCTGAATAGCGAATAGGACAATCCCTAAGAAAGCTGTGAATGAAACAGATCAAAGACCACTTTCTGTTTAGAATTTCCTTTCCTTTTCTTTTTTTTTCTTTTTTTTTTTTTTAGGTTGTAATTTCTCTTTTCTTCACGCAAACTGTATTTTCAAGCACCATTACCATAAGTTCTCTCAGCTATTTCCCTTTCCCTGGCAAAATGGAAAGTAAAAGCTTTTGAAGAATGATGATTCCAAAGGTCACTCCTGGCCTCAGTTATTCTGATTTGAAGCCATTTTTGTACTTAGATCACAGCACTCTCAAGTAAACAGTTTTCAAGGGATGAATGTTTAGAAAAATTAATGGTTCCTTAGATTTCTTGATTTGGAGGCTCACAAAGTATTATCTGCATTTGAAAGTGCCAGGAAGGCATATTTCACTGGCATCCATAAGAAACATTATGGAGCTTGTTTCCTTGACTCAGAACCTTCAAACCCTGTGTGCCCCAAAATAACTTATGGTTCAAAATATGGTTCAAAGTTCAGCGAATATGGTTCTGACTAATTCGATGACCCATAAGAAAAATGTGAACTTAGGTCAAATTATTGACTGACCTATTTTTTGACTGACCTATTTTTTTCCTGAAGAGAACAGTTAATACAATGGCTACATGGCTAATGTGTACATTCATACAACAGTAATTTCCCCGAGGAGTTTGCAGCACAGAAGTGAGTAATTGCATTATGCAACGTTTTCAAAGCACGCTCCACTTGTTCACGATTAACCACACAACTATGTGCATGTGCCTATAATTCTGCTCTCTGAACTGTGGTTCTTCATGGGAACCGCTGTTCTTGCATTGGTGCTTTTGCCTGTGGCGAGGTGAGGAATCTGAGTCATGAGAGGAATTTTGGTCAGGAGCTGGTTTCAGCGCCCTTGGTTTCCGCGATCTCTGACTTTACCCTCTGGAAGCGGACAATCCCAAATAAGAAGACAATTAAGATGAGAGCAGCAGTTACAGAGTCCTCCAAAACTGTGGCCCCAAACCTTGTGCTTAACTTAATCCAGAGCACCTTCCCACTGACAATCTTCCCATGCACAGCTGCTGCTGCTGCGGCATCATGACAGCAAATTACTCCTGTTCATCAAGAACATCCTGTTCACCAGCAAGAAACCTCCTGTGTTTAATCTTTCAGCATGACCTTTAAACAGCCATGGTAAAGCACACAAACTCAACAGTCGGTGGGATTTGGATGCCTACAGTGATTACAGAATTGGAAATTTCTTGGGTTGCTCACAGCACCGTTAAATACTCAGATTTGTTAGATATTTTACTATGTGCTTGCATCCTCAGGATTTTCAGTGGGATGCACAGAGTCAGAGATCTCTAGACACCTCAGTTCTGCAATAGGACTTAGTTGCTTCTGACCCACACCTTAGTCTGCAACCAAACCACAAATTGTTTCTTTCTTTTTTCCAAAGAATCCAAAAGAATAGATTGGCAGAATGAGTTCCTCTGGCATCTACCTAGTGTTTCCCACAAGGCAAATGTATAACTTTTTAGAGAAGCTAATAAACTGCAAAATTGCCAAGGTTAATTAAACACAAGACTTACTAAGAAAACCTCTGATACTAGATACACAATTTGCTGTTATGCACAAGTACATGAATCTGAGATAGAAAATGAAAATTAAAGAAGATTGCAGGGGTGGAATGCTGAAGCTGTCAAATACCACCTGGACTAGGTCACTTCAGGATCTTGAGCATGCAGGTAGTGAGTATGTCCATGTGCTTCCAGGCTTTTTGGGCAGGGGACAGCATGTTTTGCCCATGGGAAATACCAGAAAGCATGGTGGCATTTTTGAGACACCTGCAGGCATGCTGGCAGAGCAATGCACGTGTAGCAAGGATGGAGACTTAGTCATCCTCAAAGCAATCCCTGGTCTGAGGAGGGATTTCCACCAGGAATTTCAGGGGGGATGAAGAAGGAAAGCACAGAAGCAGAGCCAAGGCTGTGGCACTTACCTCTGGGTCTGGGAGGCCAGAACAGAATGCATACATGGCTGCAATTGCATCCAGGACTGAAGTAAGCGACTCCAAGCTGGTGCCTGGAGCTGCCATGGTGAGAAGGGCTTAACACCTCTGAACGACTTAACACCTGTGTTGAAGCCAGAGTGTTCAAGAACCATTGGATTTTCAAGGCTTTACCATGTTAAGTGCAGAATTATTTGAGAGACAAGGCCATAACAGAGCCAAGGCTGGCTTTAGCACTCTGGATTTTCATAGATTTTAGGAAGCACATGCCAGGTCCCCACTATCACAAGTCCTTGGCTACATATGTGTGTTTGGCAGGAGTTATTCCATTGCAGAGACACACATAGGCTCACAGGACCTTCTCAAATCTTTCAAGAACCCAAGAACAAACCTGAAAGGAAACTTTTTGTAGTAACCAATGCCATGGCAGGCAAATAAATAACCAAACTGTGTGAAAAATCAGCCTTGTCCAGGGAATTCATAATTTGTTCTCGTATTTGTTTTAAAGCTTTAAGAGGTGAATGTAAACATTGCAAGACATGAGTACCGCAAGCAGGAATCCATCTGTGTGGTGCTCACAGAAGAACCTCATGGTCAGGAAGCTGTATTCCCAGGGGATGATATCTACACGTGTTAATGAGGAAGGCAAGTATTTCAGTTTTTACTTGGTCTTCCAGCAGCTTTCAAGACTGAATTCTGCTGACCAGTGTTATCCCATGTGCTGTGTGCAAGTCAGAACAGCTGCACTTCTGGAGATCATTGTGTGGAATAACAGTTTGGTGAAAATTCATCAAGCAAGTTGGAAGCTATCACTTCAGAGGACTGGAACAAGGGCGCTGGCGGTACTAGTTAGTCAACACATATGGCGCTTTGCTATGATTTCCATTTCAGAGTGTACTATCACTTATTCTCTGTTTTTCTCACAGCTGCTCACTCCCAGTGTTAGCACTCTCAGAATAGCCTGTTGGCATATAAATAGGGTTCTCCCTCTCCTGTGCATAGCAGTGCTGCAGGCTGTACTGCTCTACCCTTAATTTAAGATACTGTTAACACCATTAATATCATTCTGTGTATTCCTGTCCCCAAGACGCCAAGGCACTGCAGGTTCCTGGGGTTGCTCACTTTTGGAGGTTAGAAAAGTGTTAAACCAAAGAGTTAAATCCAAATTTAATCATGAGGGAAAGCAGTATCAAGGGGAAAAGGTTTTACTTTTTAGGTGATCTTACTAACTCCAAGTTTCTAACACGTGATTCTCTTGAGGTTCAAAATGAACACTCATCAAAGCAACTCTACCTGTAAGGGAGAGATACTGTCTTTAGAGAAGCCCTGGGCTTTGGGCAGCACAGTTCTCCAAAGTTAACCTTGTGGTATGTCACCACCAGACCCTGAGTACGTGACCATTTTGTGCACTGTCACATTTCCCAGCCAAGAGGGTTGTTCAGCCCTGAATCTGCATCAAGTCTCACTCAAGTTGCTGCAGCCAGGTCCCAGTGTCTCCTACTTATTTAACAGTTCTAAAGTGTTGCACATCCTCCCATGTCATTCAGTCAGGTACCTCATCTGCTGAAACAATGCAAAGAGCAGCAATCGCTTCACACCTTGTGCTGACCATAGAGAAGTATTATAGACTGCAGCTGTAGTAGCTAAAAGTAACAGTACCCCAAAAGCTTAAGAGCAAAGGTTAGGGTAGAACACGGGGTGAAAAACATTATTGTTATCATCATCATCATCATCATCCACATTCTCACGGTGAACACATCACTGTCATCATCATTATTATTCTTCACATTCTAATAGTAAACACATAAAAGACATACCAAGAAATCCTGATGCTTCTGACTTTTTGTCCTGCAGTTTATATATCGTTGCTGTTTACAGCGTGTCTCTGGAAGAAGTTTAAAAGGTGTAGTTGCTCTCAAAGTGATTTTCCTTTGTCCATCTGGCAGATTCCCTGCCATGATGAACAAAGATGAAACAACAAAAAAAAAAAAAAAAAAAAAAAAAATAAGGAATAAATAGATTCTTTTGTTTCTCTGCCCTGACTTAGGCAACGACTAACATCAGGGCATTTCTGTAATGAAACCAAAAAAACATTTACTTTCTGTATTTTTATGGGCTCTTGCATGATGGGATCTTGAAGTCTGGGTAGCACT
The DNA here is from genome assembly GCA_035047845.1 of Dendrocincla fuliginosa. Lineage (NCBI taxonomy): Eukaryota > Metazoa > Chordata > Aves > Passeriformes > Dendrocolaptidae > Dendrocincla > Dendrocincla fuliginosa. The sequence goes on from JAWWMO010000043.1 coordinate 58,901,116, forward strand.
CCTAAATGTCACTGTAATAAAATGCAAATATAAATTAGAGGAGTTTGAATGGTTTTGCTCAATGTATTTTTAAAGAGTAATTACCTATTAACCAAAATAATAAATAGGCTATGATCTAAAACTTCTAGATTTCCAGGCAATAAACCTCACAATCAATTTAAAATAGCTACTTGCATTGTCAGCAAAAGTTAAGATCAGACTTATTAAAAACTTAAATATTCTGAACCATGACATTTTAATAGTCAAGAAATCCTAAAATTTTACACAATAAATATGTTGTCCAAAAGTAATGCGAGAAATGATGGTCATGTTTCCAACCACTTGGTTAAATTAATAATAAACACACAAATGCTCTCTTTGTTGGTTGATTTTCAAAAGGTATTCCAAATATCACAGTAGCATCCATTAAGAGAGTATGTTTTCTTTGGAAGGAAAAAACCCAAAGTCAAACCAAACAAAAAACCAAACCAAATAAAAACACCAACTCCATAATCCAAATTGAGGCACACAAGAATAATCTGTTCAAATTATTGCCACTCTGCAAATTAAAATTAATTACATTTTAACAGCCATTAAGCCAAATTATTTGGATCCAGAACTAAATAATATACACACATCAGGACTCTTAAAATTTAATTTTGGAAGGTTTGTAGGCTAATTGTTTCTGGAAAAGTACTCTCTTGCAACAGGAAGAATACTACTGTTATTCTATTTTCTTGTGGAGTGAAAAGGCACCACTGTGTATCATTAAGAAAACAGTTCTCTATTAGCATTGACAACAATAATACTAAGGAGGAATTTGGGAGTTTTGTTTATGCACATTAAATTTCCAACAAATAGTTCTTTAGGAGCTTGAGTGGGTTTGTGCAGGGAGGAGCATTCCCGAGCCTAACAGTTTCCATCAAGGAAAAAAATTCTGTTTCCATGGAAACATCTGAGGTGGACCAAGCATGGATTAATCAAAATACAATGATGCCTTTTTTGCAAGGTACTAGGAAAAAAAAAATCAGTTTTAAGTGAGCACCACTGTTCTTTCCTTCCATTCACACTAGAAAGCATGGCAAATTCTCCCCAAATGTCTGTGTGACATACAGTTTAATTAGCACAATAAAAAGTTAGGTTCTCTTACAGTCATAATTAGCATGTCATTGTGAACTAGAAGCCAAGGATATATTAACATGAAAAAAGAGAGAGAGTGAAATAAATAATTTAAAATTACATTTACATTCCTCTTTTTTTTCATACTGCTTATATCAAGTAGCTCTTCTTATATTTAAATAGTTTTTTTCTGTACTCTTAGTACTGTAGACTCATTTTTTAATACTGAATGCTCATTCTAATATTCAAAATCCAAGCTATGCATTACGAATTTTTTTTGTTGCTGTTGCTATGAGTATATATGATATTATGTCATTCTCAGCTACCACCAGAGAATTTTCTGACACTAGAATTTAGCTGCAAGTTCTGCCATTGCCCAGGAAAGAACAAAAGACTGTGTAAAAGCCAGCCTGCCTTCATCCATATTCTCAACAAAGCAAAAAGAAACACGGCTCCATTTTTTATCAGACCACTTCCACTGAAGTGCTTCTTTTGTCAGTTCCTTGTGTTAACAAAATAGACACCTTTTTTTATGAAAGCTGAAGTTATTGTCAAATTATTCTATTGGAGGTGTTCAAAAATACTCTGAAGTTGTAGAAGTGGCACACAATAATTACAATAGAAGCCAACAAATGTCAAATGACTGTAAGCCCTCCGTTTGTACACAACAACATGATAGTAATATCAGAGACACAAAATGCACTTCCACTTCTAATTCTACCTCTGAATGAGGCTCCACTCTGAAAAATTGCCAGCAATAGCATTGGCAGGGTTCCACTTTTGTGTTTTTCAAAGGTTTGGTAGCAAATACACGCACAGATTTTCTTCCTCTTTATTTTATTACTTTCCAGCAGGGATCTGAGAATCAAGCTGGGTTTTCCATGTCCAACACCACCATTAGCAATAAAGGCTATGTCGGTGAAATTATGATCACAATAATCTGTGTGTGTTCCCTCTTATTAAGAGATTTGCTCAGATGGTACTTGGTGAAGAAGTCCCTGACTGACAAGTGGCACACATGGATACCTCGGTGCATGAGGAGCATGAGCCCTACAGGCTCCCACAGGCTTGAATGAAGTAGAAAACAGCAAATGCTTCCTTCCTGTCACCCAGGCAGGCAGATAAGGCTCTGAATACACAGTAGCTTGGTTTGTGCAGTCACACACCACAGCAGCACATCCTGAGAAGCAGGTGACAGTCACTTAGTTACTACTTACACTGGAGAAAGTTCATAACTTTCTAGGCGTTGTCTGGTCAGATGAGCTGTGTATTTGCTTCCAGGGCACTATAAGGGCATGGACATCCCACTGCCCAGGCAGTTGTGGTATGTGCAGAAGGCACACGGGGCACTGCAGGAGACCAGGAGCGGGAGGAGTTGCCCAGCACAAGTTCAGGTGAGTCTTTGCAAGGGCACAGGCATGCTGAGCGGCACAGATGCCCATGCCAAGGTACCAGCCGTGGAAGTGAGGGACATATGGAAACACAGCTTCCACTGTGGTGAAAACACGGCCATGAGTCTAGGGCACAGGGAGGCATTAACTCTTAAAGGACTGCTGGGAGCCTGGCACACTCCTGTTGTTGGAGGCTGCCCTTCAAATCCCCCGTCACACTGGTCTGGAGGGGCAAGAGCACCACTGGCATGGCAGAACCAGCACAGCCGGCTGGAGGGACGATCAGGGCGCATGGCAAATGCAAGCCATGTGGCTGAGCAGCAGGGGCTCCATGTGTATCTGTATGCTGAGTGACAAAGGGGCTAGGAAGCAAAAGGAAAGGTTTTGGAAGGCCAGATGGAAGCAGGTTTTGGGCACTTCGCTGTGCCCCCTTTAGACGCTGCCTCCAAGAGCTTGCAGCCTCTTGCCCTTAGCTCTGCCTGCTCCATGCCATGTGCCTACACCAGATCACCTCTCTTAGCAGCTGCTCCTTCTTCCATTAGCCTTTTCCCATCTCTCTAGGGCACACTGAGCCTTCGGGGATATGGTTACACCAGTGAGGTTCTGAGTTCTTCACAGATGTGGCCTCTTTTTCTGGTCTTTTTCAACAGAAATGCACCTAAAATGGCAAAATCACTAAGAAGGTGCAAGGAAAGCCTACAGGTCCTTATCCCCCACATCCCCACTAACTCAGCTGATGCAGGCTGCCAGAACCCCACCTCACACCAGACAGGCCTCCGTCAGCAGGGAAAGGTTAGCTGAAACCACAGTGTTAGGCTCACCAAACCAGCATTTTCTAGTGTGATTTCTTTTCCACCGGTAAATATTGAAGTGCCTAGGTGTAAATAGCCTTTCAAAACAAAATTCTTCCTAGGATAGAGTATCGTCCAATGAAAATGAAATGTAAAGTGGTGAAAGAAGTAAATTTGTCCCACAACGTTACCTCACAGGCTAATATAAGACTTTTTTCTTAATACAGACACAACACTTTTCTCTGTATTTAATGCTTAAAACACAGGTTTCTGCATAACATTATGTCTTATAAGCCTGAAGCACAAGGATGGGGATGAGCTGCCTACCTCACTCGGGTGACAAGGGACATCTAGTGGCATCCTGGCTCCCAGCACCACTGCCCCTGCTCAGGCTGCAGGAACAGCAGACACAGCCGCGTCCCCTGTGCCCGTGGCATCCCATCCCACCGCAGGGAAAACCCATGGCTGGTACAGGGAATAACAGCTCTCTGCCTTCCTCAGCCTCTTATCCCACCTCTGTGAGCATCCTCCTCTCTCCGTCGTGCCTGTTCAGCTCTTTCAGTCCTGCTCCACCATTCAGTTTCCTTAGTAATATGATGACATATTGCACATATAAAAATGTATTTTCAGTAAGAGACTGATTCTCTCGGTGGCAAAGGCCTGCCATTAGAAAGCATGTAGCCTGCTTCATTTACTCAGTGAAACACAGAGTTTAGGAGGAACGCCTGTCTGTGTGAAAGTGAAATAAATCAATGCATGGTTAGAACAAGACTACAAAATTGCAACCACATGTCCTGGAAAAAAATTTTCATTTTGTTTAATTGAAAGAAATAATAAATAATGGCTTAATTATTTGCATCACTAATAAAAATTCAAGACAGTGCCATTAGAAACAGAGCAAGACATACTGAAAGAGGGTGGCTTTAGATTAGATATAAGGAAGAAATTCTTTACTGTGAGGATGGTGAGGCACTGGCACAGGTTGCCCAGAGAAGCTGTGGATACCCCATCCCCGGAAGTGTTCAGGTTGAATGGGACTTTGAGCAACCTGGTCTACTGGAAGGTGTCAACCCCATGGCAGAGGGGTTGAAACTGGGTGATCTTTAAGGTCCTTTCTAACCCAAAACCTTCTGTGGTTTAAGATACTGAAGAAATCAGTTTCATAGAATGTCAGTTTCTTTCACAATAAACATTTTGTTACATAGTTTGAAAAACTGATTGAGATTCTCCCTTTATTTCTCCAATTTGCCAATCCTGACATTTAGCATAACACCTGACTGCCCCAGAACCCACAATATAAGCAGAGCTGCACTTGCAAAAAATCTGTGCTCTGCTGAGTGGAGCATGGTAGCCCTCCCATCCACGGTGGTGCCTAGAGCCACCTTGGAACTCCCAGCTGGGGCTACAATGACAGGCTGCTACTTCTGAGGGCTACTCTTGTCACAGGATTTATAAGCTTCACCTGAAAATAAACTCCCAAAAACCTGAGGTGTCATTCCACAGAAGTTATGATGTTCCTGACTTTCAAGATATAAAAATGCAGTCTTTTTTTTTTCCTTTCTGCCTCATTTACATTTTCCTATGAAGACACTGAGGGGAAAAAAAGTCCAAAACACCACATGAGTGAAAGAGTAACAGAGGGCTGGAAGCAGTGCTATACCTGCTGGGTGGCCAAAGTTCTCCAACTTCGGTTTAAGAGACCTTATGTGGCTGTGGTCCACCTGCACCTCAGGCTGTGCTTGTCACACATATTTAAGAATAGCTGATTTATTGATTTTCCTCTCTTGTTCTGTTCTAAAAATTATGAAGAACATTTGTGGCTGGGAGGAAGTAAAAAATGGCCCTTTGGGAGGTGGAAATAATACACAGAAGTTCTGACTCATCAAACTCACTTTCAGTTTGTTTGCCTGCCTGTCTTCTACTGTCCCTCCCCTTTCCCAGCTCCATGGCTTTACCCATTCACTGTTTTTTCCCTTTCTCTGCAAAGCTCTCTTAATTTGGGGGGTTTTTAATTGTCTTTTTCAGGCTTACTCCCCCTACATTTATGCCCTTTACTACCACCTCCTGCAAAAAATGTAACCCCCTAGGATAAAATCACAGGCCAGAAAGAAAAGGAAACAGGGAAAAGACAAAACCTTTCAGAGCAAAAAAAAATAATGAGAGCATCTTCTCCCAGGAAATGTTTCAAGAAAAAGACCTTTCTTTTTCATTTCGTATTCTTCGGGGGGGGGGGAACCCAAACAAAAACCAAACAAAAAACAAAACAAAACAAAACCAAATAAAACCCCCACAACACAAAAAAACCAAACTAAAACACTTAAGAAAGAACTAGAACAAACTATTTTTTCTGTTAAAGCATTTCACTGAAATTCGAACAAAATGACACTTATATGTGTATCTGCACATTGCCTTCTTTTTCTTACCCTCCCTGTTTTCTTTCCCTTTTTCCCCCTGAAGAAAACCACTGTGTAGTAGCCTACCAGAAACATCTTTCATGGCCCTTCCACTGCTCAGAGCAGAAACTTTCTCCCTCTGAGCAGCCAGCCCTGGGAGATCAGGAGAGACACAGAGCTTTAAAATATGATTAACAATTAGCTTTGAAATGAATGTGAGAAATGTCACAAGGAAAGGTAACTGGCCCAGGCTCACCTGCACTCAGTAGAATATTATTTTGGTACGGAAACAAGGACTACCAAACCGAGATATGACTGCTGAGCACACAAACCATCAGCAAAGGGATGCTTTGTTTCAGGCAGAGGTGTTCCTAGAACTACTCTTGGAAGAGCAATTCCACCTGCAGAGGCACAGCTGGTCCCTGGCTCAGCAGCCAGCAGTTGGCACTGTTGCTCCACGGGAAAAGGGACAGGCAGCATCACCCAGGGATGCAGCTGAGCACAAGCCTGCGGATGGGTCTTCTGAGCATCGCTTGGAAACACAGTCATGCTATGTACACGTTGCCTGTGCCTGAGCACACCTTCTCTAAATACACACTCTGTGCAGACATGTCATGAGGAAAGAGGAAATATTTCCGTCACACATACAAATGCCACGCTCGCTTAGACCCTGCAAGTGCAAATCTAATCTGTCTGGCAAGACGGCTGGAAAAGAGGGTGATGTGCTGCAGAAGGGCCGGGAAATCCAAATCGACTTGCCATGTGTCACAAAGTAGCAGGTGACAAAGTCCTTCACAGAAGCAACAAGATGCTTCCAAACTCGCTCCAAGAACATCTAAAAAGGGAAGCTTTCTTCGAAGGAAGAGGGACCCTCCTCTCCTGTTTGGTTTCCCGTTTGCAGTGCAATCCAAAGTAGGGGTAGTTGGTGTGGGTGAGTGAGGCAAGGTCAGAAGAGGGGATATCACAATGGGAAGGCACCCCTTGCAGAACATGCTGATACAAAGGAAAAGGCATCTGTTTATTTTTCCCATCCCAGA
>JAWWMO010000043.1:58913752-58927925 GCA_035047845.1 Dendrocincla fuliginosa
AAGAAAAGGAAAAAAAAGAAAAGGAAAAAAAAGAAAAGGAAAAAAAAGAAAAGGAAAAAAAAGAAAAGGAAAAAAAAAAAAGAAAAGGAAAAAAGGAAAAGGAAAAAAAGAAAGGGGCACCAGGTGGTCACTGAAATGATCCAGAACAGAGGAATGTGAATGAACATTTCAAGTTCTGCTCATAACACCTTATTAAACATATAAACATCTGTGTCTTAGGAGCAGTCTGCATTCTGGGAGAGCCATGTCAGGCTAAAATCTTGCAAATAATCACCCCAATCTTTTTTTTTTTCCTGATTAAACTGACTTCCAGTGCCATTACCGTAAATTACCACAAGCAGGTTTTGTTCATTTGCTCTTTAACTGCAGACTCATATAACACAGCGTGCAAACCCTAACGAAGGGCATTTGTACGCCAATGAGGGTCGATACCACAGTTTAACAGAGAGCAGCTTTGTAAAGGGAGAACAAGGCTACTGCAGTGTGCTCTAGGGCTTTCACTTCCTATGGCCAGCGCCGGATCTCTGTTCCACGTTAATGAACAGCTGCTCTTCATTCAGCCATTGAGGTGGTCCACTGGGATGGGCCGCTGTGGGACAATTCAGAGGGGACATGCCACATGCAAAGTCCCTCTGCTTATCTGAGTGCTTGGCGTGAACAATGCTGGCCAAATCATCCATGCATATCACAAAACTCAGGAAGTCGTACAGCATCATTTAGGTTTCATGCTCTTTGGTTCAAAGGTAGAAAAGCACTCTGCTTTTCCAAGAAATAAAGTCTCCTAGAGCAAAGAGGTGGCTATTAGAAAAGCTGCGTTCCTTCAGCTATAGATTCCAGAAGAGCTTTTGGGCTGTGTTGAGGCTTTCTTATCTGGTAGTACACACAAGAAGCCACTCTCCCGTACAAGCTAAGATTCTCAGGATTTTCAGTCAGTTGCAAGTAACTCTAAGCTACTTAATAGAAATGCATTTCTAAAATTTGAATACAGAAATGAAATTTCAAATGTCAGAAATTTCCATGTTCCTATCTCTGAGTTTCTCTACAGAGAAGCATGTATTTATTCTTTAAGAAGTCAAAGGTTAAAACCTTAGGAGCTGCTCTAGGAGATATAATAGAAAGGACCAGCCTAGGTACAGTGAGGCACATCAGAGACTGCCTGGGGATTACTCAGCAAAACCAGGTCTGGAAAACCTGGTACAAGAAAAATCTTTTCATCTCTGTGGAAAAGAACCAAAGTTTATCAAGCTTTGTTCACCATGATTTTCTACAAGCCTAAACACCATGCCTCGCATTTTTTGTGAGGAGGTGTGAAAATGGTGTATTAATTGCAGTCTGTTCTTAATTGTTTTTCCTAAGCTAAAATAACTCAAAGTTTAATAATTAAAAACAAAACAAAAAAACAAAACCAAAAAACTCAAAACATATCTTCATGCTGAAATAAGAGTCCAGGCACTTGCACTAGTTTACTGACAACCTGCTTAAACACACAGCTTTAATTAAAAGGGTAGAGTTTTGGTTTTTTTTTTTCTTTTGGACAAACCTTGAGAGACAGACTTGTCCAGGAAAGTCATGAGGTTAGGGGGTGAAGCCCGGCCCAAGGAAAACCTGGACTTGTGACCACAAAACATTTCAGTGCTTTCCTTTTCTTCACAGCTAGCTGTCCATCCTCTCTGGGAACCTGGCTGCCTCCCTAAGCACAGGTGAAGAGTGAGCCATGCTCCCAGCCTGCATGATGCAGCTTCACTGGCCTCACAACAACCTCAGTCAACCTCCACTTATCTTTATTCTCTCTTCCTTGAAAAAGTAAATAAAACCCCCTGAGCCTCTTCAAAGCCAGTTGCCAAGCAGAAAGGAAGTAGAAACCCCAAACAGAAACATTGCCACTACATTATTTACAAGCTCAGGAGGAAGAAATGCAAATACATATATGGCAATTGCTCTATCCCTTTAGTATCTATTTTCTCACCTTTTTGTTTTGGCACAAGTAATAGCCAGCATGTGATTGTAAGGTCAGGGTATCTCTGGTTACAGCAGTGCCTAAGAAGCGTTGTTCTAGTAAAATGACACCATGTACAAACCACATTATATAAAAAGCAAAGGAGGTGCAGGCATGGGATACGAAGCACTCAAGGCACAGAGGCATCTACACTAGCCTTAAATGATGAGACCACTGCTACAGGTCCTGCCCAAAAAGGCACTAAACTTGGAACTTGGAAACTATACTTGGAACTGCTGTGGCAAAACAACTAGGGATAGCTGGAGAGGCAATGCCACTGCTGCAGCTGCCGAGTTCCAGCAGCCTGGGTCCCTACACAGAGTTGTTCTTTCCCACTGTTACAGGTGGCTCACATGCCTGATAGACCTCTAGTTTGGACAGATAATGTGAACAGAACTAGGCAGCACTGCCAACATCAGCCACAGGACAGGTGGAGAGTTGAGTAGGATGTCATCACCCAAAAGTTTTTGAGGCAACCACTTCCTTGCTCTGCACAACATTCCTGCCAGTGCAAGATGACAAAGAGCTGCTTTGGTTTTTTGCTGGTGTCTGTACAGGATTTCCCATCCTCAGAGTGTCTTTTTCTCCTCAAGCTACTGGTTTTCACCTGGTTTCAAAGAAGCAGCAAAAAAATCAATGTAGGTTGGGTAAGCATAGCAGAGACTCCCCAGAAGGTTCATAAACCTTTCACTAAGCTATCCAGAGCTTCCATTTTCTACCAAAGTGCCTGAAAAAAACTTTTCTGTTTTCCCTTTTCCTTAGGAGGTTGCTGCACAGCTTTAACATTGATATTGTAGCACGGACCTTTTGAAGTTACTAATTGGCATGTCTTTTCCATTTATTTTCTAATAAAAGAAGAATCATAGGCACTAAGCTTTCTGAAAAGCAACTGTACCAGCACTCAGCCACAAAGTACTGCAAAAGCCCCTGATGCTTTTACTTTGCAATAAATTCAGACAGCTTTGTTTAAAATAGGACTGACCTTTCATTTAACTAACTTTTTAAAGAAAATCTGGGAAAATTTATTAGTCCACTGTGTCAAATACGTTCTCTGAGCTATAAACAGACCCCTGATCCCTTTTACTTGCATCCAGACATTTCAAAACTGGTTCAGTATATGTTTCCCAGTTTTCAGTTAGTGGAGGCTTATCATGATTTATACACTGGTCCTGTGTAAAATTAACCACATCTCCACCAATATCATTAGGTGGAAGGTTAAAAAGGAGTGCTCAAACCATGTGCTCCTACCAAAAATCTCAGGGTTTTTAATCACAAAGATATCCAATTTAGACTCTTCCTGGCCCCCCAAATCACATTTCCATAGCGTCATCACAGTAACAAAGTGCAAGACTTAACCAAAGCCCCATTAAAAATCCCAGTTTGCCCTTCCCCCCCTGCTTTTAATTAAAGCTTCTAACTATATTTGTGCAAAAGACCATAAGACATTGCATATAGGTATAACCAAATGACAGCTGTCTTCATCAAATCCCTTTTGCATTCCTGGAAGTGCTGGGAAGCACTTCATGGTAACTTGTTCCCAGAAGAAGCCCTTGAATGACTGCAAGTTCCTAGTGCCAGAGCAAATCTGGCTCATGAAAAGCAGGATGAGCTTTGGCAACCACAGGGTTGTGCCAGAGGAGAACATGAAGGAGAAATTCATAATTCCTTATTGTGACAGATTTCAGCAAAGGCTTGAACTTCCATCTCCTACATCATGCTCAGGTGCTCTCCCATCATAATTAAGTTAATCACCATTTGTTTTCTCATTTTCCTTCTCAATTTCTCAATCTTTAAATGGTCAAGCAGGGAGCAGCCCCAATCAGCAAGCTCAAAGAGACAGGGGCTTCAGGTCTACATCCAGGTCCAACTGAGCTGTGGCTTGAAGCCAGTTGCCCCTTCACCTCCCAACCCAGCAGGCAGGGTTTCATCTCCTGAAATCTCCCCTCCTCAGCTTTCTTCCCAGCTTTGATGAAGAATGAAAACCAGACTTGCCAATCCTCACTTTTTCATGAGGAAATCTTCCACCACCATTTCCTGCCAACCCAAACTGCTACCTTATTAACACACCTGTATTTCAAGGGGACAGACTGCCTCACTGGGAGCAGACATTTAGACAGGAATTTTGGAGCAAAGACACAATACCCAGCACAATGAGGATCTAGATAAGGAGCAAATTTGGGCTATCACTATTTGTACAAATGTGTTTCTGTAGTATATATGATGATTTCTGATAAACAAAAGAGTGTTTTAAAAAGCGAAATTGTCCTGAAAGAAACAACAAATGGAAAATGTGAAAACAAGAGGAGACAAAATGGAGAGATTTCTAAAAGAAAGCGACCTTTAAAAGTACAACGATGGGGCAGGCTATAGTGAATTTAAATACCAGCCTGCAATAAACTCCATGTAACAGGATCCCTCAACACAGCCCAGCTCTTAGGGAGGTTTCAGCTCCACTTTCCAGGCATATCTCTTCGACCTTGTCTCTGTCACATAAACGAACTGAAATGAACATATGTTTTTGTTTCTAAAATAACCAGACTGAAGCAGAAATACTGCACTGCCCACACTAGTCTCCCCCCACCTTCCTCAGGGGAGAGAGCAGAGAAAAACCATGCATGTTACTCACATCAGATGAAGTGCTACAGCAAAGAGGATTTATACAAAACAGAGATTCTTTTTAAAAAAAGAAAAAAAAATAAAAAGTCTGTGAGGTCCCAGCTGCAGGTGAACAATGAGCTATGAGAGCAGGCAGTGATGGAGTGCCAAGGCTCACCCACCTCCAGCCTTGATGGACTCCCTGAAGTATGCATCAGCCCTGCAAGGGTGTAAGAAATCGCCAGGCATGTTGCAGGGACATGTCTGCCTTCTGCAACATGCAGAGCTGAGAATGTGCACCCAAGGGAACTCTGTAAAAGGACTGGGCAGCAGGGGCAAGGTATTGCTGCCCTAGTCCTTGCTGCCCTTTCACAGACAGAAGTAGACCACATCTGAGGGTACCAAGGAGGTGCTTTTGTCCTTCAGAGCGTGCCACAGCAGCCCGAGAGGTGCCCTGAGAAGCTCATATCTAAAGATCAAGGATTCCAGAGTTTTAATTACAGCACCAACTGTTGCTATAAAAGTAATTACCCTGGTATCAATAAAGGCTGAGGAACAAAGGGATGATGAGGACTTCAGGATACTGGAGAATGAAATGCTGGACATGACCAGGTAATGTGCACTCACAGCCCAGAAAGTCAACCTTGTCCTGGGCTGCAGCTGAAGATGAGTATTTCTCATACTACTGCAAACACATTTTTACCTAGGAAAACAAACTGTGACTGAATCTACATCCAGCTCTCTCCTTTCTACCCTAGACACTGAGCCCTGCAGATCCTTTTCCTGACACAAGGCTGCTTATTCCTTGAAATCTAGGCTGAATGCTGTCCATGGGATAAAAAGGACATTTTACACCTGTGTCTACAATAAATGGAACTATATACACAGAATGGAAGCTTGGTTTTGCATAAAAGTAAAAAATTCAGACATATGGAAATTTCTAATAATCATTATTATATTCACAAACGGATTTTCTTGTTTCTCAGTTTGGAGACTCAATAGTTTTAAGGAAGGCTTATCTGAAAGATACGTCATCAAATTGGTAGGAGAAGCCAAACCATCCTGTCAAAAATGTCACTTAATGAAGGTACAAGTAAGATTTTAAATACTTCTCTAAATGAAGGAATATAGGTAAAATTAATTTCCACTTTAGAGCATTTTATCTGTGCTCTGCCCACAACAGTACTGTGCATAACTAGTTGAATTGCAGTCACAATGTAGGGTCAGCATTAGCAAAGGAGACATAGCTATTTATTTTTTGAATTATTGAAAATTTTAGGATTTAGCGCTTCAAAGGCACTGTGACAACAATGGAAAAAAATGTACTTTGCAAAATCTTAGAAAGCTCAAATTGGAAATATCTCTTTAATTGGCTTTAAAAGATTTAATAAAAGTTTTAGGTTACAATCCTACCCTACGGCCACCATTAATCCCATATGGCTATGAGAGATACCAAGTAACCTATGAAAGCTGGAAGAGAACATTTTGTTTTGTTTCCAATCTATTAGTGTTTACTAAAACAATTACAGGAGATTTAACAAATCATCTCAGAAAAAGAAGTTGCTGCAAGTTCTCCTTTCTTGTTATGACAGGCAGCCCCATGACTTATTCTGGGTTCTAGTCCCAGCTCTGCCCCGACAGTTTTTCCAGTCTTATGCAAACAAGAAATAATGTTCATTTCTTTCTATTTCCTAATCTCAAATTGGATCACTACCATTTAATTTGCAGAGATGCTACACAATGCCTCAGAGAAAGGAGGTTTAACATCATGCTGTCTCATTGCACAGGATGACACAAGGTTTGGAAAAGTGGTAGGGTAGAAGGATGAGACTTTCATAAAAGATAGCTATTTGGGCATAAGCTTAAATAAACTTGACAATGAAGTTCCAATGGGCAAAGTGGTATGGAGAGCAAGTGACAGGCTGCAGAGCTTGGCAGAATATAAGTGTGTTTCACAATACATCACGAGATTTCTCAATCTGTTAATGTACATGTGAATATCAAAAATTCAGTGTCAATGTCAGAAAAGAAAAGCAGAAGATGAAATTTTAATTTTTCTACCTTGGCTGCGAAGCAGACAAAAGGAATGGCCATTGCAAACTGAGAACCTATGGAGAAAAAAACCCCACCTTTGCATGCAGCACCTTGGTACTAAACATGGAATAAAGTGTTGAACATAGCTGTAAATCCTACTAGGTCTGATAAAAGATCTGTTCATAAAGCATGACCACTTGGGTCGGGCTTCACATCCTTTGGCAGTACCACTCTGCTGTCACCAGCGCTGCCCTCCTCCTGGGCTGCTGTGATGGGCCCTTTCTGACATGCCAGCTCCAGGACAAGGACTTATCCATGCAAAGACAAGCTTATCTGGCCTTTAAAATTATTCTGGGGCACACTAAAAAGCATGCAGGTAGGGGAAAATACATCAGCGGGATGCTCTGAAGCCTACTCTTCCAAATTCCCTGTTCTTTTGGACACAGAGCATTGTCCACTAGCAGGCAGCACCAGCAAAACCCACAATACCATCTGTTTTTAAAACGTCCACAGGAAATACCTGCAAGCAAAGAAACCAGCAGACTGTTAGACTTTACCTGCGGGGTTCTCTTTACAAGCTAATAGTTTCCTCCTCGTGATGTTGGCTCCTGCCCAAGTGAGATGTACTTCAAAGGAAGAGCTTCCCCAGGAGGGACTCAAAGCTGGAAGTGCTGTGACCAACAGGGACTGGCCACTTTGAGACCCTCTTCTCCAAGCCTGTGTTGTTTTCACCCTTTTGAAGAGCAAAAGATAAGGAAAAGAAACTGCAAGTTCTTGTTCCCTGCTGTTTTTTTCTCTTGGCCATTTGCCATGTGGTGTGGTGTGCTGTGTAAAAATGTTGTGCACTTTTCATGCTGTCCTGACTGCAAGAAGGTGCTGGTGCAGCCCTGTTGCAATTAGTCAGATGTGTCTGCTTGTTGCTGGAGGCAAGGAAAGAAACAACATGCCAGCGAGGCTCCTAAAGCAGGTAACATGGAAAACAGCTGTTTATCCAGTGCGAGGAAGCAAAATGATCATTCATCAGAGCTGGACTAAGAACCCCTGCACAGCCCTGAGATGGACCCAAGGGAGCCTTGTGGAGTTACATGTGAGGTAAGCATGGGAGTTGGCTGGAGTAGGGGTGATGTATTGAAGTGAATGCCTGAACAAGCTCTGCATTAAGAGGAGACAAGGGAAATCTCACATTTTTGGAACATGCCAAGATCTGTCCCAAGAGCCTGATTTGAACTAAGGGACTCTGAGTCCCTCCTCCTGAATCAGGAGTTTAAAAACCCAAACCTTGAATTCTCGAAACACCATAGTTGCAAGATACAGGCAGTAACCTACCATGGTGACTATCCCTTTTCTGAGTGAGGAAGAGAGGTTACACAGAGCAAGCCACCACCACTGCTCCCTCTGGAAGTAGGATGGGCTGTGAATGCAGGATCACCTCTTTTTGGGCTGCCCCTTCTGCCCCTGCTTACTCAACCCTGGGTGTAACACACAGGGTATTTTCCCACAGCATCAGGTGGATGGCATTCTGGAAAACAACAAGACAGGGTTTAGATTTGCAGGATGCCAAAGGAAAGGGTTTTATATCGAACAGGATCAAATAGCAGGATAGACTAACTGAGGTGAGATATGAGGACACTTACTCAGGGCCAAAGGTTAATGCCTCCCCACATGACGAGGGCCGGTATCTGAAGAATCCAGAGGCCACTATGCAGCTCCTGACCTTTGTCCGTGTATCTGGGAGGCAGTGCTCACCAGCTCCCAGGTCGGGCATGTGCCGCCGCAAAGACAGTCTGGAGCAGCAACTGAGGTACTGTTGCTAGAAGAAAGTGATAACATCAGTAAATAGACAGTGATTTGGGGGGGGGGAGGAAATAAGCCGGCTTCTGGCTTGGTTTGTTGCAAACCCTGCTAACATCAAACTGGAGTGCGAGGACAGTGCCCAAAAGACAGCAGGCTTGTGAGACAGCATCTATGGAAATAACACCCGTAAAGGACTAGAGGATTAACTTTCCAAAGGGTTACTTTTTCAAAGTGAGCATCTCTTTCTCTCTCCCAACAGTTCCTGATCCTTCAAAGGAGCTCCTGGTCCTCCACAGGGTTTTTCAGCCCGCACATAACACACACTGGAGGCTAATGGAGCCACTCAGCTCCTGAAATGGACCCAAAAAGGAAAAAGGGCACATTTTAGGGACTGTACTGCTATTGCCGGCCACCCTCCTGCTGTGCCATAGGAAATGTGGTGGTGGTGTATAAACAGCCTGGTTAATTTTGACTCTCATGTAATGAGGTTTTGCTTCCTCTACTCTCTGTCAGCTGTGGGAGCTCTCCCGTGTGGCTGTGGCTTCTGGTACAGTATCCACCACAAATGCATTTGGCTACTACAATCCAAACCAGAGGGGGATTAAACTGCTGAGTGGGCTCTCGCTATTTTCTGGGCCACCTGCCCTGGCAGAGCAATCGAGGGCACCCCATAGGACTCGGCACAAAGGTTGTCCCTATGTGCATTCCAGGGTATGCCACAGCCCAGGGCTCTGCACCTGTTTCAATGGGGCATGGGGACAGGGACAGACTGGGATGGCCAGTGCCAGGCTGGCCAGCGGGGAAGCCCCTGAGCCTTGGTGCACTGCAAGAGCATTTCCAGAGCCATTGAAGTGGTGGCAGGAAAGCTGGAGCAGCTGCTGGCATTCCTCCTGTACACCAGGAGTGACAAAAGGCCTGCAGTGGCTTCACTTTTTCAGTGTTACTGGAAGCGATGGAACAGGGTCAAGGATACATAGGAATTTCCCTTTTATCACCGCTGTAGCCACAGAGCATTTATAGGAAGCAAAAGGTATAAGTGATCCTGCCATCAACTATTTTCTGAAAACTCTCCACAGACACAAATGGTAGGCACATTTTCTCCCTGTCCTCATGCTCTCCTTAGGGATCCAGCAGAAGTGCTGTAGCAGTGCTGGAAAAATGGGGCCAGATGAGGTCTTTGGAGGTCAGGTACTGCTTTGTGGTGAAGAGTTTCACTAGAAGTGTAAATATATCATATTCTCATCACTGTCAAGCTGAAAGTCATGAAAGTTCGAAAGCAAACTGGTCTTTCAAAGAACTCACCAAGAACAGATCCTTAGCAGACATAAAAATAATTGAAATAAAACAATACTTATGTGTTTCATTGTTTGCTGAGTAGCTACAGGCACCAGTGGGAGCTAGGGAAAAAAGGTTTTTGCACAGAAACTGCTAAGAATGCCTATTATATCACACTTCCCAACAAAGCCCAGGCTGTTATCATGGTGGTGATCAGCCCCATTGTGCAACAAACATGATCAAAGAGAAAAGACCACAAATGCTTCCATATGAGAAACCCCTTGGGCACCAAAGGGAGGAATCGTGCAGGCAATGTAAGGTTAAGGTGAGACATAACCTTCATCTCACTGGGTGTCCTTGAGAACTATACCGTGACATATATGATGATGTGAGTACAGATTTAAAAGACGCTACAACTTTCTTTCCAGAGAAGTGTTGTCCAGTTCTGCTTATATAATTTGTTCCACACTGAAAAAAGTAACAAGAATAAAGCCACTTCACTTCATGTGGAGTCCCACTACTAAGCACTGCACAGACCTTATTTCTTAGTGTTTAAAAGTGAAACTAGGAGTTTTCCTCGATATGTCTTAGTTTATCATATTTAATGGCAAAAATGGAAAAGAAATATTAGTCTTGACACATGCTATCAAAATCTCTAAGCTAAATAGTTGAAAATAGACAAGTACATATTCCACATGCAGGACAGACACATGCTATTTTATGTGAGTTATTAAAGGACTAGCCTAAAAATATGCAGACTTTAAGACCGTGTTTTAAGAAATTTTAACTAAAAACACATGCAGAGTGTGCATTCTAGCAGATAATTACACAGAGCAGAGCACGACTCATAGAGAAAGTAGGAACTGTGGGAACATGGACTTTTTATCTAACAAATACATGCATTATAAAAGTACTTTCAATTTTCCTGTTTTAAAAAGCTAATTTTTAGGCACTACAGGTCACCCACCTCTAGAATCTCCCTAATCTAATCTGCAATGTGTAAACACACCCAGACGAAAAAGATTCAGGAGAACACTATTTTTAACATATTCCCTTGTCCAAGCCAAGAGCTTAAAAAAAAAAAAAGCCTGCAAATGTCCAAGAAAACATGAAACCTAGAAGATGACAAGGCCAGTCCTACTCAATCCATGACTCCTTCTCCTTCCAAGAACTGGGGAGTCTATATTTAAAGGCCTCACACATTTTCCCATGTTCCCAGGATATTCAGCAATTTGAGATAAAACGAGTAAAAGGGTGACCTCTTTACTTGAAAAGATCGCTGACGAGTTTTGTTCAGGTAAGGAGGCCGTTAAGTACTTGCTTTGCTGGAGATTTCTGCAAGTTTTTAAAGTAAGAATCCTCAGATGTCTGACCTACTTTTCCTGCAAAAACTTAGATCTAATTTTCCTTTGTATTTTTTTTAATCTATGTTGAGTGTGGATACAGGGAACAGAACATATGTAAGTATATGATTCTGCCTCTCCTTACTTGTCTGAGATGACTAATGTAACTATAAAACTCTGCACCCTCGATACAGGAATCACAATCCTCCCTTAGCTGCTTTTGAAGATGTTTTCGTGTCCTTTACGAGCTTTGCTAGAGAAGGAAAACTTGTGTTGATAGGATGGCAACACTCACTACTTGCTAGTAAGGCCAGGCTGAAACTTCATTGTTTTTGTTTCCTAGAGAAAGAACTGAGATCACATCTGTATTTTATAAAAGCTCCTGAATAGTTACTAATTGACAACAAACAGCAGCCAGTGCTTTGCCTCTAGAAACTTGCATTGTTTTGCAGTTGGAGTTGCTAGATACCATGTCCTCATAAAAAGTCTGGCTAAGTCATTTAAGCTCTGAAACTGAGAGCTGCAGTCCTCTGAACAGCTAACAGAAATTGTTACTAAGAGGAATTATATGTGACAGGCTCTGGGCTGCATTATTTGGCTTCCTTTGTTCTTTAAAGGATACTCATTGTCAGCTCAAAATCCGCTAGTATTTCTAGCTTCTATGAAATAAGGCTATTTTGAGTTAGGAATTCAGGTATAAAGGGGAAGCAATGTATTTTCCTATCTGATTTCTGGGATTTAATATAAAATCTGCAAATGCATTAGAACAGGAGGGTAGGGAGCTAGAGCTGCTATGGGATTTAAAAAGTTGCATGTGTAAAAAGTAGGCACAAGGATTGGGGGAAGGACTTGGAAAACCCTCTGCCTCTCTCCAATTTATCTGACAAGCACATTGGCTGAATTTTAGAAGGACAGGTCTAGCAGTGAAGCTAGAGGTAAGGTGACTTTTGCCTGTTACCCCCAAGTTGTTTGTTATCCTGACCTTGATTAGTGCTGGGGATTCATGCCTGTAGCAGTACAAGGGTGCCTGCAGTTGCTTGGCTTGTCTCATGGGTGATGGACCACTTTGCCTGCTTGTTCCTAGAAGCACGAATCCTTCTCCTGCTCAAGCTCCCTGCTTGGTAAACTACAGCAGGTCCATCAATCCTTCTTTCACAGTTGCTGTTGTTGAAGGCTATCATGTATCTGCACTCCTGCCAGAAAGGTTCCTTGCACTTGCTCATTTGTCCAGGACAAGGACCACAGACACAGCAGTGCTTTGCTTAGCTCAGAATCACACACAGCTCAGCATGTGAGCAAACTGGATGTGCGCTGAGCCCAGAGCAAATGAGCAAACTGTGCCTTAAAACTCACCACAAGATGCTGGATTGGGAGGAATTATGAAAAAGCAGGCTCTGGGGTGGTCTTGGAGCATGGAAGCTAAGGGATAAGAATCAGCCACTGGGCAGCTGAGCCTCTTCATGGGATGTTAGTACGGGACTGGAAATAGGGAGGTCTCTGAAAGCACTCTGCCACATCAGACTGTTCTCTACTCACCTCATTTCCACCTCTCTCCATGCTTTTGCTCCTCTGTTGGAAATACAGTGGAAAATGGGCTATAGCTCAGAAAAGTGGTTAGCATCCACTTGTCCTCCAACAGAGTATGCTTAAGCACTGTTGGAACAGAGAGAAGAGATAGGAGCTTCTCCTGTAGCAAGAAAAAGATAATCAGTTACATGAGAACAACAAGGAAGCATGGAGGTGGTCATTGGGTTTCCCTGCTCCAGGTCACATGTAAATACCTGCACATGCAGGTACCCACAGCTCACAGTAACATGCAGACAGGGTCTAGCAGGATGAGTGTGCCTGCAATAACTACAGCCAGGCTGTAGTTTGCCCCAGCTTCCCCTCCTTGAGATGGAACCCACTCACCTTACAGATAGCTCTTTGCATTGTGTCATCCAAGCAAAGCACAGGCTGACAGGAAAGCCTCAGTGGCATGCAGTCCACCTTTCAAGGAGCATTTTATATGCACTACAGAACCCTTTGTCCTGCAGGGCATCCTAGCTATCTAGAAGTTTTTGGGCTGGGATCAAGTTGGCTTGCCCTTAGTCCTAAGCTTCTTGGCATGCTCCTACCAGTGAAAGTGGCAATTTTTCCATCTTCACTAGCAACCCATGAAAGTATCTAATCAGTAATGCTAAAAGGGTCTCCTGGTAAGGGTATTCACCAGGTTAGGTTCCCAGCCCTGGCAGCCACTAACCCTTTCCCTAAATGCAAACTAGCACACACCTGTTAAATACAAGAACCCTGCAAAGATAACTTATCACAATGGATCCATTAACCCCTATTGCATAACCCACTGAACTATTACCACACACAGAAAGCCAAGTGGGGTATTAGAAGAGATAAAATAATCTGCCAGGCAAAGAACATCGTTGCGGCTGAGGAATAATGTTCTCTGAGGGCTTAATTTTCAGCTGATCTAGAAAGACATAAAAGACCATACACCTAAAAACCAAATGGGGAGAACTCAGCATAGACAGAAGACACAAAGCAGGTTGGTCAGGACAGGATACATCTCTGAAGAGATGTGAAAGCATAGATGGCCCTGAGTGTTTTACGAGGATCAAAAAAGCCATTTGTTGAATTTTATAGAGGACATTATCCCTTTCTGGGCTATCAGTGTTAGGACATACATACACTTTTCCCACAGTGGAGCAGAACCAGATAGTGAGGAACTTGAGCCCATATTCGCCAGATTTCCCATTATTCACCATAATCTGGGACTCACACTGAGGTGAAGGAACTACTCACAACTCTGAGATTTCCTTCATTCTCTGCTTGCCCCTACAGCAGTGGATTTCAGCCGCTGGAAAGGAGAGGTAGAAACTGTCCCCGGTTTTACACCTCTGCGGGAGAAGTTCCAAGACCTGACACCCCAAACCCTGAGAACCCCTGCTGCCGGTATCTCCGGGCACGGCTGGGGCCCCTAGCAATGGGCAGCAAGACCCCAAGCCCCTCAAGGTCCTGGTCACCCACCAGCCAGCCTTGATGTCCACAGGCAGCGGCAGGCTTTATGCAGCGCGGCCCCTGCGGGGGTCCCGCGCGGTGCCGTCGGGGCGCGGGGCGGTGCGGTGCGGTGCGGGGCCGGGGC
>JAWWMO010000043.1:58928025-58956578 GCA_035047845.1 Dendrocincla fuliginosa
GGCGGCGGGAGCGGGCAGTTCGTAGCTCGGTGCCCGCGAAGCCGCCGCTCCGCTGCGCTGCGGCCGGGTGCGCTCCGTCCAGCCGTCGGTGGGTGCCGGTGCGCAGGGGCCGCGGCTGGCTGCGAAGCGGCGGCTCCCGCCCCCTGCGGAGTCCGCCCCGGGTCCGCGGAGCCCCTACCTGCCGCCGCGATGAACCTGACGGCCGAGAGTCACCGTATCCCGCTGAGCGACGGGAACAGCATCCCGCTCTTGGGGCTGGGCACCTACGCCGACCCCCAGAAAGTAAGTCCGGGGCCGCCGGGGCGCCCCGTGCCTCTGGCGGGGGCAGGTGGCGATCTCCCTCGCTGCAGACCCCCCAGCTGGGGCTACCTTCCTCCGTTCTTCCCTTCCCGGCTACTTTTCTTTTTTCGGCTCCTTTCCCCGTGCAAAGTTAAAGCCCCAGCTCCCCCGCGAGCAGCGCGGGCAGTGCGCGGCGCGCAGATGAGGGAAAGGTGGGAAGAAATGAGAGAGTCGCTCCCAGCCCGCGGTGTTTTGCGGCTGCCCCCGCCGCCCACGGCCCCGCGCCGGTGGGCACACGGGAACGGGGCGCGGGGTACTTGGAGTAGGGGCAGTGCAGCGCAACCCCTGGGCTGGGGGGGGATGCGATCTCCAGCGAGCGTCGGGTCCCCGGCAAGGCAGCCGCGAGCCCAGAGGGACGGTGCCGCCGCATCCCCCGGGGATCGCTCCCTGTGCCTAGCGTAGATACTGTGAGGGATATCGGACTGTCTTGCAGCTGGCCCCGACACTTTCCAAGGAATGTTCCTGAAACAAAGAACCAAATTCCTGCATCCTGATTCCTGCGGCTCCCACAACTGCCTGCCAGCGGCCAAACCACTATCAAATATTCTGCATCCCTCGGTTCTGGGTGTCCCGGGCAGGCATCCCGTCTAACCGTAGCCAGTCTGCTGCGGGGAGGCTGCGAAGCACACCTGATGCTTTTGTCCTCTGCGCACCTGGGAGCGCAAAAGCAATAGCCGCTGCCTTTTAAAGCTCTCCTAAACTTCCTGATTTTTTCAGCAGTTCTTTTTCTTTTGTTTGTTTGTTTGAAGAGTTGGGAAAGGGGCATCGAGGCCAGAACCCTTCTTGTGTAACAGTATCAGTTGAGATGCAATATTGTGTGTATGCCTCCGCATACCACAAGGTATTTACAATTATCTTTTTAAAGAAAACTCTTGATTTTAAACCGTTTACCAAATGCTAAATGTATTATGGTGTGTAAATAACGGTGTTGAAGATTTTCAATAAACACTGCTGCAGGTAGTGCATGAGTGGTGCAGACAGGGTGTAAGAAAGCCCCAGGGCTGCAGATCCACCTGGTTAACAATGGTAGTTTACATGGGGAGAATTCACAACTTCAGAGGCTGGTCACCCCCCACCTCACTAGACTTTTCGGAGATATTTTCAGCTAGAGCATTCTTTGAATAATGGGTAGTGAAACAAAACGACTCTAACGGAAGTTTTAAGGTAGGAAAACAGCTTGTTGCATAATTCAGTGACTAAATAGCTGTGAGTGAACTTGAAGCATTTCTTTCCATACCTGTGTATCACGCTGCTAACCCTCAAGTTGCAATTTTACAGTAGTTTTAAGCTGAGAAACATGCAGCTACCAGCAGAAGGGCTCCTGCCCTGCTGTGCTTCCCGCCTGCAGCCCATACAAGCTGTGGCCCGATGCTGTGGCTTTAGCCAAGGCTCAGACAGGGAGCCCAGAGTGGCAAGTAACCTGCCGGAGCTTAGAGAAGGGGTGGATGGGTTTCCCCTTTTGGAGACAGCTTCTTGGCAATGCTATAACCCTGCTAAGAATTCATTCTACAGAAATTCAGCTGTCCCAAAGTCAACAAAGCAACAGTCCTGCTGCTTCTCCCCCCATCCTGCAAAATCCTGATGTTTCCTTCGCTCTCCCTTTGGTGCGAGGTGGCCTTTGCATGGAGCTTAACCAGACGAAATAAATCATTTTTAGGTAGTGCTGGTTTTCAGACGAATCAGCCACAGGTAGTGACTTTTTGCTTTTCACATGCACCTCTTTTGTTTTCTGCTGACAGAAGGTGGGGAGGACGGGATGATGCAGGCAGGGCAGACATTGCTACGGCAACTCCGATTCAGAGCAATTGAAGCTGCCGTGTAATTGTACCCTCAGTGGGGATGGGTGCACATACCCAACCACCCCTTCTCCCTCCCCCTGCATTTGTAGGAGTTTGATTTTCTGAGCTGTCTTTCTTTTTCTGCATGATAAACACGTTAGAAAGTTATGGGTGGGAGGAGGAGCTGAGAAGAGGTAGAGAAAGCAGCACTGATAAGGCGCTTGCCGAAGTCTTATTTTCGCAGAAGACCAGGTGAAACAATGTATGTTTATCTGGAGGAGCCGGGCTGGAGCTTTACGCCAGGATTAGGACTGCTATTTGAGTCGGGGAACTTGTCAGAGGGAGCAGCTGGGGAACGCAGTAGCAGAGTGCTACGGGATTTGTTGCAGACTTGTGCTGATGCTGATGGGGCAAGGACGTTTAAACAGGCCACGGACTTAAAATTTACCCACCTCAAAAACACTGCTTTACTGATAAGAGAGTTAGGGACGGAGGAGGGAGGCTTCTGTCAACACCTTGCCGTGGCAGCGGAGAGCCACTTAGATGGGACAAGGTGCTTTGCCGAATACTGACTTGTGCCTGGTGCAACTTCCACCGGGATGCCTGGCAAAGTGTCTGTCCAGTACCTCCTGCCTCAAGAGCTGAAAGGCTTTCTGGCAAATCAGGACCGTTTCGAGGTTTATCTTAACGAGTGAGGCTAGCGCTGACATGTTTCCCTTAAAATGCTTAGCTGCAGCCTTTTGTGGCTGAATTGGAATTGCTTAAGAAGCAGCATCCGAGCCACTCATTCTCCAGCGGTGGGGGCAGGCAGCTGGTGGTAGCAATGGCACAAACCATCCCCAGTACTCTGTTTCTGCTCATGAGTCAGATCTCTGCAACTTCTAGTCATTCTGTGCTTTGATACAAAATACAGAGCTATTCATTTGTCAGATTATTCATCTTGTTCTTGGAGGCAGGTTTTTTGGGTTTTCCTGTTATTTCTTTTTTTTCCAAAGGTTATTCACCCTGGCACCTTCACATCAGAGCAGCTAGTCCAAGACAAATCTGTTTTCTCAATGTCGTGCTATAGCCCAGTAGCTCATAATGAGCCCGGAGTGTTCTTCCTGAAGTGCAGGAATGTGCTTGCTTGTTGAGCAAACCAGGCAGATCTAGTTAGCCATGGAGCAGGGAAATCTGCTTCTCCGACAGTCGGTTACAAGAAAACAAAGGCAGGAGGCCAGCTTTCCCGTTTCAGGCTTTGTCTGGATCAACTGAACAGCAGTGCCTTCAAAACCGAAATGTGTCAGCAGCTTGCCTTGCTCATCTTAAATAACTTAATTGCTCTCCCAAAGACGACTTTGGGAGATAAGTCATGCTTCTCTGGGTGTGAAACACTGAACAAAAAGCGAGTCTATTGACAGAAATTTGGTCTCCTGTACAAGTTTACTGACTCAAGGTAGTACACCAGTCAATTGGAGCAGAGCTGGACCACTGTGGAAAAGGTCTGTTTGATAAACACATTCATTTTCCTTGAATGCTCTTTCCCCCTAGATGTAAGAGAGCTTTTCTTTGTACTTGATAGAGGTCAGGAGGACAATTCAGCTAATTCTTTGATACTGAAAAGTGCAATGTTGGGGTTTCTTTTTGCTTTGCCACATCAAGAAAGTACAATGAATCCATTAGTTATCAGCTCATCTGCTAACAGAAAGAATGGAGTCTTCACTGGGTCACAGAATTAGTCATAAATTTGGGTTGTTTATGAAGAAAAGCACCTAAAATATTTTTGCAGCTTTAATTGATGTTCCTTATCCTTATTTTTAAAGGAATGTAATAATTGTATAACTATAAAGCTTAGAGGGTTTTTTGATTTCAGCCCATTTAAGTTGGCTTTGCATTCTCCTTCACACATGGAAGGAAACGTTTGAGTTGTATTAGATTCTGGCCTACGTATTTATCCTAGCAAGGATGGACTGAAGTGAAAAACTGGAAATCTCAGTCAGTGACTCCTTCCCCTATTCTCTCTTCCCTAAATATCCCCTCTCCTTGTGAGTCTGGGTGGGAACCACTGTAGGAACAGTGAATCAGGACCATCAAAGTACTTCAGACTGATTTAAAATTAGAGGCCATTTCTATTTGTATCTGACTCTGTGGATCCTTCTGGTCAAATCCCGTGTGTGCGGGAGTGGCCCTGCCAAACCTCCAGCAGATGCACTGTGTCCAGCTGTCCCTCCCCGAGGGCCCCCAAGCCGTTGACCCAATTCTCCAGGATATTAAATAGATGGGGAGAGGAGGGAGAGGACAGCCCTGCAGGGGAGGGTAGTAGAGGAGGACAGCCTCCTTGACAAGCCTGTGGCATTGCCCCGTGCTACAGCAGAACCAGACCAGCCCAGCCCAGCCTCCCGCTGCCTCCCAGCCCTGATGCTTAGTTCCCAGCTCTGCCTCTCGAGTGGTACTGGTACCCACCTGGAAGCTGATGGGGTGTGGGGATGAGCAGGCTTAGAGGGTAAAGGTGCTAAAAACACTCCTAAATCACGGAAATCCTATGCCTCGCTAAAATTGCACTTATGCCTGCTTCACTTTATAACTCATCCCTGTCAACACGGCTAAGATCATCAGCCCAGTGTCTCCACATAAATACTCACTGTTTCCCTGGAAGGTCAAGGGGCCTTGGCCGCAGCTCCTCTCCTGCCTTCCTGTTTTGATTGAGGGAGGACAGGACTTGGAGGGAAGGTTGTAGCAACCACACTGAACACAGGCACTGCTTCTGAAACATAAGATTGGGCAAAGCGCTCAAGAATAGCACTGGGTGAGGGCTTTTGGCAAGTTGCAACTTAGCTAAAAATGAGGTTCCGAGGTAGCCAAATCCATTCATACATTGGAAGCAGTTTTGTGGAATAGTTTCAGGCAAAACAAATGGCAAAGCATTTCATTTTGGGCACTGGCAGTACAAGCTGAGGAATCAAAGAATTATTAAAGCAGTTGGAGGTAACAGTTGCATTTCCTTGAATAGCCCACTGGTAAGGGAATCCACATGGGCGGCGGGAAATGAGATTCAGTCCTCCTCTCAGCCTCTGGGGATTAAATTCATATCACACAGCTCAGGGAAATAACGTGATCATGGGGTATGTGATAGCTAGAGAGAGGCAAGAAGAAACACGCTGGAGCAAGAGGAGCGCCCTCCCCATGGGAAAGCACACTGCCCACCAGCCCCACAGCTTTGGATGCTGGAGAACTTGGTATGGCATCCAGCCAGGAGGGAGAGAGACCCATTTCCCCAGATCTTTAGCTACCACAAAGTAACCCTTGTGAGTGCCCAGACAGTCTGGGTTTTGTTTAAGAAGAAATTACTGGTTTGAATCAGAAAGAGGAAAAGTTCATCCAGGGCTCCCATATCCAGTCTGAGTGACCAAGTGAAAAAATCTGTTTTGCATAAGTAAAAACATTGTTTTGGCACCCTGAATTACTTTTTACACCCAAGCAAAAAGCTGAACAGAGTAACTTTTCATTGTACAGGTCTAACAGCTTCTAATGCTCTCATAGGATCATTTATGCCAAAAAGTTCCTTGCAGAAAGATGTGCATGTGCAAACTATTTCAATCACTCTTAGCGGTGCTGGCTGCACCTCTGCTGCAGGCTGCCTGCCTTCAGAAGTGCCACGGACTACTGTTAACTCAAAAGAGGTAGTAAGGGATTTGTTCCCATGATGCGGCCGGGATCTCTGAGCCGCAGTAAGGGAGGCATTACGCACCATTTAATTGCCCCCTGTTTTCCTCAAGGCCTTCACTGGCTTCTGAAACATGATCTGCTGGAGACAGCAATGACTTTAGGTGACTTGTAAAGGAAGTCACCTGGCCTGACCCAAAGTTTCAAAATGGATCATGTATTGAGAGTCCCAGGGAGAAGTGACACCTGAGACCTCTGCAGACAGTGTTGAGCTTAAAGGCTTTCACTTCCTGATCTCTTATCTATAAATTTCTCTTCTGACTCAGTCAACTATCTTCCTCCTGAGGTAAACCTTTCACTTGGCCTCTGAATTTTTTCTTGAAAATGATAAGAGGAGCAGTGGCAAGAGCAGGAACTGCTCTAACATTCAAGTGTTCTTACAACCTTAGCTTATTTCCCATGACATGCTATTAAAATAAATATGTAAAGAAAATACCTCAGTTCTTTTAATATGAATGATTAAACATGAATATGTGTTTGAACTCAGCAAGTGTTGAGTCTGAAGTTATCTCTCTAATGAATCAATCTTTACAAACCTACATGAAATCACCACAGATGTAGCCCAGGGAAATATTTTGCCTTTTCTTTCCCTAAAAAAAATATTCAGAACGTGATTTGAAGAGAACTGGGGGAGTCAGCTGGGGCATTTGGCTACAGAGCCTTGTATTTATGCCCCGAACTTAAGAAGTGAATAAACTTCCCAAAACAAAGTACCTTTTTAAAGTTGTTGGATTATATTTCCTGACTAGGATTTCCAAAAGACATTGTGCCCTTTTAGAGTCCCTTTGCAGTAACCACCACTGGCTTTCTCAAGCCATTTGGTTTTTAAGCAGCAGTATTACCTCATGCAGTACTAGTTCTGCTCATCTTCAGGGAGCATTTTGGAGCAGCAGAGCCACAGCTACTCGACACGTAGCAACATGCGGTCTTTCAGGGTTGGGATTTCTGAGATACTTCAGAGGGTAGCCTTATGTTCGCTTGATCTCTGAGGATATCCTAAAACCATACTTTCAAATGAAGATTTGTACACTTGAGTCAAGGGCAGTAGGGAAGGAGATACATTACTGTAGCCCAG
Organism: Dendrocincla fuliginosa; assembly: GCA_035047845.1. Lineage (NCBI taxonomy): Eukaryota > Metazoa > Chordata > Aves > Passeriformes > Dendrocolaptidae > Dendrocincla > Dendrocincla fuliginosa. The sequence goes on from JAWWMO010000043.1 coordinate 58,934,920, forward strand.
GAAGACCACTGTGCCTGATCTGCTATGGCACATCCAGAGGGCTCCTTGCCTGCCTGTTAGTATAATCTTAGCCTAGCCTCCACACTGAACAGTATTTATCCTGAACCCAAATATCTGTAGCCAGATCACTCACACAGCCGTGATTCAGTTAGTTTCATGCTTGAAGGAATAAACCCTACTTGGGTGATTCTGCTTACATAGACTGCAGATGGCATGCCTTTCCTTCAGTGGCTGCTATCCTGGCATTGGGTGATGCCCTCACTGATTAATCTCTCAGTTTTTATTCCTCATTCCTTGGCTAAGTCAGTTCCTGGGAAGACCTAGTTGCCAGGGGCAGATAAAGGCAGGATGTCTTGGTATTTGTTCCCCAGATGGCTTGAGGAGGTGCAGTGGAAGGCATCAGCTTTTAGCAGGCAGTGAAACAATATGGTAACATGGTTCTTGGGCAGAAGCCTGTGTGAGCCTGTGTGAGCATTCAAGAAACTGTAGTGGCTCTAGGCTGTAGTATTGCCTTAAACCATCTCTGCTGTTTGCTACAGAGATGGCAAATATGGCAGGGAATAAGATAAGTCCTTTTACACCTAAGACAGTGCTTCCACAGATCAGACTTTCTATAGCAAAAAGATGACGGTGTAGAAGAACACACTACAGCATAAAGGGTCTCAGACAAGTTCTGATTTCACCAATGACTTTCTAAAGACTCAATGTTGCATGGCACATTTTAAAGTTCCCTTTCATATGCTTTAATGGCATGTTTACTACCTCTGAAAAGCAGAACTAATTTGTCTTGCATTCTCCTTTCCTTCTTTGCCATACAACTTTTCTGTTCTGCCACTGGAGCAGTTTTTCTCCATTTCTGTCACTTTGTCTTCTTGGTGTTTAGCATTGACATCTCCTCGCCTGCCTACAACCACCTCTTGATGGCTCAGTTCCTGCTAGTTCCCTGTAATCTTGTGTTATACAATGGAACATATTTTGGCTTTCATACATGCAAGATTGCATCTTTAGCTCACTAAGAAATAAAAACTAGGACTGAAAAAAAACCCCAAAACCAAAAATCCTAAGAAAAAGCAGATAATTAGAAAAAGTGGGTGCTTTTTTTCTGAATTATGGCAGACTCAAAAACTCCTAGATTTTGTATAAGAACTGTAACCAATAATTTCATATTTTGAAGTTGGATTTGACAAAATTACTTACTGCTCCTGGAGGAAAGATTCTTTTGTGCAACTTTCTTGAGGACACAGGCTTTGTTCTTATTACTTTGATTCGCATGGCTCTAAGACATTGCTGAATCTGCAAAATGCTGATTTACCTCCACATATCTTCTCTGCTGAAATCTCTGTGGTTCTCCATTTTTATGACACCTGAAGCTTAACAGAAAACAAATTGACAGTATTACTAATCTCCACTTTGTGCCAATGGCTTCTGTTTCCAGTTGTGAACACAATTAGTGTCCAATCGTGTGGTAGGTTAAAAGTTGCACTTACTGAAGTGGTCAACATGTAAAATTCCTAATGAGGATGAGCCCAGCATTGTAGATGAGTATGAATTAAAGGTTAACTTTCTAGCTATAAAGTTCATTAACCTATGGAGGACTTCTGAGCAAAATGGCCATAAAATTACTAGTCCTGGAAAGTGGTGGATTTTTCAGTCTGCTCTGAGAAGTAGATCATGCTCAGAATTACTTCTTCCTTTCCCCCCACACCCAACACCTGAGCATGCCTTAAATTATAAGCCTTCCAAAAAAAGCCCTCTTCTTAAAAAGACAACGCCTCTAACCTATGCTGACATCTCAGTTACTATGTGAAAACGCTTTCAGACTACTCCAGGACCAAAAGCCCTATACCCCTGCAGAGCAGAGGACTTCTACTAATGAAACTGTTGACAGACAGATAATTGCCTGGCCTCTTGCAGTGATGCCAGCTTATTCCAGGCAGGGGCACTGGCTCTTACAGCCCATCTGGCACCATGTCATTTGGCTCCAAAACACGGTACCAACACATGCAGACTTGGACACTGCAAGAGCACTCCAGAGGAAAATGTTCCCAGAGCAAGGTGACATTTAGGAGATGACAACTTTGTCTGGGAGTCCGTGCAGCTTTCAGATGGTGGATATCAGATGCCAGCATCACCCACTAAGCTCCATGTCTGGCTATGACATAAGGTAAAATTGTGTTTAATCAGTCCAGATCCAAAACTAATAGAAGGTTAATCCAGATAAGCTTTTAGGACAGTAGTGCTACTTAAAACTGGTCACAGGGATTCTTGTTTGAAAAGTAACGAGAGAGAAGACCTTTTCCATTCCATAGCTGCATACCTCAGTGACTATAGCTGTTTCAATAGGCCCTTCTTCCAAAAACTACAAAGCTAGCTATTACCAATGCAATAATACCAAGGCCAAATACTGACACCAAAAAAAAAATAGTAATTTTTTTCTTATCTTTTCCTCTGGCTTTCTAAACATGCTGCATTTTTTTAACCCTGCTAAGTAGTCACAGGGAAAGCCTACCTAGATAAAAGTTCAGATCGTTTTACACGAGATGAGGCAGGGAATCACTGGCATTGTTCAAGAGGGGAAAAGCTGAACCCCTACGAGTGAGTAATCAGAATTACCACAACTGAAAGATACGCTTTTTGGCAAGAATGTCTAAAGCCCAATTTTCCAGGCAAAGCTCCATTTTCGAAATGTCCCTGACTGACTCCATACATTGAATATGGCTGTGCACTCCCATGTGTTGTCCCTGATTCCCCACAGTTCTCCAAAGAACAGCATAAGCATGTTCTTGCAGCTCATGTGGGAAGTTAACATCTAGGTTGTCTCTTTGGTTGACCTAAGAGGCCAAATTTGTCAAAACTTGAAAGCACTGTGAAGAAAACACCTCTCTAGGTTTAATCAAAGTTAACTTTTGTTGGTTCAGCTAACTAGGTGGTGGAATTCCCCAAGTTTTACATTCGCCTTCGCAAACACTTCTTCGAACTGACGCCAGAAACCTCTCCCCTTTAACTCTAGGGAACGAGGCAGAAGAACTACTGGCAATCTTTTCTTCTCTTTTATTGCACAAGCCGGTGCTTTATCGTCCTCTTGTACCTCACTCATCCCTGTGATCGTGTTTCTTGTCTGAAGGGTGTTTTGATAGCATCCACCCTTCCAGTTAGATCCATGTTTTCCAATGCTAGCCAGTCAGTTATTTTATCCTCCAGCTCTTCAGGAAACTTTCTCTGTCTACCCCTCTAGAACTGCAAGCATGGGAACCCGTGTGCACATCATTTGCTTGATTCCCTTTAATCCTCTAGCTGCCAACAGACAGGCAAGGCAGCTCTTTACCTTCAGTTTGCATTAACTGACTTTGCATCAAGTGAAAAGTTGAATTGATTCTAAAACTGAGAATTCTGCAATCAAGCAGTAAAAATAACTCCAGCAACTTCTGCCAGCTACAATAATAAAGCTTTCCTGAAGACAGTTTCGGCTAAATGCTAGAATAACAATGTCACAGGAATTCTAGAAATGTTAAATCTGCAGTTATGCAATCTAATTTCTGTTGTATGGAGAAACCTCATGCTTTAGACCACTGCCAGAGCATCAGGTTAGAGGAGAAAGGCACCCCTCGGTCATGCTTATTCACAGTGTGACACAAGGCCACAAGTGGCACCGTCCCTCCCATCTTCTCTGGGCATGCATATTTGCTGTCCTCCACCTTCCAAGGCAACACACTGCATGACATAAAGCAAACTTCTGGGCCAGCATAGTAGCTCATGGTTCTCAGCTGTGTTCTCTGCCTCCATTCCCAGCTCTACCTGCTTTTGCAGAGAACCCTTTGCTGGGTTTTTCTTCCTGGGTGGTGGCTGCCAATGCTTCCGGGGGATGAAAGACAGATTTTCCTGTGTTTAAGAGAGAGGGATGTGCTGGCGGTTGCATTTTCCAAGAAAGAGGTGTACAGTACAGCTTCTCTTTTACAAGATTAAACAATTCTAAGAATGTACCCTTGTGTGGCTCATATCCTCTGGCTTTGTAAACTCAACCTGTGCTTTCCTGCAGTGCCTTCAGTACACATGCTTTCTATGCTCTGTTTCTAACATCTTCAGCCAACCCTTCTTGCCAGTTTTTCCGGAAAACAGGCAAATGGAAATAAGCAATTGGGCTTCTTGAAACTTGCATAAGAATTTGTGTGTGAGTGCCGAGCTCTGGTGAAGGAGGCTCTGAGCCCAGGAATGTACCTACTTTCTCCTTCCTGTATTTAGCTGACTAAGATTCCTAAACAGCGGCTCCACATCTTAAATTATAGGTTAGGACTGGAGCGCTTGGCCCACAGCTTGGATCTCTTGTATAATTCTGCTGCAGCTAAACTCAGATTTTTTCCAGGAGATGGCCCTATGTCCCCTAACACCTCAAGTTTTTCCTCCCAGGATCATTATTGCCAGCTGAGGGACGGGATAGCATTGCACTTACCAGGTGAGATGCTCAGGACTAAGGTAAAGGGCACCTTCCCTGAAGTGCTGCTTCCTCAGCTCTCATGTACTGCTGATACTGGTGCAACTCCATAAAGCTACATGTGTGAAACAAGGCAGAGCTGAATCTGAAAGCCTGAGTCAGACTGTTTTCCTTTACTGTATGGACTAGCAAAGAATAAATGACAATAGTGATGTTAAGACATAAAAGCAGTGGCTATGACAGCTGTTCAAGTGGCTTTGCAAGATTACAGTCTACTGCTAATGAGTGCTGTTAGCTTTGTCTTTGGAGACAACCCTCTTAAATCAGACGGAAAGCCACTGGAAATTGCTGACCAGAAAAAAAGACGCTATTGAAAAAGCAACAGAATTGGAGGGCAGCTGAACTGTGACACTTAAATAACAGCAATAATTTGGATAACCACTAACACTGCTGAGCAAATACTCTTCTACTTGAGAGGGAAGATTAAAATTCATGGGTATGCCTGCACAAAAATATTCTCCTGTGGCTAGATCATATGCAATCATGAACAAAACTGAAGCTGTTCATTTGCTGTAGTAGGGAAAATAGTTTTTGACAAAATGGGATGTGATGGAAGGTGTCTGGAATAAACATTAAAAAATAAGAAATTTTATGGTCTCAGAGGAAAAAGAGAGCAGACCCTTTCAGACAGACAGAACTGATGAAGCACATTGCTTTTTCAGACTCACAGAAAGTGGTAACTGTCCAGTTGGCTACTTCATCTGTGGAGAAGGGGCCAAATTGCAGTTCCATTTCTTCCAGTGAAGGTGCATATCTGAGTCGGCTCCCCCAGCCCTTCTGTTCCATTTGTTTACCATGGAGCCTGAAGGAAACAGATACTGGTTTAATCTGTCAGGCGTAGTGGTAAATCAGCAGGTTTACAAGGTATTGATTGATAGAGGGAATAATTGTGTGTGTAGTTTCCTTAAATTTTATCATCTTAAAAATAACACAGATGCGATTGTAGACATTTATTAGCGATTGAGAAAGTTGTTCTAGTCAACCAAGTAGCTTTTCTTTTATCATAGAACATGCGATAAATTTAATACCTTTTTTTGGTACAAATTAGTGACTAACTGCTAGAGCACTGTAGATAAATATCTGACTTACAGTGTACAAGTGGTTATAAAATTCCAGTTCTAAAACAAGTCCTTGATCAAAGTAGCATACTTGTAGAGCACACTGATTAGAAGCTGAAACATAAATTATAGCTAAGGATCAAGCATACTTCTTATCTACATTTAAATAAAAAGTAATAAAGAAGCAAATATTTGTCTTAAGGCCAAAGCCAGAGTCCTGAATTACTACTAACAGAGCACAAAAGAGTTTATGGCATGGAGATATTTGAGTACCTCGTCTGATAATTCTACTGCTCTAAATGTGAGCCCTGCTAAACTGGGAATGGCACAAGAATCAAGGCCTACCTGGAATGACCAGACAGCATAGACAACCACATTTTGGATAGTGTACCCCAGTGAGTATAACCTGCAGTAAGGAGGAGGAAGAGGTCTGGGGTTCCTAGTGAAGGTGGCTGCTCCATTGCCAAACAGCCTGGGAGATACTGTTTCATCTGCTGCTGTGATTGAAGTGGTGCTGGCCCTTATACAAAACATAGTCATATCATAAACTTCTATCTGCACTTAAATAAAAGTTGTTTTTCAGTTGTTAATCTCTGATCTGGTCACCACTAAGGACTTTAGTTCCATGAAAGACAGAAGAGATAAAACACTACAGGCTGAGCAGCTAGGTAGAGGAGAAAGATGCAGGATTGTGCCTTCTCTAATGAAAGAAGTATGAACAGTGGTGATCTGAGTCATCCAGCTTTAGTATGGTCTGTCAGAGAACAACATAAAAATGAAATTTAAGGCAACACTTCTAAAAAGCAGCAGTACCACAACATAACTAGTCTGTGCAACTCATCAGCACAGTTTACCACAGACCATTAGTGCAGGATTTGGAAGGATTAAGCACATGAAATACTAGAAATGATAGTTTCTCCATTAGAATGAATATTAGCATATGGTATAAATTTTCCAGGCTCACAGATGTCTCAGACCTTCAGCTGGGACAGTTCAATAGAGGCAAAATTTTCCAAAAACTGTTCCCTAGGTTGCTTTGCATTTTCATATGAAGCACCTTAGACCAGAATCTGTCAGAACTAATATACCACATCAGATGACATGAACTAGTGCAATAAAAATATTTTTATTCAATGTAAACCCTTCTCTGGCCACTGGTAATCAAAACCTGATCCAAAAAAAGCCTCCCAAGCCCCTAAAGAATAAGATTATTGCTTGAGATGGTGGAATCTTTCACAAGATTATTTGTACAGATGTAAGTCCCATGCAAAAGATTTAAAAATGCATAAAAATTCAGCTCTAACATGAGTCAACTTCTTCAGCCTAAAGCAGTTGCAGTAATTGCAAGCTTTCTCATTCTTCTCTATTCTACCCTCCTCCCAAGTCTGCAATTGTGCTGTTCCCTTACATGTGAGACTCTACCTTTCCCCACCTATTCCTTCTCCTTTTCTTACCTATCAAACCAGCCCTGGTGTCTAAGAAAAGACACAACTCAGTAATCAACATTTCCTTACTTGATGGAGTTTGGTTTACCACTTCAGGAAAAGACAGGGGGCTGTGTTCATGCAATTTTTCAAGAGAGAGGAAATTCTGCTACCAGATTCAAAATCCATTTCCAGGCTCTTCAACAAATGGGAAAAAAAAAATATATTTTTTTTCTTAAAATCTGCATTAAGGTAATGCTTCTCTGTCCTCTAATTGTTCTGTTTTCATACACTTGAATGGTAAAAGTCAAACAGGCTGAAGCAATCTAAAAGTCACATTGTTTCAAAAATCAGGTTTCAGAGAGAAACCAATGACTGCACTTTTGGAAATATATTTCTCTTTCAGATAACTAATCGTCATTTAGACTTGAGCTCACCGGACCTTTAAGCTGAGTCCCATTGCTCTGTGCTAGTTAATCTGAGCTTTGCAACTGCGGCTCCAGCCTCATGAGGCTCATTGTTGGGACAGAGGTCTGAGGTTACCGTCATCAGTTACTGCAGGCTCATAACACTCATGTCAGACCTTTCTTCCTGATGCCTTTCTCAAATCCTTCCTTGCAGGTTCAGGCAGGGACAAACCAGTGAACATGTTGGAGGTTGTCACTACTCCATGCCTCCGACTTCTGTAACACTGCCCGACATGCCCCAAGTGAAAACTAGCCATTGGCTGTGCCTGAAAGGCTGCTATCTGCCATGGTCTTCATTACATCCTACTAACAACTAGGAAAGGGCTCTGGCAGGGACTGAGCGTGCTTTTAGGAGGCTCCCACAATAAAAGCAGCAAAGCACAGAAACAAGTGTTTTGTTGTCTCTCTCAATTAAGTGAACAGTATTGCATCATCACTGCTGTAAATACTGCAGAGTGCCAAATCGTGCCATTTTGCCTCTCAACCCTCACTCACGTCTGCCATAAGTCAGAGCAAGCGTGAGCGGCTTTGCATTTTAAGTAACTTTATGCACTGCATGCTGGAGCAGAAAGTTCCCACAAGCCCAAACAGAAGATGGTCCTTTTGTGTCCATAGCAGTCAGCCAGGATGGGACACTGAAGAGCAGCACAAGCAGGCTGGGATATGGTCTTATTCTCCCAGAATAACCTGTCACCAGCCCACAACTCTGGGACTGAAACAAAGAGACTGACCCTCGTGTCTTCAGCAGACCTTTCTCACACAAATATGGAAGGGAAGACCAATAGCTTTAGCCATTGAACCATCCTATAGCACCTATGAGTTTCACACCTTCTCCTTCATCAGGTGGCAGAAAAGCAGCTGTTTAGTTCATGACACACTCCTGGACAGCCAAGCCAGTAGCAGCTGTGAAAGAACAGCAAAGAGGGAGAGCTACTGCTATGGTGAAAAGTGATCCTTCCCAACAACACTTATTGCCAGTCCTGCTTTTTGTCTTCCTTTGGCATCAGCAAAACCAACAGATTTGACATTCTCTCTTCATACCTTCTCATTTTCAGATGTGTCTAGCATCTGTTTTGTTCATAGGAGAATCAGTGTGATTTTGGCCCTGCGCTTCTAGGTAACAAAAATTCAACTCTTGGCATTTGTTGCTGACAGACAGCAACACAGTAGAGCAGGCTGACTCACCCTATTTCACTACTTCTTAAAGTGAATCAGATGTCCCTGTCACAGAAGAGCAATGCCCATGGAAAAGGTGGAAGAATAGTGGTGCTGCATGTTGCTAAGAGCCCGTGACCACTTAGAGCTGTTCTCTCATTATACGAAGTGTAGAAACAATAAGACATTTTCAGTACAATTCCAGTGACCAGACAAATTATTTCAGTAACCAGTTCTATGCTTTTTTGCCTGGTTTGGCCTCCAAGTAATTTTGCTTGCCACACTGGCTAATGGAAAATATGACTGCTATGAAAAAACAAGCTTACTCTGAATTTTGGCAACGATGAGTAAATGTAATGCAGCACACAGTACAAAAATATTTGGGCTTACTAGGAGGTTTCTTGGGCTCATCTTAAACTGAAGCAGTAAAATGTATATAAATCCACATTAAAACAACTACTGGTTCTTAACTACACAGTAAAGCAGCTGTCCAGAACTGGGAATATCAGTAGACAGTCCTGAGCTGTCACCCTTCAGATTGTGATACCACCAATGTTAAACTGATTTGAAGAGAAACAAGCAAAATCCAAATTTCTCCACTACTGAAAGTCTAAGCATCTGATCAGCAGGTACTTGGTGAGCTCTGCTCAGTCAAAAATTCATCTTCTACCTGAGTAAGGGATTTTACCAAATGGCTGTTGTAGGAAAGCCCTTGCTCTCTGGATAAGAATTTCTGAACTAATTTTCATATCAAATATAGTCAATTCTACTTTCTGAGGACTCTAGCGCTCTCTTTCACAGACACAGAAATTTCTTTGCTTTATTACTTTTTCCAGTCTAATTCCACGTTCACAACAGTTTTGAGGAAAAGTGCACCACACCTTTTTATTTAGAAGTTGAAACAGAGGTGTCTGGGGAGATAAGGGATGGTCAGACTGGATGAATTCCAGCATGAATCTTGTGTGTATCTCAGCAACTCCATAGCACTGGAAGGGGGATGAGCAGGAGGCTGAAACTATGTTTATTCTTCTGCCGTCAGACCCCCAAAGGTTCCTGTCTGGAGGCAGTGAAGATTGCCATTGATGCTGGTTACCGCCATATCGACGGTGCCTTTGTCTACTTCAATGAGCATGAAGTGGGACAAGCCATCCGGGAGAAGATTGCTGAAGGAAAGATCAAGCGAGAGGACATTTTTTACTGTGGCAAGGTGAGAAGTTGTGCTTAGATTATTTACACTAAGTCCAGGATTTCCGTGAATGGTCTTTCTTAAGAATGCCGGTGTTCAGCATCTGGCATGCTTCCTTCCAGATCCAACATCCTTTATTTTTCTTTCCTGGAATTACCATAATGCCACAGATCTTTACAAACACTAGATTTGCTGTTAGGCACGGGAATCACTGTTGTTCTCTGTTTCAATCTCTGATAGCAATGGGAACCGTGCAACATCCATTCTGCTTAGCATTGTAGGTACCTGCAAGTTAAGACCATCGATGCCTAGACTGTTACTGTACCACACATTGTGCTGTCACACACATTTTTTGTGGCCCACTCTGGATAATGATCCTGCAAATGAGTTATTTTCTGTTAGAGTGATTCCCTGTACAGGTTTGCCATGAGGTTGCACAATGAAAGGGGTGGGAGCAAGCACGTGCATGCCAGTGTCTGTGTATGGGAGAACTGCAAGTGCTTACATTGGTATTACTGCCAGAAAATTACTCATCAAGTTACACCCTTAGTTACTGTATCACTTGTCATTAAAAAGTCCTATGATGATGAATCAACTTACTTAGAGAAAAGATGTCATTACTCTTCTGTTCTAGACCAACGAGGCTGGAGCAATGCATGAACTAGTTAATAGTTTAGTTTAAACTGTAAAAATTGACTCTCTCCTAAAAGAGTGACATTTCTTGTTCAATTAAGTGTCCGACAAAAGCTGCTACAACTACAGTGACTCTATAAGGAAACTCATTGCACGTTAAGGTTGATGGTTCCTGTCTAGTTTTTAAGGGAGTTTATAGCCTCCAATTGCCCTTCCTACAGTGCTTCTTTGAACATATCAGCCTAATATTTTCCTTTTCTCCTTTCCCAAATAAAATGTAATCCACAAAGTTACTCAACAGACTTGCAAATAAACACTGTTCCTAGAGTGAAAGGTCCCATGAGACAAAACGTCTGTTTCACTGTGAGCAAATGAATTAAGTTCTATGATCTAGGAAACTAAATTTTGGATTGGGTAGTTTGCAGATCAAGTGGATTTTCAGCAGCTATAGACCAATTCGCAAACACAGCAATTTCCAGTCTGTGAAATATGCAATTCTTTTCCAAGTTTGCTGCCTGGTTCTACTGGTAACAACCTTGCCCTCCTGAGAAAAGCTTAATGTCCTCAAATATTCTGCCTTTATCAAGGGAGTTTCTCAGTCTCTCATAGGCCAAATATGTTGATTTGGATCAGTGAAAATATTTGGTTTCAACTGTTTTATAGTGCCATTACTGCAAGTTACCAGTAATATCTCAAATCAAAACCAACAAGTTGTGCCAAAAGTTTAGAACCAGATGTCCTAACAATTTTGAGTATTTTAACTTTCTCAACTTCTTCCACCGCAGTTTATTTTCCCATATCAAAATTTAGGTTCTGTGAATGGAAATTTTATGAGAGATGTGCAAACTTGCTTTATTTATTAAGCCTTTCTATATTCAGTTGTCTGATCCAATCGCTAGATGATTTTTCTACTTGATAATCACTACTTAAATGTTCAGTCCTCTGCAGAACTGCAGATCCTGCAAGCCACAGGGCTGCAACACAGAGTTGGTATCAATGCCTGTGGTCCCAGCCTGCCTTGTGCCTGTGAGACAGGACATGCATCTTACCCTACTGTTGTGCCCTGCTTGTGCTCGACAAAATTTCAGGTGTTCAGGGTGATAATTCATTACAGCAATTCTGTAGTCTTTAGAGTTCAAAGGCAATTCAATCCATCAGAATCCAGGATTTTCACAGGCTTCACTGAACACTTTCACAGTAGCTCTGACCTTCCCAGGAGGAATGGGAATGGATTTCCCTTGCCTTATGAGTTTAGCTGTCTTTAGATTTATGTACCTCACAAACTTAAGAATCTTACAAACCACTGGCAAATATCAAGCCACCAGTAGATACATCAGGCATTGATTGGTAAGTGACTGATATGAACGGTTGCATCTTCTAGGAAACACAGTAGATACAAGAGATCATTCTTGGAAGCAGTCAACACAACAGAGGTTAGTTTTGTTTTCTGCCTTACTGACATCAGAGGTACTGGAAATTCTCAAGACCCTTCAGACTCAAGCCCCTGGCGCAGATCTTTCCTTACTCAGATGACGCAGATGGAAGGCTGGTCTGTCAGCAGGGACTAACAAGAGCAGCCCCGCTGAGTGGCAGTGTTTCTGGAACAGTGACCTGGTGTGATCGGGCTGCATCTGCCAGTTGAAATCATCAGCACTTGCACTTGGCTCTCACTGCTGGCTGGCTGATCAGGCAGAGCAGCTCAGCATCCAGAAATTTTAGAGGTTTTATATCAACTGCCAGCATCTCACTTGGCTTACACAGCAAGACCTTTTTGGTCTCCTCTTTCATCCCAGGATATTTCTTTCATTAAACTAGAAGTAACATTTCCAGGAAATGTGGTGTCCTAAAATGCCAAAGCCAGCTGGCAGCTTTGACTGCTCAAACATCTACATGGGTTCTACTTAGGTAGATAATACAATAGCTTGTACAAATCATGAAAACAGTTATGAAACTCTTGAGTTTCCATGGCATCGATGTATTGACATAGTACAAATGTTTACTGTTTTAAAAGGTTGTTTCATTATAATTCTGCAGTTTTTTTAAAGGGAAGTATATTCACTGGCAAGTGCTGAGCTCAACAGCACAGGGCTAGAAAGTGCCCTTGGAAAAACTGCTTCTAAACTATCAATATACATCAGGTTATCAAATTTCTAAAAAACCAGTAACAAAACAAACTGAACATGAAGGGTCTACAGTTCCTTACTTAAATACAAGTTTAGCTCATTTAAAATGCTTAAAAACACATAGACCAAAGGCTTTCAGAAAATCCAGTGGAACAACATATAACTGGAGAACAGGACCTTTGTCCCTTTACGGTAGTACAACTCAGCCTCTTCCCACTGTCTGCTGACCATAAACCCTTCACACCTTGCAGCATACAGCTGGGGACAGCCTAGCATGAATATCCAGGTGCCAAACCCTGTTTTGGTTTGTCAGCTTAGGTCAGGGTCAGATAAGATGCTCTCAAAATAACTTCAAGACAATATGTCCTTGCCTCTGCTGGCAGAACTGAGCAAATGATTTTCCCAGGGAATAACTATAATCTGGTTTAATAAAAGATAAAATAAAACCTAACATTTAAAATACCTTAAATACCTTAAAACTTATCCAGGTGATGCCCTTTAACACCTATAACCAGCATCTTCTCCCAAAAATGGCAATTCAAGTGTTTTACATTTTAAGAACGAATTCCTTCTACGCCTTGGCATGCAGTGCCTGTCAGATTGGGAGGCAGGACTAGACAATGACCATACCAGCAAACAGCAGGTTTTTCCAGCAAACAAAAGTGACAAAAACCTCTGCAAGATTCCACATGTCAGTTTTGTGCATTGAAAAAAAAAAAGAAAAAGTAGCCCAGCTTATTGTGTGCATTCAAATGACACTTGAAACCTTCTATTGTGTGTTAATTTTGAGTTTTGTCAATTTTATCTGCAGCAATCAGTTTACAAAGGGCTCTTGGTTACTAATTACCATGCTATGGTTTTATTCTGGCAAGAGATTTGCATCAACAAATCAGAGTTCAATTAGAGATAGTACTGAATATTAATCAACTAAGCATAATCCATAGCAACCTTGGGGCATAACCCCCGAAAGGAAGCAGCTGGGATTAAAGAGGTGGAAAAGATGCTTTAACTAGTCACACCTGCATCACAGAGACTCAACACAATTACATCTTTTGGTGAGGACTGGGGAGTAAACAAAAATTTCCCTAGGTCAGGCAGTCATTCAGGCTCCACCACCACAGGAGAAAACCAAGAGATTCTCTTTGTGCCAGGTGCTTGGCTGTTCAATAGCTAACTCACGTGACCTGAACTTCTGCCTTCAAGCATAAAACTGACCACAGATTCCTTGTGGGAGCAAAGTTTTCCAGTGAAAGCATATGCATGGAAAGCTTGGGAAACAAAAGAAATCTGCCTAAGTTCATTGAGCAAGAGTTTGTAATATACTGAGCTCAGAAGAAACTGTGTTGTAATAAACAAATATATAATGGCTTTACCAGGTCAACACTGCCTCAGTCCTGGGCCAGAATTCCTGTCTTGACCTCTGCACCTGGCTCTGACAGAGGGCAGGGTAAGGCCCCTCACCTTTGCCATGCAGTGATGTAGACCACAATGTCTTTGCACTGTGCATAACGGGTTGTCAGAAGGACAAGAAGGATTGAGTGGTGAAGGAGTGAGTGTGTGTTGGGGGCTTCAGTTGGCCCACTGTTCCTGCTGGCACTCAGGAAAGAGCCTGTGCTTGCCTCCACAGCTGTGGAATACCTGCCACCCTCCAGAGCTGGTGCGTCCCACACTGGAGAAAACCCTGAAGATCCTGCAGCTGGACTACGTTGACCTCTACATTATTGAGCTGCCTATGGCTTTCAAGGTAAAAAGAACTATTGCTTGAAAAAAGTGCCTAAACTAGGCTTGAGTCAAGGTCTCCATCTAGCATGTTCTTGCAGCTTCCAGCCTATGCTGGCAATAGCACTTAGGTCAGATAATGTTTGATGCATGTGTTGCTGTGCACTACTCACACAAAGAGAGGCTCATAGGTGGTGTGAGAACAGTAAATGACAGCTGTTGCATGGAGCCTTTGTACTGGAAGGATGGGTCTCCTAACTGGGATTACAGCACTTCCTCTCCCTATGCTGAAGAATTACTGTAGTTGAAACAGTATACGTGTCCAAATTCTCTCTGAGCCATGAGGAGGGGAGTCACTGGAGGAAAGAGGTTATACAAAGCAGCAACAGGCTAGGGGCGAAGTTTGGAGTGGGAGAGGGAAAGGGCGGGGGAGGAAGCCTCTGTCACAAGTTAAAGCCACTGGGCAAATTGCAGTTATGACCTTAATCACTGTAACCACAGTGCTCCTCTCAGACAGCTTCAGTAGATCACAGTTGGTCCCAAATACGGGTTGTCCAACTCTAACTCTCAAAAGTTAAACTCTAATATTCCTTCATACCTTTGGCTATGGGCAACTTTTAGGCAAAACCTACAAAGGCAAGGAGCTCACATCAGAGTTGCGTGCCTTCCACCTTGCAACCAGCCCTTGCAAGTCCACAAACTTTCTGGTTTCACAGCTCTCTGTATCTTGCTTTGCAATTTTCCTCTACAAGTACATAATATAAAGGAAAATGAAATAATACTGAAATGAGAAAAATTATATTCCAAACATTTAAGTGGTTTTGAACTAATTAAATCCTTCTTAGAGAGAATAAGGTCAGGCAATTAACTAGCTAATTGTTTCTGAGAGATGTTTAAGCTCTAAACTGGCCTCTTTTTGCAAGGAAAGTAGTTCTCTGATTATTAAAATAATATTTTGCTACAGCCTCCAAACTACCAGAAATATAAGGTAGGAAGAAAATTATCAACAAGGCTATCACCTTAGATCTGCAGTCCTTCTTTCCCAAGGAAGCCATATCCTATTAAGACCTGTATAGCAGTACCCAGACTCTAATATTAAAATTTTATCTATACAGTCACACGTATGGAATCCTTTTGGGTACATTTTTGAAAATTTCCCACCACTAGCAATTTCCTGTTTCCCTTTGCCTATGTTTGTATTCTCTAATAGTTCATTCTCCCACATAGTGAAGGTCGTTGTCTCACAATATAAAGATATAGACAGCTGGCTTTAAAGTAATGTACATCTGACTCCCTGAGGCTTGTATCAACAGTCTTGAGTTGTTAAAGGAGTAGCAGACCTAGAGATTCATTCATGTCCCCCATGAGAGAAGAGGAAAAAAAAAAGTCACTTTCTGCCTGAAAAATATATCTTCTTTTTTTGTGCCAAATACAAAAAGAAAAAAACCCATCCTTTTGCAATGGTGACAGGTTTCCTTCCTTTGCTCCCTCTCTCATAAATACACCCATCCTGTGTGTGATTCTAGCCTTTGGTGAGGAGTATGCAGGCATAATGTTAAGAAACTTCTACTCTCCCCTAGTCTGCAAACATTGATGCTTTCCTGGCTCCCCCAAAGCCTTCTAGCAAAAGCAGTCTCTGCTTCAAACCAGTGAAGTATTTGAGGCAGAACTTAAAATCCTGCTCTGAAAACAGTAATAAACATGCCCCAGCAGAGCTTAGCCAGTGGTGCAAGCGGTCATAAGGACTTTTAGGCAGAGTAAGAGGAAGCTGGTTACAGAGAGCACCACTCAGAAGAGAAAAGCCCCACCATGCTAGCACTTCTCAGTGGCTCAAGAGTGGCCAGCACCTGGGGTGACATGACTCACTGACCTACCCACATTAGCCTGCATCTCCCTGTATTGTTCCCTCAGTAGATTCCCCATTCAGGACTCTGTCCTTCCCTGCCTTTAGCCCCCAACATGGGTGCTCAGCCCCTCTAACCTAGCAAGGCAGATGCCCAGCAGGAACAGGTCTCCTTCTGGCCACCATATGCCCTCTGCCTGGGGAGTTCATACCTACTAGCAGATTTTGTAGGAGACTCTGCTCAGATGACTGATTCATCAATAAACAGGTACCTGGCATTAAAGGATCTGCCAGTCCCTCCCAATTGAATTATTCCATGCTCTGGCAGGAAAGCAGGTATTTTAGCCTTAAATTGAACACATCTCGTCTAAGTACCTTCTCATTTTAACACAGTAGCCTAAGACAGACCACTGGCCTCACTATTTGACTACATATTGCCTTTTGTTTGCAGAATAGGCATTCACAAGTTGTTAAAATTGTTCTCTTGAGAAAGCCTGCTTGTCAAAGACCATTTTATGAAAGCAATGAGATGTGCAGACAAGTCTTCCTGCACCTGTGTTAGTGAGAATATTATTACAATGGAAGCAGGGCTTTTCCTCTCAGTGGTTAACAACTGCTGTGTTTTAAATAGGCAAGTAAGTTGTCTGGTATCTTTTGGAGTGGCTCCAGACATTGAGCATGGCAGGATAAGGTGTGATTCCTTCATGGTGGCAGTGACTGCACAGTGTTGCCACACTTATTTCAATGCTCATGTGGCAGCATGGTAGGAAGCCACGTTACGTTCAGTGTGAAGTGCGAGGCCACTTCCAAGAGACTGCAAGACAAGACAACAGCATTAGTGGGAATTACTGATATGATGTAGTTCCTGAGTACCAAGGGCTAAGAAATGTGACCAACTTCTGAAAGACCTAAGACCCCACAACCACCTCCCTGTCACCATCAAAAAGCTGCCTTTCTCTCAGCACTTTATCCATCTGCAGACAGTTCTTCCATTCAGGAATTCCTTTGCCGAAAAAGGTAGCTTGGCAGAGAAAATAAACAGAGTAAACTACTGAGCAGAGACAGCTGTACATCAAAGCCTTGCACAGTTCTATAGAGGCAGGAAGAACTATTGGTCCCTTTAGAAATCCACAATAGTTGACACCACTAATCTCATTCAAGAGAAGTTCATCTTCAGGTGTCGTTCATCCTGATTTGGTTCATTTTTGAAAACATAAGTAATAGAAACAGGGGAAAATGGGAGCATGATAAATTAGCTAATGTAATTGCTGTCTATTGACTACTGTGAAAAATGCTGGACAGAAGTTTGTTAATTAGAAGTGGAGCAGAGTAAAAAAGTCCTGAATTCAGACCCATCCCCTGAACTTACAGAAGCCGATTACTCTATGTTGAACTTGTGGTCCTTGGAGAATGTGCTGGGCTATCATGGGGATGAATGTTTTTTTCCAAAATACCACGTGCATGGGGTTGCAAATAGCGCTTCTCCACCTCACATTACGATGGCAAAGAGTTTGCCTTCTAATAGAAAAATGGTACCTAACAGCCACCTACTTGCATCTAGTCAAGATCCTCTTTTATCCAGCAGGACACAGCAACAAAAGCAACAAGCCAGCTTTGTGGAATTCTTTGAGGGAAAACCAGCACATTTGGAAGAGGCAGGCTTATGCCTGTAACTTAGACCCTTGGCCCTCTGAAATCTGAGACTGTGTTTCCCTTACACTCACTTTTCCCACTAAATGACTTGAATTTGAACTCGACTCAATTGGGAGGTGCCAGTTACTGATCATATTAGTCACAGCTGCATGTTCCCAAAGAGTTACCATGTCAACATTTTGTACCCAGGCCTTTGAAATGTAGCGGTTGGACGTCAGATCAAATGCCAATCATCATGGAAGGGTTTTTGTTAAAAAAAAATAAGAAGTAAAATTGTGATCAGACAATAGGGAGGGATGTGTTAAGACATTGCCTGTAACAGCAGTGAAATTGCCAGCAAATAAGAGAAAGCTGTGCTTGTGAGATAACAGCTCATAACTCAACTCTGAAATGTGTAAGGTACAGAGATCAGAAGAAAGAGTTTCTAGTGCCCAAAGAAAAACAGATAATGTGCTTAAGAGGTTAGGTATGCACATGGCCCTTTACTGTTAGTAGCTCTTGGACCCTCCAGCTGTTGGAAACTGGACTGAGCTGGTACTCTTCCCAGTGCCTATAGGACACAAGCAGGATCAGGGGAAGCACTAGGAAGAAAAGAGGGAAGAAGTATAAGAGAATACAGGTTGGTACTCTAACCCAGCCCTTTAGAAGGAGACTAGTCCTTTGGATGCCATAACATAGAGGTCAAAAGTTTACTGAAAAAAATAAAAGGCCATCCGGGAACTGCTGAGTGTACACTCATGTGACAGCTCAGGAGTGTGTCCAAGGGCGATCTAGCAGTCAAGGATGTGGTAAGCCCAGCATGAGTGATCTGCTGAACTTAGAGTGTTTCAGAAAGCCTTTCAATTTTTTTTTTGTTGTTTGCTAGTAGAACGAGAGTCTGTGGAAAAATCTTTGTGCTGAGGGGTAAAAAATTTTCCTTTAAAGTACAAAAGTGGGGTTTTACTTTTCAGCCTGGAGAAGCGCTGTACCCAAAAGATGAAAATGGAAAATTTATCTACCACGAGACAGACTTATGTGCCACTTGGGAGGTAAGCAAACACAACATCCATCCACATATGCTTTAAAACCACCAATCCTCATTCTCAGTTTTACCTATGGTTTTCATAAACATAGCTGAAGCATATTGCCAGGGCAAATGGATCCATTTCTACTAGCTCCATGGATAAACTTTACTTCTGTCCCTAAGGATGTTGCTTCTTGCTATCATTTAATTGTTTTTATAACAAAAGAGAACATTGCTGAAATATTCAACATCCATTACAGAAAGCACACTCTGCCTTTGCTTCTTGAGGCTTTTATGAATCCTCCCCTTTTATCACATCTTTACAGGAGAAAGTTGAATCCGTGAGAAAAGGCTGGATGCACTTATAAAACAACAACAAAAAAAAGCTTTTCACCTTCAAGAAAAAACAGAATTTGCCCTAAAGCGCAACATTAAAAAAAGACAAACAAACCACCAACCAAAAAACTCTACCAAGAAAAAAAAGAAACCCAACCCTTCCCCCTGCCAAAAAAACCACCAAAGCCCAAGACTTTGCCATCACTTGCCATCAGAACAAGTTCACTCACTTCTAAATTTACTTATCTGATGGGAACACAAGATTTTTCTGGTAAGAAAACTTGGAGGGAGGTAGTATTTGCCGGAAAGATTGCATTCTAAATTTGTTTGTGATGTGCTCTAGTTCTGAAGGCAGATATCTCCTTAAGCCTACTGCCACTTGGTCTCAGGATCTTGGGGGAGGCAGAGTGTGATCAGCAATCCCCTCACATTTCTGTCTCTCAAAGCCATGGACACTCTGCCTAGTCCAGATCTGGATAGCTATGTACCAGTTCAGCTCTACTCAAGGTACAGCAGATAAAGATGGAAAATAGTGAAACTCCAAGTGAAATTTCAGTGGGAGAGAGCCTGGGGTGGGACTGAGCTTTCCCTTGGAAGCTGAGCCATCCAGGCTGCACTTCGGGGGCAACAGGGACTTTCAAGTTAGTTGCTTATGTTACCCTCGTCTTTGGCTAATGCAGTTCAACCCTCTCTTTTTACAGGCTGGTTGCTCAAACATTGAAAGCAACAGCTCTCACAGCACTGCTAGGTTTTTATCTTTCAGTTGGTGCTTATTATAAAGTTTATGCTATAGCAGGCCACTCTCTTCAGCTAATATAACTGGAGAAAAAAAAGGTGGTGCTGAGTGCCTGCAAATAGTAACATCAATCTAAATAAAAATGGCTCAACTCAATCCAGATAATTTCACTCTCACAGTATGGTGCTAGCAGGCAAAAATGGCTCCAGATGACTGGATTTGCTGACTTGTCACCGAGTGATATAAAGCATATGAGGCCAACTAGAGGTCATCAAACACACAGTGCCTCTTACCTCCCTCCTTTCAGCTCCTGTGAGACAGGAAGGAATAACAAAACCAGTAGGAGGGGCATCCAGCTCCACAGTGGAGTCTGCTCTGCCTCCAACAGTCACCGAATTATTTGTGTGTAGCGTTTCTGGGAGCAAATAGTAAGACCATAGGAAAGGACTCTGTTTTCTTTTAACAACCCAGCAGAAACTAATGAAGACAGGTATTAATATGGGTTTCTCAGCTATTAAGATTTGTCTAAAATGCAAAATATCTAGAATACCTCTCTCCCCCCAAGCCTTTTTTTTTTTTCCCTACTTTTTACTGTATTGCTGTTTTCTGTTAGGGTTTTGTCATTTGCCTTGCAGATATTTAGGGTATTTCACCAGTAAAAGCGGTCTTACAATCAAAATGAGTAAATTGACTTATCACGAAAGCAGTATGTTTTGTTCACTCTTCCTTTGCCAGCTTTGAGGCACCACTAAAGCAACATAAAGTAAGCAAAACTCTTTGAAAGCAGATGCCTGGCATTTAAGTATCTATATTGCACATTAATCTTTCTGCTCTCCAAACAAATTCTATCCTCACAGGAGGTATAAAACATTAGAGTTTGGTCTGGAAAGCAGGTCAACACAGGAGTGCCACGGGAGTTTGGAATGTCTGGACAACACCAGCCCTCATACTAATAGAACTGTTACTTCTGCTGCGGCAAAGGCTTTTCTGCGGTCTCTAGAACGGTCTGTGTTCCACCTCTCTCTAAAATGCGTGCTCCAAGGAATCAAGCCAACGCGTGGGACTCCTCTTCTCTTTTCTTTCTTCGCAGGCTATGGAGGCATGTAAAGATGCAGGCTTGGCAAAGTCTATTGGAGTATCCAATTTCAACCGCAGGCAACTGGAGATGATCATGAACAAGCCAGGACTTAAGTACAAACCTGTCAGCAACCAGGTAAGAGTGTAAGCCAAAAGCAGTGCCTGCCATGTTGCCACTGCCCTTTAGGGAACACAGAGACAAACACATAGCCTAAGCTGCCATGCACAGAAAGGTAATGTATACTTTGTCACGGACACTGCCCTCCATATTGCCACGCTTCCATTTCTAGCTTGAAAATATTATTTTTCCTATCTAGGCTAAAGATGTATATTTGAATGTTCTGGAGCAATCACTTTCCTCAATTTCTGCTCTAGGATTGTAAAACTGGTGCCTCTGTGCCAAAGCTCCATAACAAGGTTGAACACCAAGTCAATGAAGATCTTAAATCTTTGCCATGTACCTTACTTCAAGTCAAAAAAATTCCCAAGACAAACTACTCAGAGCTAACCAGTCCTCAATGAAGCCATTTCTACCTCTGCTGACACCAACCGAACCCTAAGTCTCAGGAATCCTGAGTCACTCTGAGCTTCTCAAGTTTAAAAGCCATTAGAAGCAACTCCTAAATTTCCTGTACTTGCTCTCTCGTGCCTTTCCCATAAGATATTCATAAGAGCTAGAGAAAAAAAAAATGCAATTAAAGGAGACCCCATTAAGTGACTGAACAACGTGAACAAGCCCATGAAGACGATGGTCGTG
>JAWWMO010000043.1:58956678-58972879 GCA_035047845.1 Dendrocincla fuliginosa
AAAAAAAAAATGCAATTAAAGGAGACCCCATTAAGTGACTGAACAACGTGAACAAGCCCATGAAGACGATGGTCGTGTCTGAGTTAAATTATAGCAGTGCGGCTCTGAGAAGGCGATAAGTGGCAGCGACTCATCTGAATGCCCAATACCTTTGGCAGGTCACTGCATTTCCTAGAAATCACTGGGAAGCTCTTCTGACTCATCTGGCACAAACAAATGTCTGCATTAGCAGTATCAGAGAAGGGGCCAGAGACCAACCAGGACCAACTTCCCACTCAGAGTGCAGGACCAAATTCTCATTCTCAGTGCGTGGGCTGGAGGGCTGGAATTGCCTTGGAGCAGGGCAGGAAGGCTGGCCACAGCCTTCATTTCTGTGTTTGGGCTGGAGGGAATGGCAGCTCGTGAGAGGAGGAAATTCCAGCACCCTTCACTGGTATTAACATGCCTAGCGGGTGCAAAATGCAATTGCTGTTTCTGGCGTGTCCTAAGATTTCACTGAGCATTGCTGCTGCTTCCTGGGTTCGAGGGAAACTGGGCAAAAGATTAAGCCCAGTTTAGGGCAGCTAGCCAGCAAGCATAGATGTGCCAGATAGCTTCAGACTGCCCTGCAAACAGTGGTTGCTCTGTCACCTTGTAGACATCCTTTTCCCAGAACCTGAGATCGCAGCCAGAAAATCTTTGCCTGCAAGGGAACAGTATTTGCAATGTGGGAGGGCAGAGCTCACAACAGGGTCGTAATCTCTTGTGTACGCCCCCCCACACCTTTCTATCTGGAACAGCTTATGCCAACGCTTCCCTAAAAACATCAGATTAGTCATCCTGAATGGCAGAGGCAAAGAAAAAGAAAATTGACCCACATGAGATGAGTTGCCTTCTCAGTCTACTTGTTTCTAGTGAGCTTCCCTCACCTCCACCACCACTACTTACTGCCACCCTTCCACTGGAGGCCAATAAAAGTTCTCTGCAGCCAAATTAGTCACAGATGTTGATCTGCTGTCCACAAAAAAAAAAAAAAAGAAAAAAGGTAAAATACCCCCCATCACCATACAGTGTACAATTAGAGCAGTAACCACAGATTAAGTTTCCCTATTCTATAACTTACACATATCCTTTCCTGAAAGTATCACCTGGTCTGTAGCTCTACAAATATTGAGATAGCATCTGCTTCTGATGATTAAGCATTCTTTCTATGCTACTCCTGTAGGTCGAATGCCATCCCTACTTCACCCAACCCAAACTCTTAGAATTTTGCAGACAACATGACATTGTTATTGTTGGGTACAGCCCCTTGGGAACCTCAAGGGATGAATCATGGTAAGTCTCCGCATTACTTTCTAATAGAAAGACAATATCCAGGAAAAGAGTATATAGCTCTCCACTGCTGGGTCTCTGGTGTAAAATACCTCTTTCCCCATTTTTCAAAGTAGTTTTGAATTTCAGTGTCTAAACATTACGGTTGTGAATGTAAACTTGCCACACTCCTGCTGCATGCTGTCATCAAAGAATGCCAGGTGTGTGTACAGGAGGTTGCCTTAGGTCTCCTCTAACAGAAAGCAAGTGTTTGTAACTGGGAACGTGTGAGGCTTAGGTGAGGAAGTAGAAACTAAGTCAACATTAGGAGGTTGCATAGGAAGTTGCCTTTGACAGCCCACCAACCTAAGTGACAAAGCTTTTCTCCCATCTTTCACACTACTTGTCAAAAGGTACAGCGTTCTGTCCACAAACAAGTAGATACCCCTATGTTTTTACATTAAAGATAAGAGATTTTTTTTGTTTACTTTCTCTTCCCAATTTTCTTCCAGGGTAAATGTGTCCTCCCCTCCTTTACTGAAGGATCCTGTGCTGAATGCCATTGGCAAAAAGTACAACAAGACTGCTGCACAGGTTGCTTTGCGTTTCAGCATCCAGCGAGGGGTGGTGGTCATCCCAAAGAGTTTCAATCCACAACGCATCAGAGAGAATTTCCAGGTAAGTTCACACTCCAATGGTACATGGATAAATTCACTTACATTGGCTTTGCCCCTGTAAAAGCCAATTTTTCCATTTATTTCTGTAGATGTACACAAGACTTGACTGATGTCAAACTTTACCACAGTTGATGCTTTTTGCCCCCATCACTTAATGGTAACACGATATGACAATAGTAGAGCAAATCAGAGAGGAAATTTTGGTGCCTTTTAACAATCTGGAGTAGCTAAAATTCCAGCTGCTGGTGTGTCCCAAAGCATCAGTTGCTGCAGTGAGCAGCACAAGCAAGATGAAGTAATTCAGCAGGTCAGCAGCCCAAGGCTGCAGGTACTCAGGAATGACTGATTGTTCTGCCCAGTCTTCCAGTATGGGACAGCTTTGTTAGGGAAGGGTTGCTGCATACAAGCGTGACAGAAAGGTTCATAACCACACCATCAGAAAACATCTGGCTTGACCACCGTACCCAAATAAGATGAAGCATTTGTTCCCGAGTCTTTTGCAGCACTCGGTAGCCACATTGCTCCCTGCTTTCCTTGGCAACATACTACTTTCAAAGTTGGTGGCTCAGTACTGCCAGACTACCTTCCCCTTCTTGCAAAAGAGTGTAGGCAAATGTGACTTGGCTTATTCATGTCCTCGAGACTTAACTATAAATGCAACCAAGCATGGATTTGTGGGAGAGATAGGGGGAGAAGGACAGATTGTACTTTTGAAATCTGGAACATGTGAAGGTTGATTCTGACAAGAAATGCTAACTAACTCCTAACATCTCCTTCCATTAGATCTTTGACTTCTCCCTCACTGAGAAAGAGATGAAAGAAATTGAAGCCCTGAACAAAAATGTTCGTTATGTGGAACTGTTAATGTAAGTAAAGGAGGAATTCTAAATCCTCATAGAACCTCATAGAATCCTCATCTGTTTTTCAGAAGATTTTTAAAAAAATCACTTCCATTTAGTATTAACTTTTGTATAAATAACTTTAAAGATAAGGTTTAAATATGGGAGGTCTAATGCAACCTGAATGTAGTCCTGGACCCATTGCAAAAATAAGTGTAAAACACTTGCTTACAGCTCAGGTGCCAAAAGCCCACCAATTAGAAAGCGACTGTAACTGGCTATTCCATCTCTACTCCATTTCCTTAAACTCTTTCTGCTATATGTGATAATGACATTCTCAGACACCGATAAGGTGTAGCATCATCCCTGTCTAGCAATGAAAGCTGAAATTCAAATAGAAACACTTTTAGTCTTTCCCCACTGCACCTCACCTTCACTTCCAGTGCTCTGCAAGTCATGTTGCTGCTCAAGTTCAAGGATTTGTGGATTGTAAACTCAGTGTTTCAAGAGGCAACTTGTCCTAAATTACCACAGGGATGGCTAAGAATCAAAAACACTGCTACATGAAACAACAGGGCTAATTCAGGGATAGCTCTGCTCCTTCCCGCTTCTTTATAAAAGATGATACATTTGGGTGGCCACAAGTGATCAGAAACTTTGTTTTATCCTTTCCTCTGATGCTGTCTTCTACAGCAATCTGCTTCCCTTGCTCTCATGGTGAGTTGTACCTTCTTCTAAGCAAAATAGAAAAACACACAGCTCATTTGACTGCTAAGCCACTTCCTAATTATCTCCTCTGAGAACCAAAAGGGCTTGATCTCTTGCTGCTTGTCATTGAACGCTTAGCACCCAATGTAGTTTTGCCTCACCTGAAGGTTCCATTATCCCAGAAGGCTCAGACTGACCCAATATTCCCTCATCCAGAGGATGAGGCTATTTTTCCTTCAGCTCGAGAGCACCTACAGTTTATGGCCAACCTTTGTTTTCCCCTTTTCAGGGCACTCAATATGTAGCCAAATTCTAAAGATTTAGTTCCATGTGTTTCTCTTGCTACCTTGAATTATCTGTGTCCTGCCAAACTGTAGCATGCTCAAGCACTAAAAATAATGAAAAGCAGGATAACAGCATCAATACCACTCTGAAATTTTGACCATTGCTCAAAAGGTGGGGGGAAACATTACAAAGAAACAAATAAACCTGTGCTGCATAACTGTAATAGAAAATACATATAAGTTAAAAGCATCATAATGGAGTTCATCTTTCACATTTAAGCTCAGCCAGTTGCTCTGAAGCTTTAGTTTCTTAAGACAGGCTTCTATCAATTAGCAGCACTTAGTTCCAGAAGGCTTCTCACAAATGGCCTAGGAGATTCTCTAGTATTCAAAATAGTCTGGTTTTACGTAGCTAAATTGAGCTATAACATCATTTAAACTTTTAGTGATTATATACATGAAAAGGATGCAAATGCCAACAGAAGAACTTTCCAAGCCACCAATCCAAAAAACTACTAAACTAAATGCTTTGCTTTATAAAGACTAAATTTGGTCACAGGAGGACACTGAGGATAAGGAAAACAGGATGCATAGAGTGGGCAACTGGCAGCTGTAGTTTTCACAAGAGAGCCATGTTTGGGGAAAATGCTTAAATGCAGCCTGATCTCCGCTATGAGAAAAGCCTTATTGGAAAACTGACGTTGCCATGTAAGGAGCATCTATATATATATATATATATATATATGTATATGCCTACTGTGTGTTCTCACACTGAAGTGTCTGGAATTGACACTGAACCAGATAAGTTACCAATCTAAAGACATTTCTTATTTCATCCAGAAATATGTATCCGAAAAAAAGTCAAACCATGATACAGAAAGACTTTCAGTTTGTCAACTTTGTGCAAAACCTTTGGCTGCTAAGATGCAAATGCCAGCAGGAATGGAAAAATCCAGCTTTTCTCTGGCTCTTCCAGTTATCAGCTCCCATATGGATACCTGTGTGCAAATCTGTTGTTCTGACCGTGTGAGTAAGCCCATACAAACAGTGGAATGAATTAGCAAGTTAAATATCCGAGAAGAAAATGAAGGTTTTGTAAAAATACAAGTACTTCAGGAAATCTTAATCTGAAATTGTTTGTTCTCCTCTTGGAGAAATCTAGAACTGTTGTGCAAGGCAAGTTTTACGTTAATGAATCTGCTTGATTTATCTTGTGCTCCCATTCTCTGCTATGGATGTTCTTCTTTACCAGTTATTCAAAGCTGCACTGATTCCTCCAAATGAATCATTTTCACTTAAAGGACTCAGAGATTTGAACATGTGAGACCTGATTAGCAAGCATGCTCCACAGATGGAAAGTAGAGATTATGACACTGGCAACTCGGATATTATCAAATTATACTGAAGTCAAACAATCCAAAGTGTTGTGGCTTGTTATTTTTTTGTTTGTTTTGTTGGTTTGGATTTTGTTTTGGGGTTTTTTGTTTGTTTGTTTTGTTTGTTTTTTTTTTTTTTTTAAATCAAGTCAATCTGTTAACATGCAAACAGTTGAGCTTGGCTGAATATTGGAATGAAATGTTTTGACACAACCGATTCAAAATGCTTGATGCCTTCCAGTTAGTTACCTTCAATATTGTGAAATGTATGCTTCCCAGACTGGAAGGATTCACAGCTGGGATAAATGCCAGTATTTGTTGTGCTCTGCTGTAAGGCAAGGCTGCCAGCTGCCGTGGTGCACCTGAGAATGCTCTTCAGAAATTTTTCATTTTGCTAATGGCAAGTGTTTGTCAAGCCAGGGCTTGTGATTTATCATCACCTTCTCAAACAAACAAGGAAACAACTCACTCTCTCTCAAGTCTGCCAGTAACGGGCCAATACAGTGTTATTTTTTCACCTGAAGTTGACCCTGGGAATTTTCTTCTTGCCTTTTACAATGATCTTGGATTGTGCATCTTCCCTGAGCATGCGGTTTGTAAAATGAAACCTGAAATATCTACGATTGGTAGTATGCACCCACGAACATCCCTTTCTCTCCTGAACTGGGTCACCCCAAAGCTTCTTTGTAAATCCTCCACCACTGAAGCCATTAACGTGGCAGAGCATCTACACGTAGGCTGAGCTAGAGGACAGCCAGGCCTAGTCAGGATGTGGCAGCTGCTTGTTGAAAACACCATCCCTGACCCACCCTGTTCAGCTCTAAGGGCATAAGATAAAGTAGTATAGCCTGGTGTCTCCACTTCTGCTTCATATATAGCCCGTATTCTTAGGGGTCTTCCTAGACATCTGAACAAAGAAGTCTTGACCTTCCGCAGCACACACATAGCAAAGCCCTCTCTGTTTCCTAAAACACTGTACTAACCTGATTTAAACAGTGAGAGTAGCTGACACTCAAACTCTTGTTGATTTTTCCCCTGTCTCTCCTTAAGGTATGCAGTCTGTAGGCCCAAAAAATGGTCCTTCACTGTCCCCTCCTTAAATGCAGAGGTTTGCTTCCAACTCTGCAGGGAGAGTTATTCAGAGTAGACAGCTTCTCAGTAGAGGAGCCTTCCATGAAGGCCACATACATATAGCAGGGAACAGGTTTGCTAGGCATAGGACAATTGCATCTGTGATGTGATAGCCTGCTTCACCCAAGGAGCTCACTTGTTCAATCTGACCTATCCACAGGTGGCGTGACCATCCAGAGTATCCGTTCACCGATGAATACTGAAAACAAGGTGGGTCTGGACAGTCAGTGCTCTTAGGCTTCACTGAGAGAGATTCAACTTTTGGTGCTTTGACTTCATGTGAGACTGTTCAAATCAGCATTAAATACATGACATTTACTACTTCTTGTCTTGTCAATCTCTTATTGCTGTTGAAGACCAAAATCTATTTAATCCATTGGTTTTGACTTAGAAGGCTTTAACTCTGAACACTGAAGCTTCAAAACTGACAGCTGGTACAACTGAAAACTGTTTCTCAAAAACAGGCTCATTAATTCAAGCCTAATCATTTTCACTGAATGGCACATTCTTTACTCAATTTGAAACACTACAATCCATTCCAGTAGGTGTAAAGCAGAATCAGAATCATAGATGGGTAAGGTTGAAAGAGAGCACAGTGGGGTCATCTGGTCCAACCCAACATCATTTTCTTTCACAGCTAAAGTAAGAGAAAGTCAAGAGTGAGGAACTAGTGGAATTTAATACACACGCACATACGCTTATTGGTATTAGATAGGTATGACCAGAGTATTCTTCAGCTCACACATGAACTTCATTCCATAGGTACACCCCAGCTGCCTCCACATGTAACTAATTAGTTCAAGCCCTAAAGCATAGGAAACATGTTCATATTCCCCCACACACACACATCAGATGGGGGCCTTGGTGAAACAGGACAAGAGTATGACACTTGTGTTACACTGTACTTGCTATGCAACGATGGTATTGTGTAGCATTGCATATGTAACCTGGAGCCAGCACTACCAAGGTCCTCATCTCATAAGATTAAAAATCCCTTAAATTTCTTTCTTGCTCCACAAATTAGTATTAGACCAAGAAAATTTCTGTTCACTTCAAAATTCACACAAACCTTTGTATAAACTCCTGACAGAGTAAATACTGAGCTAGGAAGCTAAATTTTAAAAGAAAGTTGTATTTTGCTAAATACCCTTTTCTACCATGCTTGGAGACAGCAGAACCCTGGCAGGTCCAGGAAAGGGTACAAATCAAGCAGAAACAGCCAGGCTGAAACCTGGACATTCTCTTCAATCTGTCCTCAGCTTTCTGAAGCATGGAGGCAGAAGCATGGACACTGGAGTAACAAAGACTGACTTCTTCAGCATGAATTTCTTTTTTAGACCACTTTTTGCCCAACAAGTTTTAGAACCTATAGGTGTATCAGCCTATACTTACACGTGCAGAAGGCTACTTTTCCTCCCCCCTGTACCCAAGCATGCCAGTTTCCTGTCAAAGAAGGGGTACAGTGGAGAGGTATTGGAGAAGAAACTAAACCATACACAAAGAGAGAGAGTACTTCATGTACTAGAACATGTGTACTGCCATTGGAAAATGTGTCATACATAAACTCCAGTCTATAGCATCTGCTTTTATTTTTTAACATTGCTATTTATTATCCCCAGAGTGACTGGAACAGGAAAATACCAGAGTGTACAGTTCATGGAGACACTTCTGTTTGGTCATGGTGTGCTCCTCAGAACTAAGACAAAGAGGGACAGGGAAAACCATTTCATGGGAGGAGCAAACAAGGCTTCCAAATAGGTCTAGTGCAAATGCACCTCTGGATGAGCTCAGTGGGCACCACTAGATAAGTTAGGCTCCTTCAACAGGGATGGCTTTCATGTAGCATTTGTAAATCCATTCAAAAAGCTATGCCAACAAAGGAACATTTTGTTTGCTGGAGGTTGCCCAATAAAATGGGCAAATTCCATTTTATTCCATTACGCACTGAGACCAGAGGAGGAAATGAAAAAAAAGTGGGGGAGATAAAGCTGAGGAGGAAGAAGACACATTAGAAATCTGCTGGTGTAGATCTAAGGACAATCCCAAGGTCAGGTGAAGCTCTGCTTCCAGGTGTGCTCAAAACCACTATCAGAAGCCCTGCTTTTCCCCTTTGTGAGCAGCTGAGGTCCTGGTCAAAACCTCTGAATTTAGACTTGGATTTTGTTCAAGTGTCAGAGAGGTGACATGTTATTCCAGTTGCTTCATAAGTACAAGCCTTAAATAGAGCTCACGGGGGCTCTACTGTTTAACAGTAGCACTGTACAAATTTTTGCACTGTAACTTGACCAGGTGTGAGTCTCCAGTCACAGCCAATGTTCTGGCCAGGTTTGGCAAAGCTCTTGCTGTCTACAACTGCAAATGTCAAGTAATGCTCAGCTTGAACGCTCACCCCAGCCCCTTCACAGCTCACTGCTCTTTCCAGACATCCCCCTCCCAGACGTTAGCCAGCACTTGAGATTCTAATAAGTCAGGTGACCTTGTACATGTGAGTAAGGAAGATGATATGCTGAAACCTCTCTAACAGGAAATACCATATAATCAAATCTTCAATCTATACTGATTAAACAAGGCAGGACAAATTGCAAGAGTTCCTCCAGCCCAAGTCATACCATCAAATTCCTTCCTCCTCTAATTTTAATAGAATCCTCCTCCTTTTCTGCATTACCTCATTTGTATCTGATAAAAGAAGATTCAGCCTCTTCCCAGGGTCAAATGCTCCCATAATAATTTCCATCTGTTATGAAACTGCTACTGACGTACAGCCCACTTTCCCCCCCAACTTAGCGCAGTGCAGACGGTTGCTCTCCATTGTTCTTCAACGTGCCCTACAAAGCAAAGGTTTAGGTGGAGAAATAAACAGGCCTGCAGATGGGAACTTGGGAAACTCATTCCACCTGCAGCTGCACAAAGAGAGAGAGAAACCCCAAACAGTGGCCATACGTACCATCTGCAATCTAGAACACTGTCTGGTGTGAAACATGACTTAAACTTGCCCCAAACAGCCCTGCTCCAGTTGGAAGGGTCAGGAATGGACGGAGGGCTCCAGCACCTCTTGCTCTGATAGCACTCACACTTAACAATAGACTCAAATGTATACTGTGAAAACTTACTTCTACAGTAAGTAACCCATCGTGGTGACTCTTTCTATAGCTGCAAAGTGAAGTGAAATCCAGACTAGAGATGTTTGCCTCAACTATGCACAAGTGACTTTACAGCAAAGAGAACAAGCAGTGATTCAGTATTTTACATTCTTCTATCAGTCCAGCAGCTGCCCTGGTCTAGTCAGAAAACCACGCACACATCCACAGTGGCAAAGCAGTTGCCAGAGGAGTTCATCAGAGCATGGGCCTACCTGGCATTCTGTGTTATTTCACAAGATCAAGACAGAGCACAGTGCTTTGGAGCTGCAGCACCCAGGCCCTTCCCTGGGCACATGCTTGCTCATATTTAGTCGATGAAGCAACAAGGAAGCACCACCACAGAGTAGTTGTGCAACATGCCAACATCACCCCCACCCTGCACTGCATGGTTAGCTAAATTTGTTTCCCCACAGGGAGGCAGAGCTTCATCTTCCACAAGACTAAGTATTTGGAATAGGACTCTATCTCAGAAGGGGCATGTATTCAATTTTCCCTAATACTGTCAAGGTGCCCACAAGAGGAATAGGGAAAATAGAGGCAAAGTGGGATGGGCACTGTGTACATTTTATGGCCTTACATTAAAGAATGCCCTTTGGATTTATATCACATATTTTTGAACCACAAAGCTACCAACAGGTTTTACAAGAGTGTATAATGTGCCCTGTGGAGGAAAGGGTGAGTGGACACATCAAGTCATCCACCAGAATTAGGATGCAATTTTGGGTAGACAGAATTGGACAGGGGGGAAAGGAAGACAGTACTTTCTATAGCTTTCATCCCTTGCCTGCCATTAAGGCCTGGATGCTGCAGAGCTGGATGTTCTGCAGTAAAAATGAGCTCTCTTCTCCTGATTAAGATGTAAAGATAACTGAGGACTGGTTTGCAAACAGTCAGAGAGGATAGATGGCCACAAAAGGCAGTCCCTTTGGTTACACCAGCAGGGATCTCAGCTCATGAGGCTTCTTCACTTGATTCCTTTCTTGAATCCAACCAATCCTGAAAGCTACTGTCCTCTAGACTGGCAGAATATTTAAACATTACATCCTTGGGATGTGCAAAGGTATTCAACAGCAAAGAGGCTGCTGCTTTCCTTAACTAATTAAGATTATCTCATAACCAGAACCAGAGCTGATTCTTCAATTTAATGTGCAAATCATTTAGTGTGGAAGGAAGACCACTGTTGCAGGGACTCTCAGAGGAAAATAAATCACATGACTGGGACATGCAAGACATTTCTCAGATCTCCACAGAGAGCAGTGAGCACAAACTCAGATCCCTCGTGCACAGCAAGTCCGATTAGTAGATTGAAGATGATATACCACCTTCCTATTGAAAGGAGCACCACAGTCTCCTTGTTGCCACCTGCCAAACTGAAACGCGTTGAAATAAATTGGTTTGGTATTTGCCAAACAATTTCCTTATTTTCTTAGGGAAGAGGAAGGGGGGATCTGCTGTTTCAAAACTTATTCTGGCCAGGTCTCACCGAGACACAATTGACAAGTCTAGAGGCAAGCACTGAGGTGGAGAAGAAAGTCAGTAAGAGTCAGATTGACTATGCTTATTTCACTTGTGACCAAAACTGCAAACACATTTGCCTTTGGGAGTGGAGTAATCAGAACACAGTCAGGAACCAGTGCAGTTTTTACACTAATTGATTCTTAGCAATGCCATATTTCAGCTCTTCACAACATCCTACTACCCTAGAGCAAAACCCCTAGCTTATAATAAACTGCTTTGAGAGTGCAAAATCCAAAAAAGTTAGTTTTCCAATGCCAGACAGACTCCTCAGGGAACCCTAACTCAACATGCATGAGCAATACAACAGGACAACACATTGCAAATAAAATGCGAAGCAGAACCAAATGGAAAAAGAGGGGAGAGAGAAGGAGCCGTAAAGAAAGACACCATGTGTATAAACACTTGCACATGGACAGAGAAGGGCACCACTGGATGAAGTTGCTCAGTTTTTTCTCTGAGGTACTTGAATGTAAGTCTCAGATCAGTCCAAGGTCACTGAACATAGCAAAGGCAAAATCCTGCACCAGGACAAAAATGCACTAAATTAAAGGCTAAACAAGAGCTCATGATGTCCTAGAACGTCTCTCAGAGCAACCTCACTCATAAGAAGGAAAAGTCTGTGCAAGAGCGGAGGACACGGGGAAGGATCCTGCTAAAATTTCAGCACATACCAATCAGGAGTGACTCTGCTGACACAAGGTGCAGATGCACAAAACGGAGGCCATGCGCCCTCAGTGCAAGGAAACTGATCCCAAATTGTCTGTTCTCCCAATCAGCCTGACTAATGTCGTTCTCCTAAACCAGGACAGACACTGGGGAAAGCTTGCAAAGGGCACTTTGTGATCTCTTAGGAAAACTACTTTGTTCCTCAGCTTCTACTATAGGGTGACACTAAGAGCTGCCCATGTGTGAAATAGGGAGGTTTCCCTGCAAGGTGACCCACCATCCACATGTTCACCATTGATGGGTCCAGACAATCCAGAACAGCCCAAACCAGCAGTTTGACAGCACACTTTGCACAGTTAATCCCTGCTTTTCCACAGTGATGGGACTGCAGTCCTGCATTGCTTTTCTACAGGATGATGAGGAGATTGCCTTTACATTTAATTGACTGTATTGATCTGTACTTGATGAACTTCAAAGAAGAATCTCCAACATTCAGAAAGGTTCTTCTAAGTCATGGGTCAGAAATCCACACCCTCATTCAACAAGACAGTGCTACGTCTCTAGTCCCCTGTCAGGTACAGTCCTCCAAGTATACAGCAGAAGAAACAAAGTAGGAATGTAGGAAGTGGCATTAGAAATATCCATGTGATTTAGGATTTCTACTAATTTTTTCCTAGTCATGGCATTTTGACACACCAGCTCTAAATTTTTTTGGCAATCTACACCTCTCCAGGCCCAAGACCACGAAGTTGCCTGGCTCAAGCCCCTCAAGCTTCCAGAATTCGTCTTTGGGTGTGCAAGAGTTTGAGGCCATAAAAGCACTGTTAAAGAGCATGGTTGTAGGGTGGGGGACATTATAGCTCCCTTTCCACGGCATTTAGAACACTGAAAAGTGATGCAACAAGTCAAGTTCAAATCTTTATGGGGTTTTAAACCTGCATATCTCACCTTATTCAGTTACCAAGCCATACAGTCTTGAGGAAGGCATGTGGCTCCATCCACTCCAATGAACTTTTCAACTTAGCATGAGAAACTTATCGGGGTGAAAGGGAAAAGTACTTGGTACCTGAGAAACCTAATGTGCTTTCTCAGCAAGGAGGGTACTTGCAGTCCAGACCTCCTTCTGGTCACTAGTGACAGGAAAACACTCCTAGAGAACAGGGATCAAAGCTTTCCCCTCCTTCTACTATGCAAGTTGCTCTCTTTGCTGTTTCTTTTGGACAGTTATATTATCAGAGATGATTCTCCATGTTGGAAAGGATGATGTGAGTACCCCTTCCATGACAATATGTGTAAATGTGAGTTTCACTGCATTTCCAGGATTTATTACTACAGTGGGAGCAAGCCCTATAGAATCCCTTAATGAAACAGGTACTCAGCAGGCTGTACAGAGATACTACAGACACAACTGAATTAAAACATGGATTTGCATATCATTCTCACTCAATTGCTCCAGCACTCCACAGACACCACTGATTGACCTTGTGTAATTATCTTTGCATCCTCCAAACCTTATTCCTTATCCTCTTTGCAGCTAAATATCCATTCTTGTTCTCTGCTCTCCTGAGTTTCATTTTAACACATCCATGAATAGTTAATTCAATCAAACAGGAAGCATTTTCCCCCTCCACTCGTCCAGTCTATCTTCAGTTCCTCAGAAATCACTGCAGCCACCTCACAGATCCATCCTCTCATAAGGGAGGAGACAGGTTCCTGCCTTCCCAGCAGGACCTCAGCAGCCCAAGATACCAGAATAGACTTAGCACACTTAACACTCTTCCTTTTTCTTTCCACCCCACTGCAAGGGTAAATGTCTTACCTGCAGGAAAGAAAAGGTGCAGTAAAACCAGCAGCCTCCATCTCAGCAGCTTGAACTTCAACAAGAAAAAGAAACAGGCCACCCTAACACTCCCACCTGAGAGACACAGGAGCTGTAATGAGCATATGTACTGCTAATTTCAGAAGTCACAGGTGTAGGTAATCTCAATTACCTCACCAGGAGAGGGGTAATAGATATTAATAAAAAAAAAAAAAAAAAAAAGCCCCTGAGCAAGTCTCTGTGCTATATTCCTGGTGTTGCCCAGGGCTTGGGCTGAAAGAAAAAACACTAAACTTGGGGAAATAACAGTCTGTTATTTCTTAAATAACAGAAATTCTTAAATTTCTTATTTATTAAAGTCTTATGACTTTTAACTTATGAAATTTTTCTCTGCTGTTTTTGGGTCATCAGTCTGCAGATCTGCCTTGGTCATCTGACAAGGGTGATCACAGAAGACTAAATAAATGAATCACTGTCTTTGCAGGCTTTGCTGTGAAGTAACTCTCTCCCCTCTTGACTTTCTTGTATTTCCCAAGTTGACAAGGACAAAGCAGTGAGCGTGTCTTAGTCATCGACTGTCTTACCAGGCATCTTGGCAGGAAAGCGACCTGAGCACAGCTCTGCTGCTCCTGCATGTGGGGTCAGCTTGTGCTCATGGGCTGTGTCAGCCTCACTGCCTTGTCAGGGGCCTGAATGTGCCCCCACAGAGCCACAAGACAGTGGATGAATTCATGCCCGTAAGTGTTGCACAGTACAGGCACACCTCACACACATCCCCTGCCTCTGGGGCTGGGATGTCTTTGTGTTTGCAGATTCCTTAGATCTTGAAAATTAAAGCAGGTGGGTAAGAAAAGACAAAAAGAGAAGCTTGAGATAAATTTCATTTAACATTCTAGATTTCTCCTACTTGTGGGCCCATGGCATAGATCCATGCTCTGTGCAAGGGCATTCAGATAGGATTTTGCGACCCATTCTACCCAGTGTAGGGGAGCTGTAGGTGGAAGAAGATCTGTTTCAATCTTGATTTGCAGGGTGAAGGCCTTGGATGCTGCAGTGCTAAACACTGAATTTTGGTCCCACGGGATTTGTGAATCTAAGGTACATCTGGGGCTCTGGTGCGCAGCAAGACCTCAGAGAGCCTGCAAGGGACATGGGTGTCAGAATAAAGTTCAGAAAGATGTAAGCCTTGGTCCACTTCCAAAGTGAATTAAACGTTAATGTCTTGGTTGTAGGAAGGCTTCCATTTCCAATGTACCTTGCTTCGCAAGAAAAACGTGAAGGTTGTCCCAAAAATCCAGAGGATAAGCATTTGGCCTTTCAGAAACTCAATGAGAAGAGCAGAAGGAATTTCCACCACCTTTTAACCAAGTCAGTTCTCCATTCAATAAGCAGAGCAGAGCATTAAGCAAGAGCATAGAAAACCTTGGTTTACACTCCTTTTTAACCTTAAAATATTTGCTCTCCTTGACATTTCTGGGGCAAGTGTCCTCGCACAAGGTTTCAGGAGCTCTGCTGAACCTGGGCTTCCACAGCTCTATTTCAGGTTATATGGCTTAGACAAATCTCTACAGTCTGTGCCAGAGAACTCTTGCAGCCTTCTGAGTAACCAAGTTCAGCACTGCAGTTCATCTGGAAGGTTAAAGTTTACTTGTCTTTAACCGCCTACTGTTTATACCAGGAAATCCAAAGAGAACTCCCAGGGTTCTACAAGCAATTGTTCTTGCCTTTTTGAAACTCCTGCAATGCATTAGGTTGGGACTTTCCACCCATCTGGTCTAATTTCCCGAACATTGTGCATGTCCTGGGATCAGTCACCCCACCAAGTTGCCCCTTGCTGAAAGGTCTGGACAGTGAGATACACAAAAGAGATTTATGTGCAAAATGACCTTTTTTATTTTTTTTTGTCGGTTTCTTTTTCTATACCATAAGTGATCATCATTAAAAAATGTGTTTTGCTAATTACTGAGCATGATGTTCAATGTGAACCTTCTGTGACTAAATTAATTCAGATCATTTATCTGAACAAGTTCTGAGACGAGTCAGTTCTTGGGACTTGCCCACAGTTACTTGTTCTCTGCATTTCTAGTAAATGGATTAAAATTATTTGGCCTTTTGTATTCTAATAAAATTTTCCTCTTCCAAACAAGGTGTAAAGATTGTTGTCATGTTGTTGTAACTCTACAGAATTTTTTCTTCCAATGGAAAACTGCTCCTCTGGAAATATTTTTGCTTTGGTAATAAATGATAATAAAGTTATGAGATTTTATTTCTTTATGTATGTGTCTGTACTTAAATCTGCCATTATCACTGGATTTATCCACATTTCTTTTCTGTGAGCTTGTATTGTGTTTTAATATAAGGAAGCATTATATTAGCATGGTGTAGAGAACCAATGCTTTGATACTTACTCTTTGTTCATTCCCCATCAAGCATTCACAGAATTTTAATGAATACTCAGTATAATTCTAGCAAGTTTAAAAAAAAAAAAGACATAACTGAAAGTCCATGAATCTTTATGTGTAACAAACATGCCTAATAGTCTAAAGTAAGCAGTCATCTGTCTTTTCAAGTGATCAAACAGAACGAAAGACAGCTAGCCATAACACATCCAGTCTTATTTACTTTCTCCTCTTCCTGTTCCCAGCAGCGTGCACAAATGGATCGAAAGCTTTATCACAGTGATTCAATTTGCTTCTTTGCAGAAGAGCAAAAAGCTATAATGCTCCTCCCCGGGCTGCAGCTGACGCCTGTGC
>JAWWMO010000043.1:58977327-58994984 GCA_035047845.1 Dendrocincla fuliginosa
CTGATGAACAACTGCTGTTGCTGTCAGCAATGACACTGTCACACAGAGCAACATGAGAGAATGTCTGTATAACTAAATAGACAAACCTTTTCACCTGGGGTATTGGGTTTTGTTCAGACTGATACTGCCCAGGTATTTTTTCAGGGAGATAGGACCAAGCAAATACTTAAATGTATCTGATTTCTTTGTTATTGACTTGCATATTCTTAGACACCAACAGAAGGGTGGTGGAGCATACAGGTGTCCTCATCCACCTGAGCACATCAACCAGTCTCAGCACATCACTGTTAATGGATGCCAGTCTGCCCAAGTCTGTGGTAACATAGCACCATCTGAAATTACCATTGGTACAATTTAGAGAGGGAAAAACTGACTAGACTTAACAAATTCACACTTTAGAGAATGCATGGATGAACCACAGAAAGAAAGAAACCAGAACAATATCTATGAACATGAACATCAGAAACTTTGCAGTAGACTTTTCAATAGATATTTCCTCAGAGATATATTAGATGACAGTTTTTCCATTGGATGCCAACTCTGTTATTTTTTTAAATGATTGAAACATTTCATAGAAGATGCATTTAATTTGGAACTATAAAAACCAATGTACAATACCACTTTTTACAATATCATACTTCTATTTTGTGTTTTGTTTGGACTGTTATTATTTTACTCCAAATGGGATGGAATCTACTATAGAATCATTAAGGCTGGAAAAGACCTCTAAGATCACTGAATCCAACCATTAACCCAGCACTGCCAAGTCCACCGCTAAACCATGTCTCTAGGTGCCACATCTGCCCATCTTGTAAATGCCTCCAGGGATGGTGACTCCACCACCTCCTTGGACAGCCCTTTCCAGTGCTTGACAACCCTTTCAGTGAAGAAATTTTTCCTAATATCCAGTTTAAACCTCCCCTGGTGCAACTTGAGGTCATTTCCCCTTGTTCTGTTGTTTGTAACCTGGGAGAAGAGACTGGTCCCCACCTTGATGGAATGGGTGACACCAGCTAACTCCACTCACATGTACCAGCCTGCTTCAGGTTGAGGCTGGAGAGCTCTTTGCCACACTGAGAAAACCTTGTACAAGATCAGCTAACAGTTGCTATACTTTTGTGAGGGCTCAAATTGTATTATTTGTTATTCAAGAAACAATTCTATGGGTCTGGGGGAAAACCTGAAATTAGGGATGACCACAAGCCTAATCAACAGCCTGTCAAAGGAATTCTGTGGGTTCAGTTTTGAAGCTGAGCTGCAGTATCAGGACACACTGCAGAAAATGAGTGTATTCAAAATGCGTAAAAAGAACAGTGCAGCTGTTGACAGCCAGTCACAGAAACAATTTGTTTAAAAATAAAACAATTCCAGAAAACATACTAGTAACTTCAGTGACTTAACAGAAGCAGATGCAAAATGTTATAAAGTGATAATTAGTGAACTGACTGAATGCATAGTAATGTTGTGCAAGACAGATCAGTTTAGAACCGTACAGCTTGTGATGAAATATTTGCTTGTTCCAAGCCATGAGAATACAGAACATTGAGTTTCCTGTTCTGAGGGCGTGGGGAGGTTTGGTGGAGCCGAAGTCCTGCTTGTCAGAGGGCACCCTGTGTTCTGGGAGTCACCACCTTCTGATAACAATTCCTTTCCTCCTGCACAAGAAGACAGAACCTGGGAAGGTGAATTAATTACTCAAACAAGACAGATCTATCACAGTGCCAAATTTCAAGCTTGCATTCTTTTACGAAGACTATATCAGAAACGATGCTAACATTGGATGGGTGGCACATACTGGATGTCTAAAGCCTGCTGGGGAAGAGCAGCAAAGAGCAGCATGTATATGAATGTGTGCCTGTATGCCCTGGACTCTGACTTTGAAAGGAAGCTGTTTCTGTGGGAGAGCTGAAACTCCAGCTTTTTTTTTTTTTTTTTTTTTTTTTTTTTTTTTTTTTTTTTTTTTTGCATAAGAGCTCTCTGGCAATTTGCCTGATTTCAGAGCAGGGATATTTTGCAATTATTGTTGTCTGTCTTATTCTTCCTTCCCTGTGAAACATACTGCAGAAGAACAGGACCTTGCTGTATTCTCTTCTCCTGCTTCCAGGATGCAAACCCACGGCTGTGGAGAGGCTGGGGAGGGAGGTAGCAGAGGACTTGCACAGAAGGAAGGACTGTGGAAGGTGTTTTCTGCCTGCCCCCCTCAGCTATTTCATTAAAATAGCCCCCAAACCCTAGGAGGTGCTTTCCTGCAGGCAGAGAGAACATCACTGTGGTCCAGCAGAAAGCACTTGGGGCACATTTCATAGGAGGGGGATCTGGGTAGAGGATAATGTACTACTGACCCTTGCAGCTAGGGAGCTTTCCTTCTAAATGTGCAACATTTAAAATAGAAGTAACATAAATTACCCTCTCTATTTTGCCTTATGTCCTCACCTCAAGATTTATTCTAAGTTCTTGTGTACTCTTAGGTTCATTCACATAGAAATGTAAAATCCTAACAGTGTAACAGTAACTGTATTTTTCATTAATAAAACTGCAAATCAAAAATGCTCAGGTTTCATTTGGATAAAAGTTTGTGTTAACATGTACTAACATTCACATCATATGTGTGCCTATCCACAAAAAAGTTCAAAACTGTTCAGAGAGAAGAGTACCTATCATTGCATAAAAAATTTTAGAATTAATTTAATAAAATTAGTTTTTTTAATGGTCAGGAAATAGAGAAAATAAAACCACGGTGACTGGAGGGAAGAGAGGGTGGGAGGGAGACAGATAAGAGCACCTGTCTCTAAAGAACAGAGAAGAGCTAAAATAAAGGGAACAGCACTGTGCTGAGACGCTAAAATTCAAATCATGCCTCTGGAAGACAGTCTAGGGGCTATAGGTTAGGCTTGCTCAAACACAAAGGTAACATTATTTTTTTTTTTAAAGGACACTGCAACTAGAAAGACCAGCAGGTACTAAACTGTTTCTGGTATGGCCAGCAGGCACAAATTACTGAGTTTTCAAAACCCTGCAGAGATACCAGCGATCTGAAGGACCACTGCTACAGTTGCCCAGCAGCTGAAACAAATACCAAGTGACATGGCCGGAGCATCATTTCAATGGGAGACGGAAGAATTCGGGTCAGTAGTATCACTTTTGGAGCCTTGCCCACACTAAGAAACCCAAAGCAAACATAGCCATTACCTCAATAAATATATAGTGGACTGGGAATCCTTGTTAATTCATTCAGTAAGGGGCACTCACTAATTTGTTTGCCAGAAGCATTAGGAAATAAGATGCAGACAAGTATGACTTAAGTCATAGGACTTGTTCTCACAGAACTTTACAAAATAAAAGCAATTAAAGAGGCAAAGAACATACATCCTCCTAAAAGGGTTTGAATATTTTAAAATACTATTAAAAAAGCAATTACAAGACCTGCTCAGGTAGAAAAGGGATGTTGTGATCTTTTTGTACTTTGAGCACACAGACACCCTCTACTATTATTAGGACTCAGTTTGTAGCAGGAGCAGAAAAACAAATGGTAATCCCCAGTCTCAGTTAATGGGGGTCTGTGCTGTCATCTGCTCGCCCAACCCTTGTGTTGTGAACTGAAGGCTCAATATGGTGGAAGAAAAACAGTTTTATTGACAGATGGAATTGTTGCTGTTTAAGGAAAGATGTTTGTCTATGTCATTTATTTAGGCCTGCATGTTGTTAAACATTTGGTAAGAAGAATGGGGAAAAAATTAGAAATCAAAGAATCAATTTCTTCAGCTAAAAAAAAGTATTTTGTCCTGTCTGGGCTGAAGAATTTCACAGGTTTATGTATTTATGTATGCTACTATGAAAGTAAAATAGTTCCAGAATTTATTCAAATAAATTTTTTTAGAAATAACTCATAGTTAATTTAGAAAATTGCAGTATTTTTTCAATATGTTCAAATGCCATTTGAAAAAATAAAAAAGCAACACTTTTTTAGTGTATATTTAAATATCCTTCCCTTTCCTTTTGATAATAACTGTAGACTAGTAAAAGTTGTGTCAAGGCAACGCATTTGCAACCTGTACAAGAAAGAAATAGGGTACAGAGAATATTCACACCAAGGACAGAGAGGCTTACTGGAACCAGTGGGACAAGAAAGAAAATTATGTACATACCAAAGAAAACTATGCACCATGAGATACTAGGTGCACTATTTGAGGTTTGTATAGACCCTGCACTCCTTCCTGTGTCTGCTCAATCTCAGCCTCTGCTCCATGGAATATTCAAAGATTTCTGAACAACAGTAGAGACTGAAGGGTGCACTTCAAAGAGCAATATTGCTCTGGTGTATTTGATGTTTTGAAGGAGTCTGGTGTATTTGATGGAGATACATTTTCTAGAGTCTGAATATTGACATTTGGATTGTCTTGCTTAACTTATCTTAGGTGCTTCTCTTTACAGACCCTGCACCTTCTGAGAAATAGGCAGTATTTTGTCCTCGTATTATGGTACATCCACCTAAGAAAGTCATCTGATAGCAAAGCAAATTTGTATAAAACAGCCACAATGACATGTTAATGAATTTGCTTGATGTACCTCAGACCTCAGAGCCCAGCTTGCATTTAGGCAGCTCTGGCTCCAAGATCATTTGGAGGGGACCAGATGTAAATAATAAGTGTCAAGAAACAAAACAAATAAGTGCTTCTGACTGGTTGTTTTGTTTTTTTTTTTTTCTATTCAATTTAGGTTTTAAAAAAGTCAATCCCTGGTTTCCTGAAAACTAGGGAGGGTTGTTGAAAATCTAAAATTTGCTGCTGTAAAATTCAGTGCTGCAGATCCAGCCTTTACATTCAGAAAGCCTTCCACGCTGGTGGTATCAGTGATAGACATCTCAACACCTGCAGCTTCATAACAGCAAAGGAGAAGTTGAGTAATTCACACAAGATAGAACATCTAATTGGTACTGCTCATGCAGGTGGCATCCTGGCAAAGGTTTTGACCTTCAGCAATTCCACCTGAGTCAGTTTTCTGGGTGAAACCCAAAATTTGAGTTGGTTTTCTAACCTGCTAGCAATTTTGAGAGGGCAGAGGTTTCAGGGGTTTAGTGTTGCTCCTTTCTGCTTTAGTATGAAGTACTCAAAAAGAAAAAAAACCCTCTCAAACAGTGGAGCTTAATTTCATCCTGAAGAGTTAACTGCCTCCAAGAAAAAAGTATCGACTGGAGCTGCAATTCTGTTTTAAGCAACAGAGTATTTGATAAGGAATAGCAATTAAATTAGAAAGGGATAATATTAATCTACCTTAACCTTACTCTGGCTGCCACCTCATTATAAAAGATGACTATGGAATTGCTGATTGTGTTGATTTTCTGTGAAACTAACCTGGGGCTGGAGAAAACTTATCTAAACATGTAGGAACGAAAAGCAATTATTTCCCATGAGAGTTCAAATTCTCTCACAATGAAAATGGTTACATTTTTCTCACTCACCTCTCTATTATTTGGGCACAGTCAGTTTATTTGTGGGGACAGTAAATAAGTAATCATTTTAAGCTACATGGGACTTTCCAGCTGGTTAGACATCTTATCTACTTGTCAGATACCAACCCTCTTCCAGTAAATACAACGCATTCAGTGCCATCTGTGGCCAAAGTCCATCTTTTTATTTCCTCCTGCACCTCAATGAACAGAAGTCATTGTTTACCTTTATCACACAATAATTGGATCAATAGATAACAATGAATTTATAATAGTCCATTTCAGACTTTATCACGTGAATGGATAGAATCCTCCAATGGTGTGGTTCTCCTCACATGAA
This sequence comes from Dendrocincla fuliginosa, assembly GCA_035047845.1. Taxonomy (NCBI): domain Eukaryota; kingdom Metazoa; phylum Chordata; class Aves; order Passeriformes; family Dendrocolaptidae; genus Dendrocincla; species Dendrocincla fuliginosa. Next base: position 58,983,114 of record JAWWMO010000043.1, read on the forward strand.
AGCTCTCCAGAGACTGAGCAAGATACACAGCAAACAGATCACATTCAATTCTCCAGCACTTCATTAGCAAAGAAGTCTTTGAACATCGAAAAGTACAAAATGCTCTATGCAATGTCATGTGGCAAAACCAAAGTATAGTCATCTCCTTCCTCACCTTCAGAAAAACATGAGATGGTTGGATTTTGAATTACAAGGCTTAACACCGGAGCAGGAAGGAAGCAAACTTTGCGTGCATGTGATTTAACTAACAGTGTTTGCTCTGTTACGACCCTGTCAGTGCAGGGTGTTTTTGTTAAACTGGGAATCCAAACTGTGGCTTCCATAAAACATACAGCAACAGACTCCTGTGTGTGTGTGTGTGTGTGGTCACTCACAGGAATCAGTTAACTCAAAACCCTTAGGGGTGTTCCGCATTGCAGAGGAAGTATTTGCACCCAGGAATGACAAGAGTCCATCTCAGACACACACGCACGTGCTCCTCCAGCCCTTAGTCAGAAAGTAGTGAATCAGTAAAATGGGGCCCTCAGACTGGCACTGCACACAAATGTTCACTGTTCAAGCAGACAGAACACTTCAGGAATAGGAATATGAGGTTTGAAAAACATGCAACACAAAGCACCTACATCCCAGCAAACCCAAACACCACCTGGCAAGACAGGTGGGTTAGAGCAAGAACAGATGCTGATTATTGGAGAGAGAGTTAAAAGAACAGCCTGATCACCAACTGGAAGTGTTGTAGAGTAAATATCACCCTTCCAATGCACTTTTGCCTCCTGCTTTCAAAAGCCCTATGCTTAGCTGTGGTGAATGAGATCCACATCCACTGTCCTAAAAGCTCCTGATTAGCCCTAGTTTGCTTAAGGGAAACCTTCAGTTTCTGATCAAATCCCCCAACTTCCCTCAGAAGGATAAGACAGTGGAAATAAACCAAATGCAACAGTTCAGTCCAGGGGCTAACTTACTTTGGGGATTTCCTACACGAAATATGAAATAAGCTGAAAGTTCAGATTGTAGAACAAGCTCTCATCCATCCCAGTTGGAACAAACACCACTGGGGCACTTCTCACCAGGAACAGGCTGGAAAGGAAGCCCACGGTGAGCTGAATAATGGCTCATGACAGCATCCCATTGGGGTTGTACAGCCTGTGTGGCAATACCTGAGAGAGGTCCACTACAATAACCTGGTGTGAATCCAAGGAACCTTTCATACTCCAGGTTTTGGGAGGAAGGTTTCATAATCACCTTAAAGTGAGGTCCCAGCCCAGCCTGCAGTTCAGGAGGGCACAGACAGCTCAAAATAACAACTTTGCTCTTTCTAGAAGAGCAGGAAATTACTGTTATTTTGATTTGTGGTATGACTGGACTGCAGTATAGCCTGAGGCACCTACCCGCTCTCGCAGAAGGGTTATGTGAAGATGGGTCCCACCACTCTGGCTTCAGCACATAATCAATGCCCAAGACAGACTGAGGAAGACCAATGAGTCATTTGCTGCTTCATTATCCAGGGATATATTTTTCTTTCCATCTGAATTGGAGCTCGTATGATTTTTATTGCAAGATAACCAAATGGGACTAGCAGAGAAATTAGGGAACATGATGTAACAGTCCTTTAGGATATGATCTAAAAGCCTTTTCTTGCCACAAAATTCAAAGCAGCCAAACCACAGGACAAAAACAGTCCAGAGCCTATTGTCTACTTTTCTTACACTGACAAGATATTGATGAACTTCTTTCCGTGGAAAAACAACTCCAGAGAGTCACCCCTCAAACATGTCTTTTATACTTCATTTTCCCCATTTTCTCTATGTATGTCCTAAAAAACATCTACTTATGTACCATACTTTACATGGAAGCAATTAGTTTTGGAAATTAACCACAATGCACATTAAAATCTACATTGCACTTGTATCCAAATCATCACCATGTTGTTATGGTTATATTATTTATTAAGATTTAACTGCTACCAGCCTGTTTGGGAGGAAAACAACTCTCTTAGAGGACCCAGTCATTCCACAAGTTGCTATACTTGGAGTTCAATTCCTGGAAGTAAAACAGCTGCAGTGTAGCTGAACGTCAGTTATGAGACTCTTATATGCAACACAGTGCTCAGAAGAGTCAAACACTAAAGTGTTATTTCTCGGCAAGATATTGTTACCTCCAACATTGTCATTATCAGAAGGATTCTGTATCCTCCAAGATATATGCCAGGTAAACCTGTGGTTTCTCAAAGATGACAGGATAGTTTTTTATCTACACAGCTGTTCAAAAGTCTGTTTGAAATCCCAGGTCTGGCTGAGGGGCAACAGTATTTGTGGTTTCCCTGAAACAAAATCTCCAACAAGAACTTCAGTTACAAACATGCTGTGGTGGTCTGTGCTGGATAGACAGTATTGAAGAGAATAAGTGGCATCTCTGTCCAAGCAGCTTCCCAGGGACCAGAAAAAGCCCTGGGTAAGAAACTGCATAAACCAAAAATCTGCTATCAGCACTTTTGCAACCAACTTCTCAACAAGCACCTTCTTTTCTTTCCTATCCAGGTAACTCCTTGCCAGGTACTCCTGCTTGACTTTATTTTAAGGCATCAACATGGGACTTATCTAGCAGCTCTCACCATTGATATTTATTGCTTTACTGGTTGCAAAAGGTCTAAAGAGTTAGCATCACACAGCATTTTCCCTGCACTCTGGAAACCCCCTAAGAATTTTGACGAAGGTCCAGCCCGTACCCTTATACCTTTTCCACACGATGTCCCACAAGTCTCACAGATCCTCTGGCCAAAACTCTGCTCACAGACAACAGGTATATGAGATGGATTCATGCTGTAGAACAGAAGCCGCTCATTCACTCCTGCCCTCAACTTCTCTTTTCCATGTGCTCTTTCTACCTACAGGAAAACATATCAGAGGTTTAGCATATACCCCTATACACAAGCACTCATCTTTATGGGCTGGCTGCCTTCTCCACCAGATCCAAAACAATATGGTAGATGGAACAAAAAAAATGTTGTAGCCACATGACCTATATCCCAGTGTGTGATGAAACACACACATATTACACACATTGACTCAAGCCTTCCCCTCTCACTTGGCAGGTCAAACCTTCCACCTGAAGTCAGCTGGCTGGTGGTGGTTTCCTGCATGCCATGAGAGAAGAGGTATGCCAGTGCCCACAGCTGATCTCTGTGCAGCACTGCCTTTGCAAAAATCCCTTAACAGAGAAAAAGAGTGTGTGTTTGGGGTAAAAGAAGAGCAACCTCTTACTTCTGTGGTGCAGGATCTGATCTCAGCACACCATGGCCTGACACTGAGCTACACGGCTGGGACTGATGGCATGGCTGAAGGGATGGCTTAATGCTTCGCTGCCCTTCAAAAAGAGTTTTCTTCTTTCCTGTTCATATCACTACCAGAAAGGCTAAGATAACTTACGTGGCAGGTTTTCCCTTCCTTCCCTTCCCTGACCTTCACCCTAAGGAAAGTGTCTTAGACCTTCTTTCCTGCAAAACCATCAGACGAAACAAGGGAACTTTGAGCTGGAACTAAGTGGAATCCCTGTGTCTTTAAAAAACCAAAAAATCTCATTGTACTTTAGATATATTTAAAAGAAAATTTGTTAATATAACTGGAACTATTTCAGAAATACAAGATTCTCTTGATGGGGAAGAAGAGAGTTAAAGGAAGAAAACTGAGTTTCTGATATATAGCAAATAGCTGATAGTGGCATCTCATACAGGGATAAAGACAATAGATCATGGGTCAAACGTTGCTCTCTCATGCTCCTCTGCAGCCCTGAACTCTAAGTCTAAATAGAAATAACACTATAAATTTCAGTCTCAGATCACAATTTTTCTGATAAAACACTCTCCAACAAACAGACTACATTTTCTACAAATTCACTATATCTGTTCCCAGAGAAGGACTGAAGTGGTCACCTGCTTAAATGTATAGAAACATTTTCAGTTCCTCTCTCTGTCAGAGGGATAACATTCATTTAACCATTTATTTCTACCCTATCACTTTGAATCAAACCTGTCTACTAATTCCTCATGCTCTGTTCAGTCATGACCAAGTTTGACACAAGAAAATATGTAAAACTGCACATTACACCTACAAAACAAAGAGCCAATCCACCAGAGTTTTGACTGAATGCTTTTTCTGAATTTGTAGAAAATGCTCATGCCAACTGGAACCACTTTTTTTTTCTTCTTCTTTTTTTTTTTTTTTTTTTTTCTCCCCCAGGAACATTCAGTTTTGGTGCTGTTTTTCCTTGGAAAACTTCAGAGCTGGACTGCCAGCTCTGGTTACTACACTTGAGCCCAAGTGACCATATCCTGTTCTCCATTTGTGAAATGATAGGGGTAGGCACCCAAAACAGGGAGCTTTCAAGTATAGGATTAAATGTAAGTCTCCCATATCCTGGGGAAAGAGTCCATCCGCTCCTCCAGCTGTGGTTAATCAACCTCTCAGATTTCATGAAAAAAAATAAAACTCTGGCCTTCTCCATTTTGAATGAGAACATTGCAGTTGCAAGAAGCCAAACAGTAAAGAAAACATTTCCCCAAATCATGTTGTTCTACCAACAGGGAGGGTATGTACAACTTGAAATTATAATGCCTGGGTTTGCTGTTTTTTTCCTAAAAAAGGTCATAGAATTTGATAGTTTAAAAAATGGCTTATGCAAAGCCAGGCTTACAAAACAAAATCTGAATGCACCCTGAATATATAAAAACATATATATAAATATATATAAAACCCCAGTTTTATAAAATCCATCATTATAATCCAAATCAGTTGCAGGGTTTTCCTAATTAAAACATAAATTTTCCATAAACCCAGGTCTAATTCCACAGGGCCCCAACCTTTTTGTCATCTCCCCTCTCATTTCTTTGGAAATGGTTCTTTTTCCATCGTAAATGGGAGAATCAGAGCCGTCCGCTCCCGAGGAATGCGCCTGGGATATGGAGTTGTGTGGAAGAGGTTTTGCCCTGTGCCAAGGGGGAACCACCCACACGCTGCGAGAACATGATGGGGGCCCAGCCATTATCTGAATGGCTCTGCTGCCACCAGGGGAACGAAGTAAAGTGGACACAAACAACTGGAAAAGTTGCCAAAGCATCAGGCTCAGACTCCTCCAAAGCCTGAGGATGCTGTAATCCTTTATTGTTTGCTGAAGTAGGTTTTCAGTTTCCCTGTGTTTGCTACTAGCTGGAAAAATGTTAACGCAACACAGACCAGTGTGTTACACCACTTTCGGTCACACCTCCCTGGTGACTCCCAGAGGACCGAGCCAACACCCACTGCCGGTGCAATCACGGTCTGGGATTTTTCAGAGCCCTCTCTCCCTCGTTCATGCTCCTTTCCTCTCTCTCACTCCTGTCCCAGTGTGCTCCAAACTCCTACTCAGAGTGCTTGTCCATAATAGAAAGGAGCTATGGCACTCTGTGGAGCTCATTTCTTCTGCACAGAGAGATCTGTGGTCCTAAACAAGCTGGAGCAAAGCTGTGCAAAGGCACTGGGAGTTCAGAACAGGTGTTGAGCTGGAAAAGAGAAGGTGAAATTGTTTTTCTATATCAAGAGCACACTTATCTTTCTTGTGCTCTGACTCATCTTTACAGACAAGCCCTGGTGTTACTGTAGTGAGTCATCAAAGCAACTTTATTTATAATCACGCTGCCTGATGTTTCAAAAACATACAGGACCTAAACCTTATTATAGCAGTACTAAATGAGATGATGGTCATGCTTGGATTTGAAATTCCAGAGCGTGACAGAGTTTTAAAGGAGAAACAGTCCTGTGAATAATGAGCACTGAGGCTCAACCTCCAGATCAGATCATCAGCTGTCATTTGGGTCAAACCAAAAGCATAAGGGATAAACCAACACCTCTGTGCACTGGCCATTTAGATATGCAGTGCCATGGTGTAAATGAACAGAGCTGTGACCCCTACAAAGCTCTTCTGCACAACCATCCTTGTGTCTCTTCTAGCTGTGAATTTTGGAGTGACATATTTGCAAGCTAACAAAATCAGTTCTTGGACTCAGGCATGTATTTTAGATTTACTTGATGCAAGCTGTTACAGGCTACAACTTTTCCCAAAGCAGTGAGCAGGTGTGAGCAGATATTTACCTCATATCCTGTTTCAGGCAGTGCTGAATGGCCCCAGTCCGAAGGAAACGATGCACGTGAACAGCATCTGATTGACTGTTTGAAACAAGTTTGACAAAGGTTAACAAACTCAAGGGATTTCCATGAGTCTCCTGGTCATATTTCAGGGACTGCCTCAGAAAACCTTCTGTCCTTATACTCTGTATAAATTGTTCTCTCTTACTAATGCAGGCTACAAGTAGAGAAATGTCCATGTACGTAACAGTGATGCTCTGCTTTCAGCAAAGTGTTAGCTTTTCTTTCCTTACTTGGCTACATACTTATAAACATGCCTAATAATATCATATCTTAGACCTGTCTAAAGTACCAACAGCACTACAAGCATGATCCCTGCATTACCTCTCCCTACCACTGCCAGGCCACAGTGACCTCTTCTGGCAGTATGCTACCAAAAAAAATTGAAAATATCACGGCACAAATTGTTCACACAATGCCCGTTGAAACCATAAGAAATGATTAAAACTATTCTCTTCCTGAATTGCATGGCAGGACTGTGCAAGTCAACTCACTGGGAGAGGAATCAGAGAAGAAAAAGTTCATCAAACCATGTCAGATTATTAACATCTGCCATTTGCTCCCACCAAAACATTCATTTTCTTCTCTTTTGTTTCTCTCGACTTCTATAAGACTCTACACATCCCTGTCCCAACAACACTACAAAAATTTCCCCTAACTGTCTCTTCTTTTCCAGTCCCACTCTTCCTCCTGCTCCAGCCTACGGCATCCAAGAAACAGGATGTCAGCCTTATTCCCTGGTTTTCCCAGGTCACCAGCAGGCTGTGTGGCAAACCAAAATTAAGTTTTCCCCAGGCTCTATGGCTATGCATGCCTCAGTTGGTCCTATTTCACCTTGTCACCAGGATCAGCCTGAATGGAAGAGTATAAAACACAACCTTAGAAACTCCATTATAGTGGAGTTTTACCATCTCCATCAGACTTCTTTGGCCACCCCCAGCCATGTAACTTCTCTTCAGCAGAAAGTGGGAAGCTGCCCTGGCAGTCTCCAGGCCATGAGGATCTCTCCTCAGTGCATTCCCCTTCCAGCACGCCTGCCACAGTGACAGCCTGCCAACACTGTCAAACCCACCGCCCAGCCTACCTGCACCAAGTCTACATCAGCAGATAAATGAGTCACGCTGAAGCAGGAGGGGACTCAATAAACAGACATTATTTTCCACAGTCAGGAAAATAATGAGCATAACATCCCATACCTTTCCTTGTCCTGTTTCCTATTGCTACTCATTGCAGCACTAGAAATTCTGCAGTTTTATCACAGTTTGAGGATTCAGATGTCTGAAAGAGAAGACAAATGCACTATGAATGAGAAAGGAGGTTTTTGCTCCCTGGGAATGCTGCCCAGGAGAGCAGATGTCGTTGTGCAACACAGTGCTCGTGCTGCTCCTACATCCAGCCCCTCCTCGGCTCCCTGCTGCTTCTGCTTCAGGCATTTTGCCGTCAGAAAGGAGGGATCTGTGCAGCCTTTTCATGCTGTAGTGACTGACTGAGGAGCTGATTATCCCAGCTTCGTGTTTTCTTCCCTTCACACAGAATCTGTCTCTGAAGTCACTGAGTCTTTGACAGTTGCTGACCCGGCTTCCAACCAGCACCAGCTTCTCTTGTGGTGTTGAAAGAAGAGATTGACTCCTCTTGGAACCTGTGATAATAGCACAGGAAAACCACTTACAAACACTCACTGACTGTGAAAGTTTTGGGGAGGTTTGTGGACATCTTTTTAACTATGTCTTGCTCCAAGTGGTGATACCCAGCAAACATTTTGATCCATTTAGAGTGGTGTCACCTCTATCACAAAAAACAGGCCTCTCTGAAATGTGTAGTCCTTCTCCAGGGATCTAGACTCTGTCTTGCACTACATCTTTTGTTTTTCACTGATGCGACAGAGTGCCTTGTGTTTCAATCCCCATTCCAGGTGCTCTCACGTTTTTTTTTGCTGCTTGCAAGAGATGCTCAGGGTAATTCCTGCCTCTCCCCAGAACCTGGCAGCTGGCTCTGCCCACCAGACAGCAGCTCAGCAGCGAATAATGCTTCAGAGCCTGGGGAAGCCCAGTCTGCTGCCTGCAGAGGCCTCAGGAGCCTGGCAGCCTCTCTGGCGAACGCCAGATTCACCAGCTCCCATGCAGTGACGTGCCCGGACTATGTTGGATGACTCAGGCTCAGCTTTATTGCTGGGGAAGACATAAGGATAAGAACTCCACACACTCACTTACCAGAGCACAGTAATGGAGCAGGGGTATGAGAAGATAAAACCCAAAAGGTATGACCAAGGTAGTGCTTGGGGACCATCTGAGCATCCCTGGTCTGCTTACAGCTCACTTGCCCTGCAGACACCTTGAGCAAACTTCTCTCTTTTTCCAGCTGCTGAAGAAAGCCACTAGAAGCCACACTATTTCCAGCCACAGACATAAGAAGTGATGCACACCACCTCCTCTAGGCATGACATACACTCTTTTTAATATTTTAATCAAGGTTGTCTTCCACAGCTTACACCCTCCTTCAAATACGATATATCATGAGCAACCATCACTGCACACCATTTCTTTTTAAGCTCTACACAGGATCTACATATACCACAGAAACTCAAATACAGTCCACAGTTGGCTTAAGCTATTACACCCCTTTTTTCTTCACTGTTCCTCTCTCCCAAGGCAATGGTCACAGCAGTTTGTGGGGGGTGTTCCTTTTGGTTTTGTTTGGTTTGGGGGTTTTTTCCCTGCTTGAAAAAGGCCTAGCTGCATGGCACAGACGCACAAGGAAAAGCAGAGTCACCAGCATGTCATGCTCGCTGTGTACCAGGGTAAACTGAATTCCTATAAAAAGTCAAATTACAATGCACACAAATAACTACCATCTATGCTGAGTGCGTACAAGAGAGGCATCATATGCATGATGACTTACTCACTATCATTCCCTTCAACATACTTTTATTCCTACTTCATCCCTTGATTTCCTAATTACAAGTACATAATGAAGGTTCCCATATTTACAACCTCAGCTCAGCATGCTGTAATATCAAAGAGGCAGAGATTCTACTTTAAAACGTCTCCATTCAGACCAGAGCTACCAGTTTTGACTGGTTTGCAAAAACTGCTTACATTTTATTTTATGTTTCACTTCCTTTCCCCTTCTTCCTGTGTTGACAGGCTGCTTGTACTCCATGAAATATTCCCTCATTGCTTTCACATTCAAACAGAAAAGGATTTCCAATGGCATTTTGCAAAAGGAGTGTATGATGGCTAGTTCCTCTGTAAGTATGTCTACAGGTAAGCACACAATTTTTTTACCTTTGTAACCTATCTCATATTTCTGTGAACCAACTTGAAATTCAAAAGTGCACAGATGAATTTGAAACCGCAGCTCCACGTCAGCAGAAGATTAAAGCAGCTTAAAGATCCTCTAATTTCAACAACCTGCCAAGGGCAGAGACACCTTCCACTAGACCAAACTGCTCAAAGCTCTGTTCAATATGGCCTTTAACACTTCCAGGGATGAGGCATCCACAATTTCTCTGGGCAACCTTTTCCAGTGCCTTGCCAACCTCACCAGTAAAGAATTTCTTCCTAATACCTAACTTAAACCTACTCTCAGCTTAAAGCCATCACCCCTTGTCCTATCACTACAGCCCTTTGCCAGTCCCTGCACCATGACAGATTGGAGGGGCTCTCTCATGTCCATCTCTTCTCTGTCTATCCCCCACCAAGGACCCCTGGTGGCCTCAGTGCAGTCTGAGTATTTCCGAGTGTCACCTCCCTTCACCACTCTTGCTCAGCGCCACCCTTCTTGCTCCCCAAAGTCCTCCAGTTTCCCCTGACAGCCCTACAGGGTGTGGAATAGAGGCTCACCAGAAGAAGGAGCTGTGATTTCAGGCTCTGGAATTATTTCCAAGTGAGCTTACAGATAGCAATGGCTCCCAGGGGCTTTGGTGGGAAAAGCAGGTTGTTTTCTGGAATTTTGTTCTTTCAGCGGAAGTTTGCAGAAAGTGAGCTCTTCTAACACACACAAAACTTTCCAATTAAAATGAGTTTTCAACATATTTCCAAGTCATCTGTAAAGGCAGAATCTTTTCAGAGCTGAGTTTCCTGGGAGTATTGTGGAAAATCAGCAAAAACATGATAAAAATATGTGAGGTGATGAAGAAAGCATTGGGAAAATATCTGCATCCCTTTTATTAAACAAAGCTAGCAAGTGCTAAGTTCAAAGCAAGACAAAGGAGAGCCTCCCTCAAAAAATACCCTGTTCAACTGCAAGAATATTTACCATGAGATATTGTGGAAGATGAAAGTTTATATAGATGTAAAAAGTGATGCAATAATTACTGAAAGAAGAATGCGTCCAGGGTTATTACATATAGAGATAGCAACTCTGATGCAGGAGATCCCCAAACCAAAAAATACTGGAGGCAGGGACAGCATTTTGGGGAAATATTCCTATAAATCTGTCTTGAGCTTGTGATTTTGTTTGGGCACTTCTGTCATCCAGTGATGGGGATGGGCTCTGATGTGCCTCTTGTCCTAGTATGCTAATCTTTACTGCACTTTGGGGCAGAAAGGGCAGGAAGGGAGTGACAAGTCCCAAAAACATTAGCAGCAACCCAGCAGCCCTTTGGTGTGCTCTGCCTCTTACACCCTCCTCCAGCTCTGCATGCGGTGCGTCCCGCCCCGCACTGACCCGCACATAGCGCTCCGCAGCCTCGATTACTCCGTGACTTTTTGGGGAGGGGGCACTGAGCGGGCTGTGAAGAACAGGAGCCGGCAGATCCTGCGGCTGCTGACGGTCCGTGCTGGGTGTGAGCAGTGCCCCCCAGCTCCTGCTCAGACCTCCGTGCTCTCCCACCATCCCCGGGCTCCGGAGCTGGACTGGCTCCTCTCGGCTCCCACCAGGCTCCCAGGGGAGGGTGGGCACCACCACCTAGGGACAGGGACCGGGCTGCCTTCTCCTTGGGGTACCCTTTGTGTGTTTTCCCCTTCTGTGCTGTGCCATTTCCATTTTCACTGTCAGTCTTAATGACTCTGAACGCACGTCTGGAGACCTGGCTGACAGCTGAAGAACAGATCGCCACCTGGCTTTGCCCTGTTTCAAGGAGGAGGTTTTTTTTCTTTTTAATTAGAGATATCCAAACGAAAGGAGTAAGAGACCTGGTGCAGTCTGAGTCCTGCAGCCATGCTCAGGGGTCTCCCAAATCCACCCGCAGCTCCCACCCCTCACTATTCCCTCTACTTGGGCTGGGGCTGTGTCCTTCCTTGCACCAACACTTGCACTTGTCCTTGTGCCTACTCAGTGGAGAATCCCCTCGTTCCCACTGTCCCCTCTGTCCTGCTGTAGCACAGATTGCCTTAAATCCACGAGGTGCTTCTCACCCCTCTTGTGTCCCTGCCGCAAGCCTTGTCCCAGGACATGCTGCATTGCAGCGCCAGTCACATCCCACCTGCATTAGACATCAAGCAAACAGATACTTCACGTTCTCCGTGGATCCCATGCTGCCAAGAACCTCCTTGAAGCCGGAGAGTGCCTTTCTGGTCAGCTTGAATTGCCTTCTCTGCCTGTGTAGAGGTCAAAGCAGCAGCAGAGTGGTTTGGAGACTAGAAAAAGGAGATGGATTATCCATCTGTCTTAGTTCAAGGAAGAACTAAGATATCTATATCAGCCAGGTAATAATCCCTCTCCTTCAAATTTAGAAAACAGAACTTTAATTAGG
>JAWWMO010000043.1:58995084-59005962 GCA_035047845.1 Dendrocincla fuliginosa
TGGGATACTGTTGAACTGTTGATGGCCCATTAGCAGCCACACCCCCTCAGGCTGGGTGTGAAGGTGCTAACGACTGCCTGGGAAGCTGCTGCAAATGGTCCATTGTCCTTGGGAAATGAATAGAGGGGGTCGAATACATAGCTTTGGTCACCCCCACACAGTGATAACTGGTCCCTCCTGCTGAACTGGGACACCATCATAAATAAAAAAAAGTTTTGGCTTAAAGGACGTGCAGAACAGCATTTCCTTTGCTAACCAGGGGGAACTGCCTATGACTCGGAGCTTCCCAGTGCACCTCAGCCAAACACTACCTCCCACCAGAAGCTGTTTGTTGGACACTGCTCTCTCCTCACCAGAACATGCATGGTTGAGGACTGGTGGGGTGGTGTATGCACAGAGTCCCACCCATCCCTGCAGTCTGTGATGCCTGCTGCCTTCTCCTCAGCCCTTCCATGCATGATTGGAAAACATCACCACAGCTCTCAAAATGGTCCTCATCAGCACGTGGGACAGCTTTCTGACGCTGTCTTCTGCTGTAAAAGAGCACTCTCCTCACAGATGCACACACAGCATTTATATATACATATGTATGTATGTATATATATATATATAAAAATAATTTTGAAAGGCTCTGGTTTGGTTAAGAAAGCAAACATTTCAGACCTCAACCTCTCACAGTCCTGAGTGTTATAAGCAAAATTATGAGAGGCTGCTGAGTACATCAAAATGCACATACACCCTGGTGAGACACTGAGGCAAGGCAAGAGACATGCAAAGAGCAAAATAAATAGCAGTCCCAAGGGGAGGCCAGCACATGGTGAGAGAGGAAGAAGAAAAATACCAGCTTCTGGAAGGTTGCTTAACAGTAGTCTTGACAGGGAAACCCAAACTGCAGGAATTCCTGGACTGTTGTCATCATTTCACAGCCCAGAAAGTTGTCTGGTTTCCAAATCCTCAGGGAAGAAAACAAGTCCTAAAAGGTTGGGATTTTCTTTTTGCCTGTGCTCAAACCCAGGCATGCAACATTCTGCCCTCTGAGTGTGCCAACCCATGGAACATGCACTGAGCAGACGTCTGACCCTGGTTAGATAACAATAGTATTATTTGGCTGTTATCTATGTTTCACCTGTAGAAGTCAATACTTCTGAATTTTCCTGGGTTCAACAAGAAAACTTGTGCAGATGTGGGAGTGGATCAGCTGCCTGCCAAGTCCACATCCCTTGTACTGCTCACTGCAAGGAGCTGCTTCCCTCGGTGAACAACACCTTTCACAATGATCTTGAATTCACAGTCGTTGGAGGATTATGTTAATTTTTATGTCAGTTGATAGCATATAGATAGACAGGAGTCCTACAAATTGTCCTCCCAGCTATGTAATGATGCTTTTGCATTACTTGTGACTCATATTATTTATGTTTCAGCTCAGAAAATTGCCTAGGTGCCATATGTTAACAGGAGCAAGTAGAACTAAAAGTTGAGAGGCAAAAAAAAGAAAACCAATGCAAAAGCTAATCTGTGAAGGAGAAGAAAACCCAGTGAGCAGGACACATCATGGAGTTACTCAGACTGTACAGGAATAGCAGCAGCTGGAGGAGGCCCTGATGGGAAAAATATATTTTTGGTAGCACTGTCACAAAGTTTAGGTTTAGTTAGCAGCCTACAGTTTTATGCAGTGAAACTAATCACATCTCTGACTAAAGAAATGTAGACAGGGCATTCTGTTAGTAAGGAATTTGACTTGCTCAGTGAAAAAAAAGCCTAGAAAAAAACAAATAAACTAAACCAACAAAAAACACCATAAACCAAATCAAAAAGGGACAGGCTTTTTTTTCTTTTAAAGACATTTTGATAGATGTGAGGATTTTCAGACAAATAAGTTATGTGAGGGCAAGAGTTGCATAATTGCTCAAATGAGGTCAGATTGTATGAGGATAAATGAGGAAAAAGGATACAGAAAAAGACTTTTAGAAGAACCTGCTTGAGCTGAGAGGCAAAATGAAGGTCAGATGGCCTTCAGGACAGAAGAATAAATCACAGCTTGAGGTGGATGCTGCAGAGCATAATAAAATACCTCATAAACCTACAGGAATTTTCAAAATAAAACCAAACTGGAAGGTGCATGGGAATATCAGAAATTGCAAGAAGCAAGACTGAAAGCGTGTGCAAAGTGTTAAAGCAGAGACCAGTGGGACTTCCAACATCTCCTTTGGACTTAGTAAAGAGAAAACCATGTTGAAAAAAAATAATTAAGGAGACCAAAGCTGAAGATACAGACAAAGAAAAATTATTCAGAAGACACATGCTGAAATAAAGCTTCCCTTTGGGGATGGGTAAAGACAGAGCTTCCTCCAGTTGTGGGGATATTGTGTGTAGACACTTCCCAATTATTTATAAGTTGAGCACTAGCACACCAATTAATGGGCCCTCTGACATTGCTGTAAACCATCTGGAAGGAAAAAATAAGCTTATTAGGAACAGATGGATAAGAACCAGGTCAGCCTTCCCTATTGCTCCCATTTGTAAGCTAGATGTAAAAGTAACCCTGTAAAGACAGTTTGAGTTGCTCTGGGAAATAACACCTAGCACTCAAAATGCCAGACAACAGGCCTCATCAAAAGAAACAGGACTGGAAAAGAACAGAAACAAGTAGAAGAAGTCATTCCCTGAGACATAAAAATCTGGTTCCTACAGATGCGTCTCCTGCAGGCCCGTAAAGACCCCTGCTCTTCCCCAAACTCTCAGTCTCCATCATCACCACAGCTACACAGTGATTTGGGATCATTATTTCCTCGATCTAGAAAAGAGCCTTGTTAAATAATGTGATTGTTGAGCATGCCATGCCAAGAACAATATCTGTGTTTTCTTCACCTGGCACCCATACGGTGGTGTGCCAGGTTATGGGGCTCAGGTTGATTTTTAAAAGTTTAAGTGTTTTGGAAAATAACATGCCATTCAGCATGTTCAATCAAGCTTTAGGTTTCTGCAGTTTAATCATCCTGTAATAAATTCTCTTGAAATTGTTAAAAAGGTTTCTTACAAATGCTAAAAAGTCAAACTAGGCACCAGTAAATTAAAAGAGAGTCTGAATACTTGCTGAGGTGTTACTTACTGGAAAGCCTAGTTGCATGAGTATGTAACCAACTGTGTTAAAGCTAAGGATGCTGTGAAGCCCTAAGAGCACCACAAGAAAATCGATTAGAAATACATTATGATGAAAAGATCACTTGAGCTAACAGCCTTGCAGGCAGAGACAAAGACAGTACACATCTAAGTACGAGAAATGCATTATTTATAAGGGTACAAAATGCAGTTGCTCCTTCTGAATTGTTGCTGGTTCCTGAAAACCAATTGCTAAAGAAATTACTGGAAAAGCTGCCAGTGCCCGCAGCTGCCTCTCCAGGAGATCACAAAGAGAGTCTGCTGCTGCAGGACAAGCCCACCCCAACACCTGCCCATCCGGTGCCAGTCTGGCTGGCAGGGAAGGCAGCAAACCCCAACAGCAATCACTTTGGCTACTCATGGCATTCCTCAAGCCAGACTCTTTCCATCACTGTCTTGTTGACTCTGAAACTGTCAGTGGCACTTATCTGAGTCAGAAATCATTTAACTCTTTCTCTACAGGATAGGGAGAGCTGCAAATTTTTTCAGCCAAAAAAGTCCACAGATCCACCCTTAGTGCCTGCCAATTATTCCATATGTTGATGATGGTTTGTAAGCATTTCTCATCTAATATGTTGCTGAGAAATACTTTCTGCTCAGTACTGAGAAGGCACCCAGGCACTCCAGAGGTAGCAGGAGGTTCAGGCTGGGAAGAAGTTTTAGCAAATTTACAACACTGAACAAAACACCCATGAAGAAGTATTCACACATGAAGTTGCTTTACACTTTTACCAGCAGTTTCTGCTTTCAGTGCCTCAGACTGAAATATTCCCAAGTCTTTTAGCTTTAGATTCCCAGACATTAGATTTAGCTAGACTCTCTGCTAGGGCTAGTGGTTCAATACCATCTAATGATAGCCAAAATTCATGCTGCAGCTCACCTGAACTCTTCATTGGTGTTGACACAAGCAGAACTGGAAAACACTCATGCTAAACACCTTATTTTGGGTTCGGGTTTTGTGGGGGTTTTGTCTAGGTCAGTTTTAAAGCAGCTGAATGCCCTGCATCTGCTCCTCCCCATCCACTCCCCATGTCACTGCAGGCGGGACTGCTCCTTTGGGCAGTGACACAAAGGGAGAGTTGCAGAGTGACTATGAAAGAGTGTGGGCTCCTCAAGGAGAGTTTCCATGTCAGATCCGGTACTCCAGCACCTGCAGAGCCCACAGCAGTCCCACAGGACACCACACTGTTACAGCTGCTCACATCAGACCCTGCCTGACCTTCTCAATATAACACCCAGCACCTAATTCTGGAGGCAGCTGGAGCTGCAAGAAACTCTCGCTGTAGTCAGAAATAGTTTTGACTTACTGGAAAATCTCATTTTCTTCCGAACTGTGCATGTTTGCATATGTCCTCTGTTCTCTGCCTGGTTTCTTCTTTTTCAACAGTTCAACAGTCCCCACTTTTTCAGTGGCTGGCCTGTTCTTCAGCAGGCTCTCCCTTACCTTCTCCTGCCCTTGACCAGTTTGGCAATCGTATTCTGAAGCCCACCTTGCTGCAAACAACTTTCTCCCACAGGATGGATGGTTTCTTCTGTCATAGAGGAAAAGAACGTGGGAAGATGGTTTGTATAAGGGCATCATTCCACAGGGCATTTACTTTAATTGCAAAACTCTGCCCAAACCCTCCATCTCCTTGCCCTGTCCTGCCCAAAGCCTGTACATGCAACCCCCCAAAAGCTGATGAAGCCATGGAGGAAACCGGTGCAATGTTGCAAGGACCAAGGCAAGGTGACAGCTGAAAATGGTCATTTATTTACTCCCTTCCCACTCTGGCAAGCCTGCAGCTCAGAGGCAGTGAGGAAAGGGCAACTGTAAGATGAAAGCAGCCCATGCACAGCACCCCCTGGGTGCCACAGCTAGGCAACAAATCTGTAAACTAAAGAAGATCTCTATGTAATTCCACCTAGTTATAAAATTATCACCTTTAAACAGGTTTTCTGTTATTATTTGTACAAATAATGCTCAGACTCATTTTTGTGCAGGGCACAGGATTTATATCTAGGACAATTGACACACCCATGGCAAACAGCTCTATAAAATCACTATGGTTTTCAAATGCAGTGGTATTGACAGTACAGGAGAGTAATTAACTTTTCACCAAAAGTACACTCTTTTCCTTACTGAGAAAAGTATGTAGCATAACTTGCTGCTATGTGCTTTTCTTTTTTTTTTTTTTATTTTAATAAAGCCTATATATTCAGGAAAAGATCTCTTTAAGTGACTTTCATTTTTACTTTCTAACTGCATGGAAAGTTCTCAGCTTACCTGTGCCTGACAAGATTAGATCACTAATTTGCAAAAGAACAACCTTTAGAGTCCTGCAACAGCAGTGGGACATGGAAGTGCAGGAATTAGGGCAGTTCAGAGACTCCTTGTAGTCAGCTGTCTTTCTGACGTTTTCTAAGGGCACTGATTGTGCCTGAAGATAACAGGCTTTAGGAAAGATTATGAGATCTTACACACAACCCTCTTCTTGGTTCTTTCCACATGTGGCACGCACAACTGTGCCACTTGTGACTGCTTTGCTGAATTATGACAGCTTATACATCAAGACTGTTTTAAAACAAACCATAAATTTTTGTTTCCATGCTATTGGTCATCTCAAATGTTATCCCACCATCCACCAAGTTTCAAGTACTATGACCATCATCCCAGCTTTCCCACCATTCACCCCGGTAGGAGCACACCCCACTGGGTCACTTCTCAGTCACTGGGAGAAGGGCCAGGCAGCAGCAGAGCAATACAAAACAGCCATGACCAGCTTCAGCCTGCAGGGTGGAAAGGAGGTGGCCGTGCCAGCGACCACCCTCAGCCCCTTTGTCTCATCACTGCAGGCAGAGCCTTTGCAGCCCTGGTGGGACACTGCTGTGTGACATTACTCAGCTCGCCACAGACCTCCTCACTGTTGGTGCCATGGCATGGTGGGGATTCAACTTCAGCAGCTGCAATATCCATGCTTTTCTTGACCTAAACCCAGTGGGGACAGAGGAAGGACAAGGTGTCATGGAGACAGTCAGACTTGACATAGCAGAACAAGGTGAGAAGAGATGTCAGCAATGTGACCAGGAAACAAAGCAAAGTTCTTTGCCAGAATTATTTTCAAACCTCCAGGATGCAGGAACGTCTTGCCATTTACTGCAAACACAGGCCATGATTCCTCTTTTGTGCATCATGACATAGGTACTTTCAGTTTTCTTTCTTCCACATTCCTTGCCCAGTCTCCCTTTGTCACATCAGTACCACCACAGGCAGGAATGAACCCTAAGTGATCATACTAGTTAATTGTACACTCAGTAGTGCTGCTTTCAGCAGCAGTGGGTGTCAATGCATCAGGGTATGCAAGAGAGGTACATCCCTCTTCCGAGCCAGAGATATGGCGAGTGCTAAAGTTTAGCATTTTCTGCTGGCAAAAGAATAGCCCCTGCCAAAAAACTATCCCCCACAAAACCATCATTTGTTCACTATATTACAAAGTGTTCCAAAGCTACCACTAAAATTGAACAAAGATTGAAAAAAAATTTACCAAAGAGTAATTTATTCAGAGTGAATTCAAAGGAGATTCCACCATTTGTTACAGGACCACACACTGGGCCTCAACGCTGTACTCCAAGATATAGGCAGGGTAAATTTGTTGCTTCTCAAAGATGACAAAGATGGAAGGGTCTCTTGGGTCATCCACGCAGCTGTCGTAAAGTCTGTTTGAATTGCTGGCTCTGGGTGGAGGGCGACAGTATTCAGAGTTTCCCTGAACAAAGTCTCCAACAAGAACCTGAGCTACAAACATGCTGTAGCGACCACCACGAGCGGAACAGTACTCGTGAGAATAGCTGGCATCTCGGGCAAAGTAGCTCCCTAGGGACCAGAAAAAGCCACAGGTAAGACAAGACATCAGCCAAGGAACAAACATCTGCTAGCAGCACTTCGGCAGCCAGTGATTCAACAGCTCCAGGTTGCCCTTCGCAAATTCTTGCCAGGATGGCAACACACACTGGCTTATTTTAAAGCATTTCACTATCAACCTTCCTGTCCCACCTGTCCAAGAACTTTGCTGAAGAGCAGGTACCTGAGGCAAAGAGAGATGTTTTTAGTCCCTCCTGGAATGGGAATGCAGCAATGCAGATGCACACAGGGGAGAATGCCCTATGGCAAGGGTCAGGGATGGGCAGTCACATCACACCCACTTACCAGCCCGGCTGGGGTCTACAGCCTGTGCTGCTGCAGCCCCTACACCCATAACTTCTGCACTTGTACCTTTTCCATACATTGTCCCATGAGTCCCACAGAGCCTCCAGTCAAAATTCTGCTCACAGATGGCAGGCACATGGGATGGATTTGTCCCATGGAACAGGAGCCGCTCATCCACCCCTTTCAAGTTATTGAGCTTCTTCATCTTCTCTTTTTGCCTAGAGACCAAAAAGAAAAAGAATTACTTGCTATCCTGGTTCAAATGAGGACAACTTTTGGGTCATGGAGGAACAGTGACACAAACCACTCTCAGTGGGGTTATACTGCCTGCTTTGCACTTCTGCTGGTACCCTGCTGCACAGTTGGCTCCTGCCAGCAAAACAAAAAGTTCTTAGCATCACTATGGACTCTGTCACCCACAACTACATACCACATGAGAGAGTAAAGGGACAAACATCTCTTGACTGGAAATTGGTCAGTTCCCATGTTATATAAATCCTGAATACATAAATATGATTATAAAACTGAGCTGTATGAGGCCACAGTGAAGATTGTATAATCTCTGCCCTTTATCACAAACAAAAAAAAAACCAAAACAAAACAAAAAAAAAAAAACAAACAAAAAAAAAAGGGGAAGAAAAAAAAAAAGTCCCCCTTTTTTAAAATTCCTATGTGGAAGAAACTAAAACTAAAGGAAACTTGAAATACCAGAGCTCAGTTATGGTGCAGGAAAATAATTTACTTTTTGAATAGTACTTCACTAGCAAATATCAGACACACACCCTGTTAGGTTATGTGATAAAAGGCTCATTTTTACACCCACGAAAGAACACACAGGCAACCCCAATAACCTGATCACAGAGAAAAGAGTCCCAGTCCCCTTTCAGGACTGCCCCAGGGGAGCCTCAGCCCCAGGAATCAGGGGAACCCCTGACACTGTGAGCAATGGAAAGGGTCTAGAGCAGCTCACAGACACAAAGAGGGTACTGCCCATAAGAGTATGGCACTTGTTATGGGACAGATGGGAACAGCATTCAGGGATCACAAAAGACTTATAATGGGATGTTTAACAGAGGAACTGTAGGTGGGAGAAGGGCGAGATCAGGATAGTCTGAGAAGGAGAAACAAGAAAATAGATGGATAATGGAGTAAAAAGGGTTGGCTGTGTAAAAATAGGCCATTGTCTGGTTAGTAGGCTGGTCTGGCCACATTCAGTGCCTGATCAAGCACAGTCCACCCTATCTTCTCATTAAACTCCAATTTCTAACGCCTACCTTGGTGATGGAGTCTTTAGCCTGTATGCATGCACATGTATTAGGGTCTGGGTGCAGCAACTGGGGCAGGACCTTGGGTAAAAGGAGCCAGGTACCCACAGCCCCAGCAACTGCAGAGAGCAAGGGTGTGTGTGCCAGTGTGTGATCACCTGCCAGGGTAAGCTGGACAGCCAGCAAGGAGGGGAGCTGGCCTGGGAGCCAGGTTTTGGAGCAGTCATTGGTCTAGGGCAGATGCTGAAGAGACCAGAAGGTCTGAGTTTGCTTACAAGAGGGACCAGGAGGTCCAGGCCAACCACTGAAGGCCCCATGAAATCTACAGAGACCCATCTGCATGTGTATGTGTCTATATAAATCATAACTGGAGATGAGAGGACCCAGGGGCCAGCACATGGGTAGGCTGAATGTCTAAGACCAGCTGCTGACACTGGAGCCCAACAGAACCCCTGCTCTTTTTGGTTACAACTGCACTGAAAGATCAGGAAATACCAACCTTCTGATACCATTAGGATAATGGGTGGGGGAAAAAAGTAAAATATACAAACCACTGAAAAAGGTCCCAAAGTGTTGGGTTCTGGATCCTCTGAAGTTGGTTGATGCAGTAGTCTTTCATCGTCTTTTCAAACAGCCTCTTGATTTTTCCATATTCATGGGAGTCATAGCTGAGCTCTATCAACTGATTTTTTTTTAAAAAAAACAGCAAAAATAAGGTATTATCAACAGTAAAAACTCCTTCCAAAGGACTGATGAATCTCCTCACATCTACATACAAATCACAAGCTCCTTCTGTTTTCCTGTTAACCATCCTCTCCCCATCTTCCCCCTCACTCCCCATGTGGAAGCACAGGCACCGATTGAGGGAAACCAGTGTAATCTCACGTGAGCTTCCTTCCATGGACACACCTCTGCATCTAGATTATTTTTAGTTCAGAATAACCTAAAGTTGAAATGCACAGCAGTATTCAGACTGGAGAAGAGTGGAAAGTTCCACATTAATCTGACACCCTGCCTCCTTCCCTACAGGGCTAAGCTGTAGTTTTACCACAGCAAATAACATTTTGCCTCAAATCAACAGGGAAATACTACAATACCCTCTTAAGATGCAGCCCCTCCAGTTTATCAGACAACAAGGTCATTTGGGAGAGTGCAAAGGACAGGTCAGACCGATAATGGCCAAAAGGGCCTTTCTTATCCTGTGTGGTATCATAGGGGTTCTCAGAGACCTTCCCAGGAAACACATCTATTCTGAACGTGAAACTGTCAGTCTTGCTTCAGGTCACAGGTGCATATTTTACAAGACACATTTAAAAGCTGGGAACATTTCCACTGGGGACACTGGGGAAACATTGGGGACATTTGGAGGGGTTGGGGGGCATTGGGGAAGTTGGGGCCATCTTGAGCCATGTTCTCAGAAAAATCAGTACAGGACCCATTGGAGAGCTGGAAAGACCTACCTTGAACCCAATATCAGGTAACGCAGATTGGTCCCATTGTGGAGGATAGACAGAGCGCGATAGAGTCATGTTCTGGCTGCAGAAAAGAAAAAGGAGCAAGTCAGCTGATGGTACTCCTAACCAAATCCCACTTCTGGAGAATCCAACCACAGGCTCTACAGCAGCCTTTGGGTACCCCTGGATTTTTATTTTTGCTTTATTTTTCTCATAACCATTATGCTTTTCTCAAGTATAGATTTCCACACATATCCTAACGGTATTAATGCATCTCTTGGCCAGTCAAGGCACTGGTAAGAGAGCCTCAAATGAGAAGTAACACATTCCTAGCTGGGTGGTTTTTCCGACTGCTCCAGCTAGCCCTCCACAAGTGCTGCCTGAACCTCAAGGAAACAGGAGTGTGAGCCCTCTCCCTCCCTGTGGCTACTCTCCTCTGATTCACTGGCCAGATGGGTGGCCAGTGAATCAGACCAGTGAATCAGGTGGACCAAGTCAGCCACAAGGCCATGGATGGACAGCATGACCACACCAGTCAGTGCTCAAAACCTTCCAGCACTCTGCTCTCCAGGCACACAGATTTTAATCCAGGCAATAGGAGCATCAGCATCCATTCAGGATCTAAGGTTTGTTTTCTTTTCGTATTATCACACCTTTGGTTAAACCAGGCTTTAAATTCAAGCCTCGGTTTCACATGCACTGTCTGCATGTGAAGACAGAGCAGCAGAGCAGACAACTCTGCTGGTGAGTTTCTGAAGCAAAGGTGGCTCTTTTTAAAATAAATCTGTAGCACTAGTAACATTTACAGCAGATG
>JAWWMO010000043.1:59014593-59119624 GCA_035047845.1 Dendrocincla fuliginosa
CCTTCAGAGGACATGGACAAAGAAGGGACATTTCACCCTTTCTAAGGGCCTGTCTGCAGACACACAGCGGCTCCGCTGCAGTTTCAGATTGCTCCAAGGTTTGATGTGGAAGTACTGCTGCTACAGCACAGGCACACTGTGCTCACAGGGGTCTTGCAGCATGGGACCAGGCTGGCAGCACCTCATGTTTCTACCTCGAGATGTTGAAAATCCCCCAAACCAGTACTTACGCAGGTGGACTCAGGAAATGTTGGGGTGATGGGGCTCACCTGATTTTGAAAGGTCTTCTACAGGTTGGTTCCTTGGCCACCCACACCGGGTCCCAGCCATGGGGTGCTGTGGGAAGGTGTCCCAAGGGGTTCAGCTTCAGCAAAGCCCAGTATGAGAAGGGACCAACTCTTGCCTGGGTTCCTGGAAACATTTCTAAATCTCATTTGAAACCACACTATCATTTAAAGCCAGTACCTTCTCCTGTAGGTTTTGGTGGTTTTCTCAGTAAGACTGGATTTCCTGTTGGACCATGTCCAGCGGCTTGTACATTAAATTGTGAGAGGGGGAAGTGGGGAAATGAGCCCTGCAACCACACTGCTGCTGTCCCAGCTTAATTCAGCACAGGAACAGGAAGCAGTTGTAACAAGAATAATAACTCTCAATTGCTTTGGAAAAAAAACCCCAACAAACAGAGAAAAACCCAAACCAAACAAACAAAAAACCCAACAACAAAAACAAAACCCCTAACTTATTTAGTTTCAAATTTTTACAAGTTTCAGTAGATTACATTGGATTTGTAAATGGCACTTTGTTTTTATTTTAAGTACATAAATGCGAGATACAAAAGATTAAAAATGCCCCATGTTCAGCTATTCAGCTCTCCAGCACTCGTTAGAGCAGTCTCAGCATGATACTTCCCATCTTTTAGGAAAAGATTAACAATTCCATGATTGGAAATAGCTAATTGCTGTTTTATCTGGACATAATGTTGCCACATTAATAATGTAAACCAAAGTAACCCAGCAACGGAAACCTTTCTTGTGCCATTAGTTCAAATGAGCATTTATGTATTGAATCAGCAAGTCATTTGCCTGCAGATTTAAAGTTAAAGCTCTGATATGAAGTTGTTCATGTCTTCTTGTAGCACTAAACAATGCACTGATTCAGGAAACTACCCAGTCTTATCAGTGGTCTCATGTAACTAAAGGAGAAATTGTATTTCACTGGATTTTGGCAAAGATTTGGGTCAAAGCTTGAATTTTCAGCTTCGCTGGTGAGCAGTGGGACTGGGAAGTTGAGGGAGGGATCAGGATCTAGTGATATTCCAGTTAATATTTAGCTGATTTTGTTTCAAGTGTTTGTACATTTTTAAATGTAATTTCAGAAAAATAAAATTCAAAGTTGAAAGATTATTTCAAAGCTAAAACCCCCTTATTCTGCTTATAGAATAATCAAAGCAAAACATTCTGACCTCACCTTGTTAATATTTGGATTTCAAATGGTTTTAAAATGTCGTATTATTAACCTGAATCTTTGCTCCCTGGTGAATAAAATTTTATCCCCCTACTTCCTCCTTTCCAATTATGCCTTATTTCTGATTTGCTCTCTCCATCCCTTTTCCCTTCATAATGCTTGTCCTCAGCATGGCTACTATAGCACTTCAGTTTAAAACTTGCCTATGGCTTCCATGTATTGGATTCTAAGTACTGCAAACATGCTCCCTTCCTCTATTTGCCGAGTTAGAAAAGTAAAATACTGTGTGTGCATACACATAAAATTCTGCTCAGAACCGGGCTAGGCTGCAAAATTAGGATCTTGGTTTCAAAGACACTCTGTAGGCAAAGCAAGCTCATTTCAGAGAGCTAGTCTGCTCTTCTGAAGAGAAAAGGGCAGAAGCAGATGTGACACGTGCATCCCAATCCCAGTTGGCAAGCTTAGGAACACTTGCAGCAAGGTTTTGGCTCAGGTTCATCCTCATTTGCAGTGACTGAAAGAATAAAAGCATGGCCCGCTTTTGGAAGGATTAAAGGTGTCAGAAATGGACTAAGTAGATTTTATTGTCTCCTGTGAGTTCTGATGGTTTTCTCAGTAAGTCTTGATTTCTTGTTGGACAACTTCCAGCAGTAACTGTAGTTTGTGTGTAAGATAATCTGAAAGGGTGGAAAAAAAGGAAGGAAGCTTAGTCTAGAGGAAATCCTGAGATATGACTGAAAATCAGAGCTACATGCAAAGGAAATCTGTACTAGACATTGCATGGAACAGAGATGTATTTCATTTACGTGACCACATCTGTGCCCCAACCACTCTGGCCTCTTCACCAAGCAGACAGACATCAGGCAGTGCTGCCCTCTCCTACCAGTCCCATCCCCAGCCTTTGAGCAATTATGTTTGCTAACAACAAGGCATTCCAGTGTCCACCTATCTCTCCACCCCGATTTTTGGTCTTGTTGTTCAGTCTCGGACAAATTTGACCCAGAGCTGGTGATCTCAAAGATATGATAAAGTTTAGTAGGAGCCATGGCTGGGCTGCAAAAGCAACCCTCTCAGTTCCCCCTGTGGGCAGACCTCAGCCCCGTCTTTGTTCAAACAAATTTGGCTGTGAAGGCTGTGCCTTGGGAGAGCCATCGAAGGGGTGCCAGGGGTCATGAGGTTTTCATGAGGTCTGTTGGCAATGGAGCAATTTCCATTAGAGATGAACCCTGGGAACAAACAGCATCCCCACCCCTGAGTGTGTTTAGGCCCACTATACTGAAAGTGAAATGCATACTTACAAAAGACGTTACGGCAACGGTCTGACATTTGCCTATGAATTATGAGGTAGTAGACTGGAAAACCACTTAAAACCATGGTGCATCCGATGCTAATGCTCACAGGGTCTGAGTAGAAAGACATTGCCACAGTGAAGAGGCAGATGACGGTAAAAGAGACAGGAACAAACAAGGGAACCTAGGGAAAAGAGCACAGAAGACTGTCAGGCAAAACTGATGGCTGTAGCAAATCAGCCCCCAAACATGCCAGCACACACTGCATTCACTTCTCCAGCTAAAGAAGATGAGAAGAAACATATGTACCTGTCCTGCACAGTGTTCCTGTACAATCAGATTGTGAACAATCACATCAGCTTCAGAGCCCAGTGTACCCTGTGAGGTGCACGCCTCCTATATTCATGTGCATCACAATATAAATATCACTTGCAACTGGAAACCAAGCAAGCAGAGAAGTAACCTGTCCCCCACTGCTCTGGGAATGCCCTGCTCCTGTGCATGCACACATACCTACTTGCCACCTAAGGCAACTGCTGGTGGAAAATCTGAAATCAAGAACAGAAGTCACATTTTGAATCAAACTGTTCTTTACTTATAAACCTCCTGACTTGTTTTGACCTGCCTCCAGCTTGTCTGCCTGAGACTTACAGCGACTGACACAGGATAAACCAGGCTCCCTATCTCTATAGTACCTGCTCCAAGAACAGCAACACCCTGATGAAAGATCAAATCAGCCCTCAGAGCTTCAGCCATACCCTGCTGGATGAGCCAAGTCATCTGGGCTATTTGGAGAGTAAATCAGAAGACTGCAACAAAAAATAAAACTGTGGAATACCCTCTGTCTCTTGTCCAAGCTCAGTCAAGTAACTCCGTGCCATGGCTGATGGAATCAGGGAGCTGCTGGTCTCATCTGTGGTGACAATCTCTTTTCCATTAATAAGGATCCTATTTTGGATGCTCACTACGGCAAGCTGGAAGCGATCAGTTGCTCTAGATATGGCAGTCATCCAGCCACCAAATTTCGGTGCTCTAGCTATCTTTCCAGCCCGAGCATCCCCTGCCAGCCTCTCCTACCTGTACGCGCTCATGCTGCACGTCTGCTTGTGAGGTGTGCGAGAAGACTTCTCCCTGCTCCCTAGCGGTGTCTGCTCACCGTTTGTAACTCAAAATGCTACAGGGAGAATAGGCAGCAGCAGAGTGGCAGGGGTGTCCTGCGTTGCTCTCCCCAGACCGGCGCAGGAGCCCGGCTGTGTCCGGCCACTAGAGCGCAGCACCTGCCCGCGCCTCCTGCAGGATTTGGGAGCCGCTATAATTCTGCATCTCTGCCTGAAACAAAACGGGGCAAAATCCCGGCAGCTGAAACCATCAGCACTGCCACCCACTAATAAGCCTCCCCTGAGAAGCTTGGGTTGAAAGAAAAAGCAAAAACTTATTTAAAGTCTGGTTCTGGAGGTGTACATGAATACAGCCAAGACAACAAACTGTGAAGATCCAAGTCTCTGCTAAACGTGCAGTCTACAGCAAAGACCAAGAAAAAAAATTACGCCAAACTTTGCATCAGGATGTGCATAGCTCTGGGAGGAGCCCTGGGAGCCACAGGAAATGTTTCTGTCCCCCAAGGTTCTTGCTGCCCAGTGCCAGTGGCCTTTGAGGTCTCATCTCCTCCCCAGGAGCTGGCTGGAGGCACGACCAGAGACAGGAACCAACTGTGCCCACCTCGAGCACCACCCCAGCCAAATGCCTTCTGCACATTATCCAGCAGCAGGAAAGGTGCCCCAAGCCCCAGAAGGCTTCTCCAGCACCAACTCCAGCTGACATGAGGAGGATCTCAGCACCCAGCAGCTTAAGAAGGGCCACCAGAAGGGCCCACTGCTTTATATTAGACAATATTTCTCTGCCAGCTGATGATTCCCCTCAAGTCAGGTTTGCTACCAGGACCCCTCTGGCCACTTTTTTATCCCCAAGCCTGACAGCCTCCTTCTTTTCAGCTAGAGTTGAGACATATGTACCTCTGAAATAACCTCCAGGCAAGGGTCCCTCCTTGAAGACCACGAGAGATGAGTGTGGGAACTGCTTTCTGCACATGTCCCAGTTCCCAGCCTGAAACTGTCCCCTGGAGCAAGTGGTCTTCTAACAGATGTGGCTGGTGACACCACATAGAACCAGTTTTATAGGATTTACCACAGCTGGCTGTTTAGACACGTCAACCAACTTCAGGATTCCCCCACATGCCTTTACTGAGCATCAGGGGTTGACACCCCTTAGAGCCTAAATGCAATTATGACCATGTAGTGCTCTAATTACTAGCAAATCAAAGAAAGAATTTACAAGCCTGCATATTCCAGCCTGCCATGTGCCTTACCTTGAATGGACTGTGCAGGTCCGGGTGACGGTGGCGATGGACAATGAGCCCGAGGGTGGCTAATCCTATAAAGAGCCATCGGGAAAAGCTGAAGAAGTTCAGTAGATGGTAGATATCTCCAACGCACACCATGGCAGTGACCAAAGGGAACTGAGCATTGTGAAGAAAAAATACAGCTATTAAAGCCTTGCTACGGCGTCCTTGGACTAGAAAGGGTAATATGGGTCACCTCCTCCACCCACCCCACTAGCCCCAGGCAGCTACTTCACAGCCCCAACATTTCAGAGGTCAGAGAGCTTTACAAACAGTGTCACAGACTGAAGACAAAAGGCCTAAACACACTCTTGTGTTGTGGTACAGAAAGGAGCAATCCTTTCAAGATCAGTAGCATCTTTGATGCCTTATATCCAAGGCAGGGCAGTCGAAACATCCATGATCCAAAAGCCTGCCAGTACATGGGCTACCTACAGAGACACTTGCTAAGTTTTCAGCAAGTCAGCCAAGCTGCAAGATGTACTGCAGCACAGTTAGAATGGAGCTGGCCCGTTGCCATAAAAACATCCAAAACCAAACAAACCGGAGCTGAGACCGTCTCTGCAAATGCTCATTCCCTGCATTTCCACCACACCTGGGAATTTTTGTGTTCCAAATAGCCAAAGCCTGGCAGATGTGTTTTCATTGGACAATATCAAGTAACAACTGTGGCAGATGGTAGGGATGGTACTTTTAAATAAGGTGTCCAAGGTTATAAGGCAGGGACTTCAAGGTAGGGCATTCAGATACTACTGCTGGCTAAAGGGAACGTAATACTTTGCAGTCACTTCATATCTCCCACCATCTTTATTTTTCAAGACTAAATTAGTGTCTCAACAACCTTTAAAACTACTCAGCTTGTCCAGTCTTTGCAGGAAAGCCAAGACTGCAAGAACAGAATGTGTTCACACAGCCAGATCTCCTTACCATTAACATAACAGCAGGAAGGGGTGTATGCCTTCGAATGTGGATCATGGAGAAGAGAGGAGGCCACTGGCCTTCTCTGGAAGCCACAAACAGAGTCCTAGGAAAAGACAGGGAGCCCTATGCATTAGCATCCTACATCTAGACTACAAATGAGATCAGTCACTGAAGTGGCCTGAGGCCACAAGGCACCCACCCTCCTCCCCAGCACAGGTCTCCTAGTCAAGGCCACGGTTCTGCCTTTAGCTGCACTTTCACAGAATCACTGAATGGTTTGGTTGAAAGGGACCTTAAAAATTATCTACTTTCAACCCCACTGTCATGGGCAGGGACACCTACCATTAGACCAGATTGCTCAGAGCTCCACTTTGGGGGCATTTGGAAGAAAAACCCAATCTCGAGTTCCCATATCTCTCCCAAGAACAGTTAGCTCAATGCAGAGCAGAGCCCACCATCAGGACCGCTGGCAGCAGCCCCTTGGGTGGCTCATTAGCAGAGACAAAAGTGACCATGAATGAGTTCAGGCTGAAAACAGGAGCAAGAAAGTCTCTCACCATCAGAAAAGGGGTTAGTCTTTTCAGTGGAAAGGAACTGAAGGGATCACAAATTTCAGTCCTTTATAAGAAAAGCTGTTGAGTTTATGAAAGGGAATGTCGTCAGTCTCGACGCCTATATTTATATATATAAAATATACAGAAAAAAATTGAAGTGAAATTTCCTCAAATAAGAGAGGATTTTCAATCCTCAGGTCAGTTGTTGGAAAATATATTTTGTCATGCTGCCAAGAGTTCAGCTACACACAAGATCAGGTACAAAATGAGAGCAGAGAGCTCTTTGCCTCTGTGCCTCCTTTGACTCATGAAAGGGCAATTAGAGAGAAGGCAATTGCATCCAATTTTATAAATTTAATATCCACAAGCAGACCATGCCAGAGCATCAGCTGGGCTGGAGCAGGGCCCGGAGCAGCTGGGGCACGAGTGTACAACTGGTTTTATTGGTGTCTCTGTGGCTTTGCAGGGGTGTGGCTGGCAGGCAGCCAGGGAGGCCCCATCGATGTTTATATGGACTTCTGCAGTGATTATGTTAATGATGCCAGGATCAGGGAGAGAAAGGAGATAGGGGACATGAAGGGCCTCTGTGCTGTGCAGAGACTTCTCATCCTCAAAGAAAACCACTGTCTAGAGCAGCTAACAGGGAGGATTCTCTACACCTGTATTTAATATAGGACTTCAGGGTAGCAGATCAAATAACCCATTAGCTTTCATGCTATGAAACATTCCTTTTATATCAACTGATTTCTCCTTTTGCAATCAAAGCTGCGAAGCAGAACCCATTCCAGAGAGTTCACTCAGCTCCTCGGGACCAGCACAACATACTTTTATGTGAGTTCTGTCCTCCTCTCCAATCTCAAGGCTCCCATAAGGACACAGAGTGTGGTAGACAGTGAAGCTGGCAAGTTAGTTTTTCCATGGAACAAAGCTTTTGTTATTGCTAAAACAAGACTTGTTGAACCTCTACTATTACTTTGGGAACAGCCCATCCCAATAACATTTCACTGACCTCAAAGCAAAGTCCTCAAGGGAGGGTTTGCCTTTGGCCAGAGATCCTCTCAACAGAGGGACCCTGTGCCCCGCAGCCGCGCAGCTGGGTGAACCCAGTGAAAGAAGACTCGGTCTTGACTGAGCAGCTGCCAACATCAACAAAACTTCTAGTTCACCAGAAACATTGACATTTCTCTTTAAACTGGGGATTTAAACTGCAGAGTGGGGGGAAGAAGATAAAAATCTTTGTTTGTGACCAGACCTAGGTAGCAAAGTCTAGGCCTGGCCACCAATAGAAAGGGTAGAATCTTAGCCAATAGGGACCATCGTGCAGCTGATAAGCTGGGAGTCAAAACCCTTGTTTTTCCCATTTAGGTGTCTAAAATGCCATTGAGTGGATGGAGAGTTGCATAGGTTGCCAGTGCTTCCCTCTGATTCAGTAAGCCAAAAAAATAAATACATAGGGATGTGACCTTGAAAATGTGAAGATTCCTCCATTCATTGTTCCAAAGCAGGACAGTGCGACAAGGACAGGGACCACAGAGATCAGGCTTTTGAAGGCTCGCTGTACAAAGCTCTGGAGGAAGAGCAAGCCTGACTTTAGGAACATGTGGTGATGTCTAGATGACATCAGGTTCAAAAGAAAGAAAACTTCTTCCACCTAAGGAGTCATATATAACTCATAAGTCTTGCTTTCTCTACTGTCATCTGCAGGTTATTTCTCATTATCTTTTAGGCAAGACTAAAAGAAGTTACTGTTGCCCAATAATCCAGAGAAATTATAAAGCAACCAAGCATTTTATAAGAAAACTACCTCCAAAAGTCTTGCCATGAATGCACCATAAGCTGACCACACTGAAGAGATAAGAGTAGGGGTAACAACTCACCACAGCCACAGCAGGAGAAGCGAGAACATCTTGTGTTCCCAGGACTGTGTAATAGGAGACATTGGTAAGCATGTACCCCACAATTACCGTGATCACGGAGATGATGACAGCCAGGGGGATATTTCTGCAAGAAAGGGGAAGACAGACACACAAAGAGCAAGCTGCTGTCCCTTGTTATGCCCAGTTTTACGGCAGACTGTAACTGGCACTGGTTAGGTGAACCCACAAACTTATTCCTCCCATACTGCATTAGGGAAAGCACGATGCCCCAGAAGCTGGTAACCCAAGACAACTTTTTCCCAGCCTTACCGTTCAGGTCTGACCAACTCTTCTCGCACAAAGCTGGCCTGAAACCTGCACGGTGAGAAGAAACAGGGAGTCAGTTTGAGTCATGCTGAGGGCACCTGCCTGCTGCCCACGAAGTGCCCTCCCATTCCACCTACCAGCCTGAATATGCGAACATGCCTGCGTAAAAAGCCAGGGGAAGCTTATCCAAAACCAGTGACTGTCTGTCAAAAGCATCCTGGAAGTGTTCAGTGTGGCCTGCAGAGGACATAAACAATGGACATGGAGCAGGGAAATGTCAGAGACGGGCTTCCTTCCCTGGGGGATAATGTCCCTTGTTCCTCTTGCCCAGACCTGGGAAGAGTGTGCATGACGTCCTTTGAGCCAGATATTCAGATTTGTTTCATTGCTTTAATTTGCAGTGCTGTTGCTGATACATTTATTTCCCCACAGTGAGAGAAAAAAAATCTGTCCCCTGTCCATCTATGGGAAACACTTCAGGAAGGGCAACAGCGACAGCTGGTTGTTTCCAACAGAGCCTGCTATGGGAACAGGAGATCATGGAGATGAGAGGATTCACGTAGTCCTGTCCTCTCTTTAGGCCCAAAATTAATTTTCTGAGTTGACCCCCATCGTCCCTCCTCAGTCCCCTAAGCAGCTGGACACTCACTCCCCTTTGATGTGGTGCAGCCAGCGAGGCAGCAAACTCAGCTCTCGCTGTGCTCCCTCCTGTTCCCGCTGCCGGAGTGCTGACCCCAGCCCTGCACTGGCCAGAGCGTGGGAACCAGGCTGCAGGAGGGAACGGGAGCAGGGGGCAGGGGCTGCCAGCCCGGCCCCCCCTGTCCAGGTAGGTTCCCTGCCTGCTGCCCTGGCCAGCCACTGCTGCTTGCCAATGGGAGGAGGTCACAGAAGGCAAAGCAAATAAAATTTCAAAAGTAGACCTGGCTCATAGAGAGATCCTGTTTTTCCAACTCCTCCAATTTTCCTACGAGTTCTGAGCTTGAAATAACAGAACAAAACATAACAAAAAACCCCAAAAGTTGAGATTTTGTCTAACTTGATAAAAAGGAAGAGAGAAATGCCTAATGGTCTCTCATTTGAATATAGTCAAAACTAGTTGCATTTCCAACATTTGCAGATTTGGGTAGCCCAAGGTACGGTTCCACATGTATATTCAGTTTTCCATATTAAAGTCTCTTTAAAAGTAAGAGGTGTGAAGTTTGCCTAGTCAGGCTTCACCAGGAAAGGCATAGAGCATGTGGAGAAAGTCAGGCCACTTCTATGGAGGTGCTTCTGCAAGAAGTTCAGTGACAAGATTCGGGCACTTGGGTTTGAAATGCTGGCCCAGCAAGTCTCTAAAATAAACCTGAGCCAAAGAAAAGGTAATGTCAGAGTAAAGGACAAAAGGAGAACCACACAAAAAGCAGCACAAAACAGGGGAATCAGACAAACTGATTTAAAAGCACAAAACTGATTTTAAGTGCAAAGAAATGAAGTCAAAGTGAAAATAGATTTGAAGAAAACTAACCCAAGATACAGGAGCGGGCCTGTTGGGTACAGTTTTTGTGTTCTAAAATGATGGTTAATAAGTGATGGGGTATAAAACAGATTTATTGTCTGCAATGCAATAATGAGTGATTTACAGTCCCTCGCGAGTCACATTAAATACAACCTGTCATACTGGGGTCTCTTGGTGAATTCTCCCTCCAGATGTCACCAGCACTTATCCTCCCCACTGGAGGACCAGTGCCAGGGCTCCAGATTGTCATTTGAAGGCATTCCTAACAATAATGGCTGAGAATTTCTAGCTGCAGGGCAGTTCTTCCATTCAGAAGCGCTGGCAGCCCGAAGGGATCTTTGCATGTTCAAAGGAGCCAGCTCCAGACATCAGAAAGAAACATGAACGTGGAGCCCACTGGCTGTGGTGTTTTCTCTACAGAGGAAGTTAATAGCATAAAGAGGGAGCAGGCTTCATCCCCTGAGTGGGAATGCCTTGGGTTTTTCCATAAACGGAGGTTTGGATTAAAGCAAATACTCTTGTACTGTTCCCAGAAGATACTAGGTAGGGCTTTTTAGCCCCCACTCTGGATGTGAGCATGCAAGTCTGCACGAGTCCGTTGTAAGTTCACTTAATTATTGCCCATCTGGATTTGGAGGAAAAAGCATTAGCATAAGCCACAGAAAGGTTAGAGATGCCATTACCAGGGTCCAGCTGAGGGCTGGTAACTCATTACACAGCTGTGCCTGGCTTGGGTCACCGTGGGGTGCTGTCACACATCCCTAATGTCCATCAGATCTGTGCTGCTTTGGAAAGATTTTGAGCCACAGTGGAAACACTGACTCCAAAGAGAGACCATCTGCAGAGCAAGGTGCCTGTCTGACCCTGGGTAGGATCACACAGCCTCCGGCACTGAGACCCACTCAGTTTTGGAGAAAGCACCACCAAGCCAGGTGCATCAGACCAGTGCAATGAGGTAGCTTAGTGAAAACTACACTGGTCTCAGCTCCCAGCTAACCCACATCCAGCACACCAACAGAGAAGGTTCCTGCCTTCTGAACGAGCACCACACTTGCACTTGGGACTGATAAAAACCACATCAGGTGGGCACGTTGAGCACCCTCCCTCAGCCATGCAGCAGCAACACCTACCCTGGGCCAGCAGCATCATCCCTGGCACGATGATGAGAGCAAGAGCCAGGAGTTTGACAACGGAGAGAGCAGTCTGCAGCCGGACACTCCAGGTGACACTCCAGGAGTTGAGGGTGAGGACCATGTCTGGAGAGAAGACCACACTGCTACGGCTGTAGCCCATGTTCGACACACAGAGGAACCCTGCTCTAGGGATGCTGACGGCAAGGCTGCTTCTTCATGCCTTGGAGAGGATGCTCAGGATGAGAGATGTCAGATAACATTAGAGGTGTGGCCCAGCATACAGCATTTGAAGGGAGAGTTGAGTTATGCTCCTGAACGAAACCAGGAGTCTGGTTCTTGCCAGGTGATCAACATCTGCCTGAGGGAAAGGTGTGAGAGTGTGGGGACACCTCAGGACATCCACTTCACAGCATTCCCTGTGCCAGCACACACCAATCCACAGTAGGCAGGACAGTTTCACAGGCCAGATGCACCAGGCAAGGGGTCCAAAACCTTGAGCCTGACACCCTCTCTCCAGGTGGCATTTGCACAACTATACATGAAGAGTTTCTGCTCCTGACAAAACACCCCTGACCTAAGGCTCTAGCTGGCCAACAGAGAGACCCATTCCCCTTCTTGGAGAATATAGTGGCCCAAACCCCTCACCTTGAGTCAGAAAGTTTTGGGTAGCCAAGGAAGTAAGACAGGACCCAGATCCCAGTGTTATCTCAGAAGACAACCCTCCTTAAGTGGCCCTGGTCTGGCAGAGGGGCTCCAGGATGGACAGTGCCATAAACATCAGTACTTACAGTACCCCAGGAGAGAAACGAGCTTCACTGCAGGGACAGGGACTGCACAGGGGGCAAAAAAGGGCTCCAACAGGTACCGTCCAAATGCCAAGGAAACCACAGCGCTGTTGGCAGGCCTGGAGTGGGGTGGGGGAGGCAACTGAGCACAAACCAGCCTGAGGACAGCTGAGAAATGGCATGACATAAAACTGCACAGAACTTGGGAAGGGGGGCAAGTTTCCCCCCACCTGGCTCAATCCTGCTCACCCATGCAGATGGTGAATTTCCAGAGCCTTTTTCAGAGCTTTTTCTCAGTAAGTGTGTTAAAAACCATATGCTGCAAAAAGATTAATTCCCAACTTGAAAACAAAAGTTGAGATTAATCATTCTGAACAATACAGTGTGGTTCATATGCCCTGCTTCGTCTCAGCTTACATGAAGGACACAGGTTATTGGGAAGTGAGGGCTTTCTTTTAACTGTTAAAAAAAAGAAGTGGTTTGAAATGTTCTAAATTAATGAATTTGTGGCTAAGCCAGAAAGTTGTTGTCACTTTCTGAATCTGGATAAACCAGAAAAGTTTCTCAATGAAAGCAGAAAATCTGAAATAAATCTGGCATCTATTGCCAGCCTCTGAAAAATACCATGGCTCTTGGGGGATACCAGCTGCCAGGGGAGAAGAGAGATATTCCTTAAGTACAAAACACATTAAACGTGTAACTATTTACTTATTATGCCTTCTTCCTTTTATCAATGAAAAGTCTTTAAAAATTGTTCAGCTTCTTTCTACTCTTTCTTTTATAAACTGCATGAACTGTCACCTGGCACCATAACTTTTGGTTTTTTGAGTCGTCACTGCATCCACGAAAAAGCAAACCAAAAAAATCTCTTACCTGATAGCAAAAAACTCTGCCCACAGGAATAAGAAGCTTGGCAGAGGCCCTAGTGTCTCCAAAATGTAGATATAATGTCCTCCAGACTTGGTGATTCTTGTTCCAAGCTCTGCATAAGACAAGGCACCTGGAAAAGTTCAGGTAGAAGTGTCCCCAGTTAATAATCCCATGGGTTTTCCCTTTTCTGTGTGACTTTTTAGGGATTGAATGAATACATTTAAAACAAGTAGTAAATAAGAGGAAGAAAAAGGTGTTTAGTAGAACCACTCTTCCCTATTTTTGTGTGCAAAAGGTTTTTGAAGTAAGTTTTGGAGTAATTGAGTTGCCTGTCAGAAGGAAAGAAATTTCTCTACTTTGTAGTTAACAATACAACTTTTCTATGAAAGTTAACGGGAAAGGTCTGTGATAGAAATGTTGCACTAAGCTACAAGAGGTTTCCTTTGAAAAACATCTTGGATTCTTGCTCCTTCTCACAGTTAGACTGGTGAAATGGTGTTTACAAGGAAGCTGCAGCAGCTCAGCCAGCATTCCCTGACTGAACTGGTCGTTCCAATCATGTTTTTGGTCAAGGACCACATTCTTGTCTCCTTGTCTGGCATCTTCACACATATCCCATCCCTCATTTGAAGACACTGAACAGAGGACCTAGAAGGGCATCTTCTCTTAGAGGGGAGACCTGCCATTAGGGGAAAACAGGGCCACGATGGGGCAGAGCAAGGGAAGTGCCTGCACAAGAGGCTCAGTCAGTCTCCACTCACACGTTCACACACGAGTGCACCAACAGAGCTGGGCACTGCCTGCTCCTGCCCTGACCAGCACCTCTGTACCTCCCTGCCCCTCTGTCAGGGCACAACGAGAAACACTGGGAGAGCAATGCCAGAGAAGAGCTCTTAAAACTTTCAGGAAAATGCATAGAAACCTTTATGGCTCTGCCAAAAAAAAAAAAAAAAATCCCATCTCTGTTTTTTCTATAGGGCAATTCTTCATGCCATTTGTACCTTTCTAAGTACGAATCTTAAGCACAGCCTACATTGGATTCACTTGTTAGGTTAAACATCCTCTGCTCATCAAAAGAAATTCTAAACCACTTCTGTTCTTTGAGCATGACTCTACTTGCAGTTGGATAAAGCACTGTTGGATGTGACCCTGTGGAGTAAGACCATCTCTGGCTGTGCTCTCCACTTCTTCAGCCAGCTCAGGTGCTCATGGAGGCAGAGCTCAGAGGAACCCACTGGTGATATGGCCATGCCTCCAAGTCCTGTGGCAATCATGTCATATTCAGGTCATGCCAATGGTGACAACCTCAATTTTTCCTGCCTCTTTATTGGGAAATTTGTGCAGAATCCCTGTTCAAAATGTTGAATGTAGGCAAACAACTTGCCACTTTTTTTCCAGTGGGTTCCTTTACATGCTTCAAGCATTAAGTGTTTTGCTGAACTCATGCAATGAGACTTGCAATGCCCCACTTGAAAAAAAATGCATAAAAGAAAGCAAGTTTTTTTAATATGCTGCAAAAGACTGTCAGAGAAATGATCACGGGAGGTCATCAAGAGGATAAAAGGGAAGCAGGAAAAAACCAACAAATTCAGTTAGAAATTGCAACAGCTCAATAAAGAGGCTCCCAAGGCCCTTCCAGCAGGATCTATCAAAGGATGCAGCAGAGAAAGAAACTTTTACAAGTGCAGAGGTTGGGCTATGTGATTAGCACACACATTACCATTTACTGCTCTGTTTGGCTAAAAGAAACACCATGCTCACATTATATTGTAAGATTTGTTTTAAATAAAAATATATAAATCACAAAACAACCACACATAGGCTGCAATGGGAAACATTGGTACATGTACACTAAGCACAAGAAGCACACTTGTTTCCATATTAACAACAGAATGTCTTGATTTCTAAACTTGCACGTGCATGTCACAGTGTCAGAGTGGGGTTTTTTTCACATGGAGTATTTCTCCTTTCTTGTTTTTTTTTTTTTTTTTCCTAAGTTATGACCAAAGATGAATGTTAAAATCCCCCACTGTAATAAGCATCAGATTTCTCTCCTGGGTGAGAGATCTTGCAGTTGTCATAATAACACCTTTAAAGAGTTTCTGAGATGATGATTTTATATAGTTAAAGAAAGAAACTAAAAGCCATGTGTTTTATCCATTGTAACTTTTAGAGCTGTATTTTTTCAGAAGAACCAGAATGAAACTGTCATCAAAAATACAACATTTCATGAGAAAAGACTGGTGTTAAGTGCCAGAAGTCAAGTCAAGGATAATGCACAAAAAGCAGGGCTGACTTGATCTGCTCCACCTCCTGCTCCAAGGCAGCATCAGACATATCCACACCGTTTCTGACAGACACCCAGACACCCACCCCTAGCTGGTGGATACTTTGCAGTTCCCCAGGCATTCTTCTCTGGTGCTTCGCTATTCTCTCCAACAGAAAGGGGATCCCACATGGCATATTGAGGCTGTCCTTTCTTGCCCCTTTCACAATGTCTATGAAAACACCACACAGCCCTTTGGTTCCTTTTTTAGGTGCCTCCATCTCCCCTCCACCTTTTAGAAGGAGTCTGCTTATATTTTCCCCTGGTTGAATCCATGCTATCTCCAGCTGCAGTCACTGTCACTCCTCTGCCCCAGACTTGCACATGAATTGATATTCACAGACTGTAAGTGCTGGAATTTTGTCAATCACCCCAAGGGAATCATTTGACCTAAAGACCCTAGTGACCATCCCCTGGCTTGTTAAACCTTTGTTTCTGTTGCGGTAGGAACCAGGAATTTTGAGTTTATTCATTTCCCAACTTTTTATACATAAGAATGTGCCAGCTCCTCTCACCTCCCAGGTGCTTAAGCAAAGGTTGACAAAGCTCACCACTCACCAAACATTGAGAGGAGTCCACAGGCAAACCAGACGACCAGGGAGAAACCCACACTGCCGGAGTTTTCCAGTACTCCTTTTGGGGAGATAAAGATGCCGCTGCCGACCATGCTGCCGATGAGGAGCGAGAAAGCCCGCAGCAAAGTTATCTTTTTCCTCAGAAAGATGGCCTCTTCTTTCTTGTCTTTCCCCATGGCTTTCTTCTAACTGCAGGGGAAGGTCATGCATTCAGAAGCTACGTTCTCCCAAGTGTTCTCAAGGCTCACCTGTAAGATGAGGAGTTAGGGATTCGAGGATCTTCCTTTCTGAACACAGAAACCTGTTGAATCTGCTCTCCTTAACTGCAGGATGCATCGAACAAGTGCACAGAAGTGCACACTCAGTATCATCTCTCACATCAGTGCAGCTCCCAAGAGGCACTGTGTTTTCTTACTCTTCTGCCAAGCAGCACAGAGCATTACAAGTTCCGTGCCACATTTCAGGATATGATTTCCAAATTTGACTTTGACACCCAGAGTGGAACTGGCCAGGTTAGGGTTAATTTAATGGGACCTAATTTAAGGGCACATTGACTTAGGCTCACTGGCAGAAAACAGATGTAAAGTTGCAAACGTAACAATTATGACAGTGATGATCTCTGAGGTTAAAAAACATTAAGCTGCATTAGTTGTGTACACAGATGATTTAACCTTTTTACTTCCTATGAATGAACAAGCATTTCTTTCCTCACTAAACCCTAATTTTATCAGTGTTTCTTAATATAGTGCCAAGCCTTTTTGCTCTCAAAATATTGAAGAGTCAGGAATAAGTACTGTTTATGATTGTAAGACAGAGCATAGTTATTATAGGACATGTCATTTCTTCTATTAATATAAAAACTTTCTTGGTAATAGGAGCAGTGAAGTTTTTCCTAGAAAAGAAGGAACTTCAGACACTTCAGGGATCACGAGTTGATCCAGACCTAGTTCTCTCCCACCACAACAACCTCCCCCTTCCCCTCCTCGTCTCTCCCATCTCTCTTGGTTCTAGGCTGGCACCTTCACCAAGAAACTCACCTTTTGATGAGGTAAGGTAAGATAGAATCCAGATCAGTCACTGCAGTCTATTTTGCTGCAGCAAACCTGTCTGTAGTTTTTGTATCAGTAAGGCAGGTATTTCACACTGCTAATTATCCCTGGTAGAGCAGGCAAGGCAAGTCTGGAGTAGATAATTTGGCTCTGTCAAGCCTCCTGCCACACATCCCCACCAATGCTCACACACTCAGCTTTAGAGATTTTTTTTTTCATTATCCTAATGCAGTAAATTGCAAATAAATACAAAATATATATACATATATATTTTTGCCCCACTCTGTCTGTTACACTGTGCATGAGAACAATTTTTTTAATTTGATTTCTTGAATTATTTAATAGTTGCAGTGATGTGTTTGTGAGGAGACAGTGGTCACCTACAGAAGCAGATCTAAGAAGCAAGAAATCACCTTCTTGATAGTCTGTATTTTTCACCTATAGATATAAATGTCCCCATAACTTTGAGGAGACAATTCTTGTTACCACTCACCCACGATACCTCTTTGCATGCCCTGTGTACATTAAGGATAACTAAGGGCTCTTCTCCCCCATCCCCAGCTATTTTCCCACCTGGAAACCAGCAGGAGGAAGCAGGGGTTATCACTTTCTCTGTACACATATGTCTAGCAAATGCAGAAAGCCCTTTCTCCTGTCAGCAGCATGAGCTGGTTTCTCTGAGATTGCGCCAAGCCTGCACAAGCATCTTCTCAATCAAACCAGCCAAGTTTAGTTATTAAACCTCTAATGAGTCCCAGAAGACTCCTTAAAGCTCAGATGGGTCACATCAGCCTCGTCTGGTCCCACAGAGCTGCTCCTCACAGCCCCAAAACCTCACAGGGCTGCTGGAGACAGCGGCTCTGGAGGAGCTGGGAAAGACCCCTAGGAGCTCCCCAAGCCCTCAGCTGCAGTTCCCTCAGACACCAATTAATTACCTTAACGTGAAATACCAACATCATCTGGTATTTCTCAGCTGAAATGAGAACGACACAGCACTCATTTGCAGGGGTGACACACAGAGGCTCATCGAGTTGAAACCGAACTGTGCGCAGCTGTGTCTAAAACACTGTTCAGAGATAATTAAAAGGGCACTTATCTGTTTGGCTGGGCTTTAAACAAAGCAGGTGCATTTACAATCCATCAGACTCCCATTTCTTGCTGGGATCCCGAAGCAGCAAAAGACACCGTATCTTTGCAGGCTCTGAAATTACAGAGAGGAGGGGAGGAACAAAAAAAAAAAGGAGAGATCAAATCAAATTTACAGACCAGGTTAATGATCCAATGTAAACATCAAACTCTGTACTTCTGTCCACGTGGTTTTTTTGTTTTCAATACCACTGCCATGCAAAACTATTTGGAGATAAAAGAGTCCAGTCCAGTAAGTCTGAGAAACGAGAAATCTATTAGGATTTGTTCCAGAAGCTGTTGAAGGAGGAGGAAGAAAGGGGGTAAAGAGGGAAAAATTATAAAAAGTAACAAAAAGCTATTGAATAGCACTTCAAAGAGTCACCTAGCAGAGCCTACTGCCTGGAGAGACCATTCCTGCCTGCTCTGCTTTCCAGCTACATTCCAGCACCAGGCATATTAAAACACAGAGATGTTAATCCTTGTGGCAATGCTTAAGAATATTCACAATGTGCTTGGCACAAAGGAAACAGACAAAGCTGCTTTTTGTTCACCCCTTTGACTTAAAAGACAGGTTCAAATCCTTCTTGTCCCAAAATGCAGTACCTTTGCATGAGATAGATCATCAGTAAGCAGGGCTGGAGAAAAACATTACTCAAACTTATTTCAAAACAGTAGTGGATCTTTACTCCCTTGTTCTTCATTTATACTGATTTTATTGTTGGTGTTGTTTTGTAGCTGTTAATCTTACCTCATAAGCACTGTAGCAAGGATGGAGATGGAGAAGACCAGGACAAAGAGAAAATCATGTCTGTTAGTCGTAGTGGTGTCTAGAAGCCCCAGCTGAGAGCAGGACCCACTGTGGTCAGCACAGAGGCAGAATAGATGTCACTCTGCTGGAAAGCTAGTGAGATAAACAAGCAAGTTGGAAAAAGCAGAGAAGGAAGACAGCATCATTCTCAGCTGGGGAGCTGAGACCTAGAGCAACTAGTGACCTTCCTCCTCCTATCATGCAGGAAGAGGGTGGCATCCCTGGGAAAGAAGTTGTACCTCCAGAATTCCACTTCAGTGACCTATCCCCCCCAAAAAAAACACCTCAGCTGCTAGGGAATAGTCCTAACTATTTACAGCTGTTTTCTTTGTATGGGCCTCAATAGCACCACACAGCCAAGAACAGGTTAACCCCTTGCTTTTCACACTGAAAAAGATGCAGGCATCAAACTCACAGTCCCACTATTTTATTTTTTTTTTGTGCCAAAAATGTCATTCCGATTCAATGTCCACCACAAGGCACTGGATCTAACTAAATAAAATCAGCAGTGAATGGAAGCTTTTTTATTCATGCATGAAAGTAGCATAAATAAGCTTTAATGAGGCTGGTGGTGGTCTGTTCTGGGAACTCAATCAGAAAATCTATTTAGGAGACCTGAGAGATGTTTGTTTACAGACCAAAATGAACACAAGAAACAGGCTGAAAGGACAAGACATGCAGCTCTGCTTCTTTTCAGCTTTCTACAGCTGGTTTGCCACACTGGATAAGAAACTGAAAGGGACAGTAGTTAATAAATCAGGCTCAGGCTCACAGCCCCAGATGTAGTAATAAATCCGTGCAATTGCCTTAGGTGTAAATGGAAGAATAATTTCCATTGGCTTCTCTTCATACAGAGTTTCACAAATACAGTCTTGTGAGTTGTCTATCAAAAGACTACTATATTTCTAACATGTCTCTCTTAATGAAATTTTTTTCTTTGCCTTGACAGCAAAATGGCTCTTGGCTCAGGTCACACCACATTTATCATCTCATTTAGACATTTCCAGTTGTCCTTCAGATAAGGGTGACTTTTTCTGGAAAACAGGCTGATGACATGGTGAGTCTGGACCTATTGATGATATGAGGATGACCTTTCAATTGGGAACCTAAAAGTGTTGAATCCACACTTTGGCTCTTCGGCTAGACATTAGACTAAACCAAGTCTGGCTTCCAGGCAGCTAAATTGCTGTTGCTTTCAGAGTTCCTTCCTACCAGAATTTATATTCTATGCTAAATTCTTCATTATGACCAATCTGCCAAAGCTGACACTACAAATGATAATGTTTTAATCATACATATCAATAACAGTATTACATTATTATTAATATTCTAAATAATATTGATTCATTCTCACAAAATGCACAGATCATATAACGTCATCTCACTTTTCTAAGCATCCACTTATAACTCTCCATTCAGTTGCCACAAGGAGCTTGTACTGTGTATGCAGAACTGATTTCCCATTAATGCTGTGCAGGGATATTGGCCCTTTCATCAGTATTTCTTCCTCACATGTTGTCAGTGGCATGAAAACACAAATATGAGAGAGATGCATACATGATTAAAACAGACTCAAGTACTCTTCTACAGTACTAACTATTAAAGACTATCAGAAATGTGTACCAGCATCCCTGTGAAAGGGACTAAATGATTTCCCTTTCGCACAAACAGGAGAAGGGAATACCCAAGGCACATGCCTCCCAGCCCATCAGAGCATCAACACCCAGAGGACCAGGCACTGGAACACAGGAGTCCAAGGGAAAAATAAAAGTAAAAAAAAAAAAGCCACTTAACAAGAGACTGTCTCACGTAGTTGTGCTTCCTGAGGCCAACATCTTGGCTTTACAATATCTCTTCTGGGGCACAGTGCAGGGAACTGTCCTTAGAGCTTTGTTCTTTTGTGGACAGCTCTCCAAGTAGCAAGCTGTTTTCACTCTCCAGATCAGACCTCCTCCCTGGAACAAGACAATTTGTCCTATTTGAAACTGTTTTCTTAGCTGCGTAAGACAGAACACAAACAAAAATAAATCTAAACATTTCTAGCAGAAGACACCCAGCAGAGAAGTCTAATGTTGCACCAAAGTACAGCCAAACTTTTCCCGAGAGTTCTTCTCAAGCATTTCAAATTAAAAAAAAATCCTGTAATAGAGCAGCATTCCCCCTCATTTCAACAGTTTGTAGCACTGCAGCAGTGCCGAGGTCTGAGGGTTTATCTGCCTTTGACCTGGAGCTGGCCAATGCCAATGCCAATGCCTGACAGCTCTCATTCCTGCAGGGAAAATTCCTCCATGAACCAGGCCTTTGTTCTACCTCCTGCCTTGGCTGAGGGCTATGAAGGACACTGCTTCCTTGACACTGCTTGGTGACTTAGTAAAGCCAAGTTCTGTGGGGAGCTGTTACCTCTGGGACTGTCACTCTGTAGAGCTGCCAAGGTGGGTGACTTTACCAAGGCCAGTATTCCCATCAGTGACAGGCCAATGGCACCATCATCCAGGACCACACGGTGATTTAGAGCAGCACAATAATCCCAAAGCCCCTCCATAAATATTCTGAAAGAACAAGGCACATTTCCTGAATGGGGTAAAATGGTAAAATGGCCATGCTCATCACCAGCTTTCCTCACAAAGAGATAATTCCCTGCTAATGCAAGCTATTTTATCTTACTATGGAGACAGCTCTCTCTGGGTGAAACTCTTTCTGGAGTCAGAGGAAACCCTCCTCTGTTTCTGCTGTTGTCAGATGGTGGGCCCCATCAGTGGGGGTTTCTGATTTACCCCTGCTTTTTAACCATCTGGAATGGAATCCTTTGAGAGCTGACTGCAGTAATAAGACTCCTCTTTCCATATTGCCTCATATATTACACTAGTTTTCCCCTTAATCTCACTGCACCGCTGCTGATTTATCACACCCAGTCTCCAGCTCCCCTCAGACTTGACCACAGTGCCTGTGTTTGCTCCTTCTCTTCCCACCTTTGGGGAATTCAAAAGAAAATTTAAACATTAAAAACCAACAACCCTTTACACCTGCATTA
Organism: Dendrocincla fuliginosa; assembly: GCA_035047845.1. Lineage (NCBI taxonomy): Eukaryota > Metazoa > Chordata > Aves > Passeriformes > Dendrocolaptidae > Dendrocincla > Dendrocincla fuliginosa. The sequence goes on from JAWWMO010000043.1 coordinate 59,036,606, forward strand.
TCCACTCACTTTGATTGCTACTCACTGTCTAATCCGTAGTTAATCCTTCATGTTTTCTGCTAAATCACCCACTCTGGCACCTGATTTGCACACAGCCCAAACTCTGCCTTGATCATACCTCGGGGAGGGGGGGGACACACACACTCTCTCCTTTTGTCCTTTCTGCTCAGCTGTTACTCATTTATTAAAATATAAGCCAAATATACAATTGTGCTGGAAGGAACATGTTTCCTTGTTAACCCTTTTTGGCTCTTATCCAGAATTTGTCAGGCTGTGGGGATTTATATTTCACTATACAAAGTTTCAGATTAATTGCTTACCATTCCCTATGCCTCTGATGGAAGGAAGGGGAACAAGAAGGGTTTTCTCTGACCACAGCCACTACCTCATCCCCCATGAGACAATAAAAGAACACACGTCCTGCTCTGTTCTGGGTAACAGGGAGCAGTGACTTATAGAGAGACAGCAAACTCACTGGTCAGAAGGAAAATTGGCCTTATACTCAGCCCCACCAGCACATGCAGGGCATCTCCAGCCCAGATCCTCATCACAGACAAGGGTCTTGGTGGGTAACAGGAGTGAAAGAAAGTTTTGTTATCAGGAGCAGTTTGGGCAGAGTTTTAACCCTGTGACTGAAAGGAACACCTGCAGTTGTACACACAAATCCCACATATTATTATATCTCCTGGTCTAGAAGAGGTGAGGGAATGAACATCTGGAACTGAACTTCCAAAGCCCTTGCCAGACACAGCCCATTTTACCTGTAGCAGAAACTGAAGTGCAGAGACAGAGCAGAAACACGTGCTGAAGGGCCATTAGGCTCCTGATCACAGGAAGGAATCTTATTCCAGTAACTGCAACTATAGAGCTTGCTACAGGGGGACATTTGGTACCATATCATCTCAGGAATGAGTATGCAGCCCCTGCCAGCCTCCCAAAGCCAGAAGGATGGCACCAGAAAATTAGCAAACACCTAACTCACATGTTTTTTCAGGTAACCTACAGGCCACCCCCTATTTTCATTTGTATTTAATGAGAATCGGATTCTAGGAACAAGAGTGTCAACAAAACCAGATCAACATGCTCACTGGAAAGGTTAAGTCAACACAAAGGCATGTTTATTCAATTTTAATGTAAGTACATTCATAGAAGTATCTGCTGGGAAGGACTTCTGGGTGCTTCTGGTCTTGTCTCCTGTAAGAAGCAGGACTGTTGCCAGCAGTAACTCAGATCAACTGTGGCTTTGTCTAGCCAAGTCTTAAAACCCCTCAAGGTCAGAGAGTCCCTGACCTCTATGGGTAACCTGTTCCAGTGCTGCACCACCCTCCCAGGGAAAAGTTTCTCCCAATGGCCACCCTGAATGTCCCAACCATTTCTTTTGGCTGTCATGCACTAACATATCATCTACCACTCTGGACACCTTCAGGAACTCAGCCTCATGTATCCCTGCACAGACCAGCTCACACTGGCCTTCAGTGACGGCTCTTGGCACCCCTGCCTCTCCAGCAACCAGGGCTCCACTGGCCCCCAGGAGACTCATTTCTTTTTGGGTTTCCCTAAAGTCAGCTGCAGTTCTGATGGCTTAAGCACAGAGAGCTACAGGCAAGTGAAAGGCACCAAGTAGATGTTTCCCTCCAATATGGAAGCTCCAGCATATGCTCCAGGATGTCTATGATGTCCCCTGAGCCCCACACCCAAATGACCTCCAGCCTTGGAAACTATTTTTGGCTCTTTGGTTTTTTCCTTTCTCTCTCTCTCCTTTTTCCATCCTGGACTTTGAACCTCCCTATGATCTTGTCCGCGTGATTGCATCATTCATGGCAGGTAAGGTTAGCATGAATAGAAGGAACTACAAACAGCACTTCACACAGCACGCCGGCAGCTGGGAGAACCTGCAGCCAGCAGAGGTTACAGACCCCAGTCAGGTCTAATAAAGCCCTGCATCACTGGAGGGGCAGGAACTACAATTGTGATTATTCATGTTGAAACAGAGGTCACTGCGTCTCCTGCTTCAGGGGGCAAATCTGAGCACTGTGGGGTATCTCAGGAGGAGGTTTCCTTTGTGTACAACACTGAGCACTGGGCCAGGGCAGCCCAGCAAGGCTCTACTGCAGGCCACACTAAGGAAGAAACACCATGTGTTTTCTTTTCCTTGTCACTGTGGCTCAGCACAGATGCAGAATATGTGTGGAGAGAGGAAAGAAGGATTTTCTGTTACCGGATGGAGCCATAGCCATACAGGGCACTCAGATTTGGGGTCACTATGGCCAGTACCAAGGAGACACCACCCTTAATATGGAAGATCTGAATTCAGCTCCTCTCCTGGATGCCTTAAAACACCAGCCAGAACATCCCCAGGCCCTAGCCTCTTCACACAGCTCTGTCTTGGGACTACTTGCTGGACAGACACCAGCAGTTCAAACCTCTGCTCGTTTCTGGCCCCAGCTGACTTGACATGTAAGACAAAAACATAGGAATGTTCAGGGCAGCTACTGCTCACCAGAGAGAGGTGGGGCAAGGAGACTTTACCTGAGGAAGATCACTGCTCTGGCAGGGGCTGTGGCACTATCAAGCAATGCCAGCTGCCTTTCAGGATCCTCTCCGTGGCATCAGTCGTTTGTGAGAGGTGCCCTGTGTGAGCGAGAACATTGCAGACTTTGGGACATCTGTACAAATTCCAGACCAATGCAGCTGCTCAAATGTAATTATGAAAAATAATTAGCAACTGAACAGAGAGGGCACTACAAAGCAGCTAAGGAGAAAGAAAATCAACTGGCATGCTGTGATTGATGTAAGCATGTCACAGCCTCCACATGTCACTGGGACCGGCACGATCTGCGCCAGCTGAGGTGCTGCTTCCAGAAACAAAAGTACTTCCAAGAGGACCAACTGCACAGCTTGTTCCCTGTCACAGTGCTGGTGAACTGTGTGGGTCTCCACTGCCACACGAAGATGGGTTTTCAGGGACACAAGGCCTCTGGCCACAGTTTGTGCTTCTGCGCTTGTCAAGGCTTGGGACTGAAGCATGATCAGCTGGAATGAGTTAACTAGATGTCAGGAATACTCCTCAGCCCTGTTCAGAGCCACACCTCTGGGCCACCAAGAGTGCTTACTTTGAACCAATAGTGATGCTGAGCCTCCCTGGACCTTATCACCATCACAAGGAGCTGCCATTCCCAGCCAGCCACTTTCCACTCCAACACGGCCCCTGCTTACAGCTGACCTGGCCCACTGGTGCTGAGACTTGGAGAGACATGGAGACAAAGCAAAGGGGAGGTGATGGACAGTGTTGCTCACTGGACTCACCTGTCATGGCCAAGGTTGTCAAACAATCACCCTTTTCTTTCCCAGCATCTCTTTGGTTACTGCTGACAGGCATCCTAACAAAAGTTTGATGCAAAAAGCTGAGAAAAAGTTAACATCCCAGAGCAAAGAGTGCAGATCAAAGCCCCAGATCAATGGACCACACATCCATTGGGTAACTGTACCAACATGCAAAACACATCTAGCCTCTTGCTGTACTTTCATAAAGCACATTCAGAAAGACAATGTAACATATCCTGCATATCAATAGAGAGGAGACAGTAGGACCAGTATTAAGAGGTTATCCCAGATGCATTTAGCTAGTTCTAGTTAACACATGGCAACTCAGCAGTGGATACAGAGGATATGAGACCATCGAGTTCTGGCAATTCCTTTAACTATCTCACCCCTCCCCAGCCACCTACAGCTGTTTTAGATGAAGGAAAAAGTTTATTGTGTTCTTTTTCCCCCTTCCACCCCTATATTCCTCTCAGTTTATCCTGAGAAATACAATTTTAAAAAGTGCCAGCAGAATGCTACACACGTGTGGCTGACAGAGAAGCAAGCAGTAATTTCAGTCCCAAGACACAGGAAAGCTGACAGGAGTCTTTCCACAGGTTTCAGCAGGCCTCGCGTTAAGACCTTTAGGACAAAGAAGGAAAGAACAACGCAAATCCTTGTGTTTTATTCACACCCTCAAGCCTTGAGGAGCTGGGATGCTCGAGGTGAAGCCTTTGGAGGTTGCTCCATCCCCAGAGAGCCGTGCACCGTGGAAGATGGAGCGAGCCAGCAAGTACATCCAGCACTGGATGCTCCCACCCAAGTGGGGTGCCTGCAGATGGTTTTTCCAGGAGGGCTTGGAGACAGCTTGAGGATTTTGCTGCTGAATCAGGCTTTCTGTAGCACTGGCAGAGACCACGCCACTGGCGCCGAGCCCTGCAGCTGCACAGCGCCCGGCACGCGGAGCCAACACGGACCATCTTGGGGGGACACAGGCTTGGACAGCGGCTCACTCGCTTCCAGCTGAGGGCATCACTGGGGGCTTGTGCCCTCGCAGCGGGAAAGGCTGAAAAATAGGCACCAGAGGACAAACCCCGGGAAACGTGTCCCTTTCTGGGAGAGAAAGGGCTTGTTGTACAGCACACGCCGTAGACATTGGAACACAGGGTTGTAGATTTGGCACTCAAGCACAAACAGTGTGTCCCTGCTGTACCACATCACTAGCTGCCTTAGGCTTAACTGTTTTGGTTATTCATCTAGGAGTATACGTGTTCAGAAAAATGTAATTGTCAGGCTTTTCTGGGAGCTCTTCAGGTGCAGTGCATCTCCATCCTTTCTCCCAGACAGCTTCCACCTACAGGGATAGATGGCCTTGTCACTAAAGGCTTTGTTTTCAGCTGCCACCAACTGTTTATCTCTGCAAAGCCAGCAGCCAGGGCCATTTTATTTCCTGCTTTTTCCGTAAGTTCTCCAGATCAAGAACCTGTTGAGCACAAAGGTAGCATGGACCTTGGCCAAGCTCTATGCATGAAACAGCAATGCAAACGTGTACATTCTCCTTCCTTCTTTTGCTTTGGTTGTCTTACACAGGACTCAGGACAAACACAAATACAATTCCCAGCCCAGGTTTTGGTGTCTCCTGAAAACCCCAGAGCCCGTGCCTGCCAGCTCCTCTCTTTTGAGCAGCTAAAGGTACTGCTGAGTGAGATACCGTGCATGTCTCTCACTCCAGTTGGCAAGGGCAGGGAAGACACAAGTAAAAGCAGCTCTGGAAAGGGAAACAAGAGGGGCAAAGACAGGGGAATTGGAGATTAAAACATCAGATTGAAAAGGAACAATGAATCCCTGGTGGGGAATATAACCGGGGGGGTAGAGCATGAACAGATTGCAGCTCAGTAATAAGGCAGACGGCATTTTCTTTGTGATCTGCAAATCCATTTGGGCTTTCTGACAGACAAAGACCCCACGCTATCCAGAAATCAGCTTGATACATGACCTGCTTCCCTCTGCTTTCAGTGACAATGGCTGCAGGAACAAGCAGCTCTGGCAGGGCCCCCCTGGCCCAGCAGCACAGGCTGAGGCCAGTCTGCCCTCAAGGCAGTGTCCTTGCAGTACCCCCAGGGGCAGGACATCAGGGCCACACCTTCCTCATGCCTGCTGAAGTAAAATGCTCCAAGTCACACAAGCCTGTAAAAATAGGCAGGATGCTCTGCTTGAGCCACAAAGACGAGGTGACAGTCAGGCTCAGCATCACAGGCAGAGCCCCAGGCATGAGGAGCTGCCTAGAACCATTGAAGAATGGCTAAGGGCATCTGGCAAAAGACCATCTTGCTGTGAGGGTCCTTGGAGGACTGAGGCTGTGGCTCCTCTCTGAAGAAGGAAAGTTCCAGGCACGTGGTTTCCATCTGTAAGTGCTGCAGACAGCAACACAGAGCATTTCAGGGTATGACATCCTTAAAGCAGGGATGTTTCTACCAGCCATGAACACTAGTGTTCTGGCAGTGCCAAGGCATTCCTGCAAAACTCTTCTAAGGAAGGAGGGAGGAAAAACAGCAAGCCTCGGATCCTCACATCTGGCCCCCACCCCTCAGTTCCCTGTATTTCATTAGGCAAATAATAGCTCAGGGTCAATAGCATCAGCCTCTTTCCTGGAAATGAAATAACCACAGCCAACTCTTGGGTTGCCAAGCTGGGGACCCAGGGATGCAGGCAGAGGTCCCTGCTCTGCAATCAGCTTTTTTTAGTGTTTCAGTACAACATTACTTCTGTGACACCAGGCAATAGCACATCTCTCCTTTGCTGTGGTTTTGGTAATAGGCATGTATGAAAGACAGGGCAAGCTCCCAGCCACCCACTTGGTTTCCTCGTTGAAGCCTTGGCAGAAGTGCTGAGGAATAAATGGGCAGAGGGGGTCCATTTGTTTTCTTTCCTATGGGATAAAGAGATTATAGCTCTCGATCATCAGACTGATACTTGCCTTTAGAATTACATCTGCCAAACCAAAGGACAAAAAGAAATTCAGCATAATCAATTGCTCTGTGGGCACAGTCCACCTGATGGCCCACACAGCTCAGCTCTATGATAATACAAATCATCATTAGCATTCACTGAGAGATGTGCTCTGTCTTGCAATTCACAGGGTGCAGTCAGCAGCAATCCCAGACACAGGACCTCCATGGAGAGGAACCTGGCTATGGAAGAATTGATCATGGGTCAACCCTTTGAGACCCACCCTTCCCATCAGCTGATGTGGGCTCTCTTTGACTAGCAGTCAGCTCACATGATCGGGAGGGCAACAGCTACACATCTCACCTAAGAGCATTTTACAGCGTTCCTTCTGACAGGAGAAAGTCGAGGCTGTGCCACGTGGAAGCACTGTAGACTGGTCTTGTGTTGCCACTGTGCTTGCAAACACGCAATTATACTTACATCCTTCTTGTCTGCACATCCATTCATGTGTTATCATTAGTTTTTCATGGGTCATCATATTTAGTTCTTGTATTTTCCTCTCCCATGAAAGTTTTCATCACAGTTTGAGCTTAAGCTCACTGACTCTTTACAAGCTACTGCTGGCCTTGTGTTTTGGGACCTTTGCTTACAGAGGGTGCTATGTTTCTGGATGCCATTGCACATAGTGTTAAGAAAAGCCTGCCTGCAATCCACGAGGTCAGGGGATTTCTGGAGAGGAACAACAAATAGGCAGGCACTGTTCAAAATGGATCTCAGACATTCAGTCACTACAGTGCTTTATCAGTCTTGCTTGCCAAGGACTGAGTATCAGCCCTTGTGTTTTGTTGATGTTCCTGCCTTGTATGAAGGAATGCCTCAAAATGCTTCTCTGACCCAATTTACTTAAAACAAAAACAAACAAACAAATTTTTCTCCTGCCATAGAAATACCCTGCAAATACTCATAAGCTGATTTTTCCAGGGAGGTTCCTTACCTCTAACACTGCTGATAGAAAGTCAATATTTAACAGAAGAGATGCCACAGAGATACACTTCTGTTTCTGGAAATAAACCCAAAGGCCATATTGAACATGCCCACACATCCCCAACATGACATACACTTACTACACAGCCCTGAGGACAGCCAGGAGCTGAGTCTCAGAAAGCTGGCTGGATTTGCCTGCAGAGTGGTAAGGAGACATCGGGGAGAGTAATTCAATTAGTGGTAGCCCTGAAAAGATGGAGTCATTTCAGTGTCTACATGAACATTCTTCCACAAGGCAGGGCAAACCCCAAGTGATAAGTGCAACATCAACTTTCTCAAAGTATTTTCAGTTAGAAAATAAATAGCAGAGCAGAAGTTTCTTGTAATTTAAAGTAGCCATAAAGGGCCTTCAATTATAACAATTTCTCAACCCAGCTGAACAACATGTGGCTTTCTAGAGTTGTTGAGTCATGGTATACATAGATTTTATTGGGATCCGTTTTTATCTTCTATTCTTTGACTTTCCTCTAATCTTTTCATTTTAGTGGTGGACAGATTGCAAGATGAACCCCAACAGGCACTGGGAGTATTTGTTTCCTGTGACACTCAGGTGCCTTTAACCAACAAGCACAAACTCACACAAGAAATCACATTAAATTCTCACCTGTCCTCCCTCAATGAGTGAATGCCTAAAAGTTGATGACTGGTCTAAAACCCTTCTGAATGTTTTACTGCATGCACAAATGCCCATGGAGGGAAGTGCACTTTTAGGCTATGGGAACTCTGGTAGTCAGGCAACTTATAGCAGAGCAGGGAAGCTGCAGGGAGAACAAAGAAACAAGAAAAAAGTAAAAGGTTACAAGACATTACTCAAGGAAACCCAGCAGCAAGATGCCTTTGCTCTACCTTCATCCTCATGATTCCTCATGGGTGTCTTCAACCACTTACAGCAACAGCCAGGACTGCATTGTTGATTTTCTGATAAGACAGGACTACTGAAAATTATCAAGCCTACCAGAATACCTCAGAACCCCCACAACAAAATTCATGCCACAAAAACTGTCACGAGCTGGTATTTCTACTTCCCTCCCCTCTCTTCCAGCCTTCTCCCAAAAAGCTATTGAGTCAGTAAAAAAACCATTTTGGTTTTATTTTAAGGCATTGGCTGTTTTGCAATTTAAGTCCAAGTTACTTTGAAATAAAAATAGAATTGTTTGCGCTTTTTTTTCCACCCTGAAGAAAAGCAGTATTAAAATCTAATCTCCTTTCACACACAATGTAGGTAAAAGGAGTTAGCATTTTCCCCGCAGGAGAATGCTGTGGGAAAGACATCCCATACATGTCTCCTGGGTTCATGGGAACTGGAGGTAAACTTGAGGACCAATTGAGAGATGTAATAAAATGATTGGCTTTATTCTATTGTAGGAATACCCCTTTGACTGCGACCGTGCCATTTTAGCCATGGTTTCTCTGGGCACATCATGCCTAACATCTCCCACTGTACATCCCTGACAACAGAGGAAGTGCTGCCTCCAAAGCAGTAACTGGGGTGAGTGCAGCCCTTTGTTTTCACCGGATATTTTCAGGGTAGCACAGAAAAAGCAATCACATCTGGGACCACCTCAAGGGTCTGTTGGCAAAAATCCAGAGGCTCCATAGAAGAAGCAGCAGATTGCGGATTTTGATGCCTTGGGCAGGATGTCTGTTTCCACAATGGCTGGGGAAGGAAGCAATATAAAGGGAGATGGTCTGATAAGAGCATGGCTAGGATAAAAAGGCTCTGTTAATTCGTTTCAGCGAGAAGAAAGGTGCCCACAGTCACTGAGCTACAGACATAAGTTGCTTGCCACAGCGAAAAGGGAACTGGTTAGTCTTGAGGCAATGTTAAATACTGGATTTTAAAAGGAGTACAGAAATAGACAGAGAGCAGAATAGATGTGACAGACAGTGGGTACTTCTCATTCATCCTGCAGTTTTGAAGAAAGTTGTTCATATAATTTCCCCAGCAATTTCAATGCTCATGGCTCTGTCCTGCCTCGCCCTGGACGTAGGAAACTTCAGCAGCTGCAAGGTGAAGCTCTGCACTTTGTGAAATCAAGCATCATTTCCACAATAAAAACTACCACCCTTTAACTTACAGATTTGTTCTGCTGCCCTGGGATAGCTGGGAACATTCACATTAGTGAGCAGAGTGGTGTTACTGGCCTGCCTATCAAGAGCTTTACTAAGACTTTAACAAGTGCTGTACCATGTGAACACTCCCCTCTTCTGGCTGCCAGCTGATCTTTATGCCACCTCGGCTTATTTTTAACTAAGGGGGAAAAGAGAGATTTCAGAAGTAAACTCTGAGGCTGGGATTCCCTGGATAAATGAGGCTACTCACAACATGAGGCATCATCATGTTCTCTCACCACCGAGCACCTTGTCCCACCTGCCCTCTGTTTTGGGCCGTTTTGCCTTCTCCAGGTGTAGTTTCATATTGTGCATGTCAAGTGCCAGCACTGATCGCTGCAAGGGGATGGGTGCCAGGACTTGAAGCTCCTTCTCTGGCGAAATTCTGGCAGGCTGGGAGGCGAGAGGCTAACGCTGCCGGCTGTGTCATGAGCTCCTCCTGGTGGTCAGCAATACTGCATTAACTTCCCCGAGTTCAGAGCTCAAAAATAAAAACACAGCTTTCCGAAATTCTTCTCTTTTATACTCAAGAAACACAAAGTGGAAACATAAAACAAACCACATTTTTCTGGGAGCGATGTAAAGGCTTTCATTCCTCACTGCTTGCAGAGGTACCTAAAGGGAATGAACACATCCTCATCCCGCTTGTTAAATTTTCTTCCCCATAAAAATCAAGAGCTTCACATTTTATTCCTAGCAGAAGAAATAACTTCGTTTGCTGCAGTTTCCACTCTTTGATGATCCACAGCCAAGGAAATACACCTTTCTTAAATCTTTATGTTTGCTGAAGCATTCCTCATGCTGAGTCTGCAGGGCAGGAAGAGGGCAAGTGGAAGGAGCTAGCCCTACCATTGCCTGAAATTGGGACAGAATGGATAGAATGGGAAATTCTATTCTAGTCAAATACCATGGGTAAAAATATTACAGAAAGCTAAATTATAAATAATCCTGTCTCAAGCTGTTAACCAAGTCAGTTCATTAGGCTCTGCACAAGCATCCAGCAGCTGCTGCCCCAGACAAGGCACATCACAAAGAACAAGCAATAACACCCAAGTGAAACAACAGGGAGGAAAGAAAACAATACAAGAGGTTTTGCAAAGACTGTCACTAGCAATGGGCTCCACTCCCTTTCTGGCTGGCCATTAGAATATGATACTATGGCATTGGGGAGCATCTTCTGATGTCTTTAGAATGGTAAGTTACTTAAATATATGAATAGGTAAATAAATAAATGCATAAATGAATTTATATTAATTCCTCCACTAGCCAGGTATAGAAACAATGTTGGCACCAGATCTGCCTTTGCTCGAAGCCTGATTGTCAAAAACTGACCTGACAGACTGGGAAATTTTCAGAACGAGGCATCAGTTTCCTCAGGGTGCACCACCAGACTAATGTTAATCCCACCCATTTTCAGTGCAAAGCCAAGATGCCTCATGTCAGAGCTATTAAACCCACCATCTTACATGAGAAATACTCCTTTTAGAAGTGATTTGTCCAGGGCATCCTTCTGATGACTTGGAACAGAACTGTTCAATAGCTGATCTAAGTACCATTAAAGGGTTTATTTTGCCCACAATCTTCCTTTTTTTTTTTTTTTCCTCCTTTGCTGCTTCTTCATGGTCACTGTCCCTTATCCCACACAAGACGTACAAACCATAGGCTTCCAAAACCTAGTTGTTGCTCAGGTACTGTCACAGAGAGAGAGAGAAGTGGATTATACCAGAGACCAGGGGAGAGCCTGGCCCTGTGTCAGACCGTGCTCTTGTGAAGACAGTAATTACCTCAGCAGTCAATCCTCACTTCTGGGAGAAGCATGGATTAAATGAGTTGCTACACATACACACAAACATGCATCTTTTCTACTGCACACCTCTAGGATACCTTACAAAATAATAGTGATGCACGTCCTATGTTTGAAAGTGATCTGAAAGTCCCTTGCCATCACACCTCCAAGAGAAAAAACCCTCTTTTTTTAAATTTTACTGTTACACCTTTTTAATTCTCCAGCTATTGACGTTATTGATGAAGCCCTTGACTGTGTTGATTTGAAAGCCCTTTGGGCTGTTGAGATTTTCCAGCTGTTCACAGGTATGGCAGCCTTGGGGTTCACACTGCATCATTAATTAGTACCTTAAGATATCAATACCATTTGAGGAGACAGGAGAATCAACTAGCAAGAGTGCACTAAGAAATGTCCCCAAAGATTTGGAGAATTTGAAAAATGTAGAAGGGAAGGCCAGAGATATCTTGGCTTCCATATGAAAATCTATCAGTGAAATGGACTCCAGTGCAGAAACACTGCAAAGTAGTCAAAAAATTAAGTGGGGAAAAAGTAAAAATCAATGTAGATCCCTAAAATGCCCAGTAAGATTTTTGTAGCCTTCAGCCGTAGAAGTTAAAAATCTGTAGAAATAAATCACGGCTTCTCAGACTCGTGATTTTTAACCTGCATTAAACTTGGTTGCAACAGTATCCAAGCCAAAACACGAGATGTTAAATACACAAAAAGAAAAAAAAAATTAAAGTCAGTAAATATCCTCCAGTTCAGATCCTTTACAAAACCAGGCAGAATCTGGACCCATTATGGTCTAACCTTCCTGGCAGCTGATAACAAAATTCAAGCAGAGGGATCCAGAGATCTTAAACAATTCTCCAAGAGGTCACATGGTTTAGATGTTTTTACAGAAGAGGAAATGTGTCTGTCCACCAGTGACTGAAATGCTGAAGATTCAGCACTCGCAAGGATTTCCAGGCAAAGCTGCTACATTATTGGGTGGCTGGAACATCGGACAAAGCTACATTTCATTCTGTTTCATCCAAGGTAACAAACGAAGGATGAGACATACCAAAATGGCAATGGTTTAGAAAGAATTTTTCCAAAATTGCAAAATGGAGATGTTCACTTCATATTGTGCCAGTAATGTAAGTGAAAGACTGCTTTGGAAAAGACTTAAATAACTTGTTCAAAATATTCAAAACTCAAGCTGACCCCAGGGGTTCACACACCATTCCAGGTAGCAGTTTGGATAACGAAATCCGTGTTATCTTCTGTCATGTTTAATCACAGAAACAAGCTTAACCTCTCCAAACCCAACATCCATGCACAAGACAGGAGGAGGCCACCGAATCAGGAAAACACCAAGGAACCCTTCGCCATCCGAACCAGTCTCCAGTGGGCAGTGGTGGGGACAGGAGCCATCCTCTAGGACTGCCTAGTGACACTGCTCAGATCTCAGTCTGGCTGTTCCTTATCCCCACGTAGAGGGGAAAGCAGGGATGTCTTCTGGGGTCCCACTCCTTCCATGCTCTTCACCACATGTCCTGGCAGGGTTTGAATAATCTGCTGACCGGCCAGTTACTCTGCCCTTGCTGCTCCCTTCGTCACCAGTACAACCCAGAGGCCCTTATCATATTAGCAAAATAAAGATTTATAGCAGCACAGTCCGAAGCCTGCCCCTTAAATTCCTGCACAGGAGAAAACAAGTCCCAGGCAGCAGAGAGGGTCACCCTGCCCCCTTCCCAAAATAGGCTAGGAAGAGCCTGAATCACCCTAAGTCTTGACCAAGGATTCCAAAAGAACAGACTGCAGCATCACCTGAAAACCCTTAGAAGCACAGATACATATTTAAAGATATGTCACTACCTCAGCTGAGGCATTAACTCTGATCTTAACAAAATCATTACATACACATTCAGTATCTGAACTGGTTAGAAATTAAGGGTAGCCCAGGTGTGCAAATCTAGGCAGATACTTCCTTGAAAAAAAGAAAGCCATGATGCTTCTAACCAAAAAAATCAACCCTATTTTGGCCCTATTACTGGCAGTGATTTCTACCACTTCAGTCTTTCAGGTATTAAACTCTTACAGTGCAACTCCTCCATGAAAGTGTAACAGTGAAAAATCTAGTATTCCTGTAGCTAATTAAGGGCAAATCACCTTATTTTATATATATCCTTTCTATTCCCTATTACCACATACATTTTCCTTTGATTGGTCAACATGGCATCTTCAAGATCCTAAGTTATAGCATAACCTGTGCTTTAGTGTTTCAGCTAAACACTGGAGGTACAGGCTCCACAGAACGTTTAACAGATCAATGATTTCATGTTGTTCCTAATCTTTTAGAGTCCTTTTTAGTGAACCACAAGCCTGGCATGTAATGATAACTTTTTCTTCAAGCCATGAACTGCAAAAGATCGTAAGAGTTAGCGTCAGTGCAGAAAAAAATTTAGAAATGTCTGAATGTCCCAACCAAGTGGAAAAGAACAAGGTATCTCAGGAGTACTGACAGCATTATTTCCTTGTCCACTGAAATGTGTAATAAAAGCATTAGTGAAAATATTCCTTAAATCATAGCTATGCAATAATACTACTGGAGGTTGGTAGCTGACATTCCATATTGTTTAAAATTGAGATTAGAGGCAACAGAAAACCAATGGCAACATTACTGAACACAGTCTATAAGCTGCCAGTGAACAGCAGTGGTCCTGAACTGTGAGTACAGGAGGTTTGTGTGGAGAGGAAATGTCTTGCATCTGAACCATGAATGCTACACATTAATTCCCACTCTCCAAACATATCAGGTTTTCTACTACAGATCACTTCCTCTTACAAACCTCACTCATAAGGAAAGAAACTCTGGGATGTGCAACACGAAGTACCTTTCAGCTTTCTGTCCAAACTGAACTTCTTTAAGTGAATCCCTCTCAATATTGAAGAAAATGTATCAAAAGTGGCTAAAATAATTTCTCAAAGCCCTAGAAGGGGTATGTTATACAGTGTTTTTACATTTTCCAAAGCATCTCACTAACACCTCTTCTCTGAGCTGCTGCAAAAGCCTAGGGAGAAAGGGATCCTTCACATGCCAGCTCCCATTTAATGCTTGGTCTCCCTCCTCAGACTATGGCAATTCAGCATCACTCGTGGCACACGCTTTTATGACAGGCACGGCTGTCCAGCAGTCTTTGCAATAGGATCCACTCATTTTGCAGTTGTAGCACTGCCCAGCACAGATTTTTGTTCTCCCCTCTCCCAGTGGACCTGAGCTGAATACGGACAGCCTTGGAAGCAAACGGGTTCTTCTCAATGAGGAACCTCATCGGAGTCACCCAGTTCTGACATCACTTTTAGGAGAGCTGGCCCAGGCAAATACCCTTTGAACGCTCTCCTTCAGGAGAAGTCAGTGGGAACACAGAGTCAGCTGCCTCTTGAGGTGAGGCCCCTGAACACGTGGGAACAGCTCTGTTCAGCAATCCTATCATGATGAAATTTAAAACAATTTCTACTAGTGCTGCTTGAGCACAGGAAAGTCCTTACTGGGCCAGACCCATAATGGACTTAGTCAAAGACCTTTTGTAAAGAAGTAAAAATACCTTTATAACTAGAAATCAACAACTTAAGAATGAAGCACATGATTTAGGATCTTCTTCTAATAAATCCTAGCCTGTAATTTCTGCCAAGTTAAACCAATTTCCACAGCCCAGATCTTATTTTAAGAGACTGAAGCACCAGCTCCTAAGAGAGTTTTGTTGACTTTTAGCTTAACCAGAACAAAAAGCTGACTTGTATCTTTATAACTTACCACCAAGGTGTATGATTCATGGGCAAATGTTTCTTCCAGATATGTAACACATTCTCCAAGTATGGGTGGGAACTTTACTCACACTCATTACAACAGAACATTTCTTATGAGAAATAAACTTCAGGGCAAAGCATCACAAACAAGCAGACTCTTTGTATACTGTTCTTTTAGTTGACTTATATGTTCCAAAGTAGAGTATTTTTTCCAAGACCAAAGCAAATACAGCAGAAGCAGTACAGATAAATAGATCTATTAAGCCAAACACAATTCTTCAAAAACTTGCAGTATTCTAAAGACTGAATATAATTGGCTTCAGAGAAATCAGACTTTAGTCTAGACAAAGCAAACTGCCCTAGTAGCCACCTGTTAGGTAGAATACTATGAGCTCTGGCAACGACAGATTTCATTCACTGTCTTGATCACCAGTTATTTTTTCTGCAGGTAAATTTAGTCATTGACCATTGTAGAAACAAAGATGTTTAACAATCCTGGTCATATCATAAGGAGTAACAATGACATTCTGGTTTTACAGTTTCGGCCCTCATTAACTTCTGGCTTGAGACAGTTGACATTACTTACCAG
This sequence comes from Dendrocincla fuliginosa, assembly GCA_035047845.1. Taxonomy (NCBI): domain Eukaryota; kingdom Metazoa; phylum Chordata; class Aves; order Passeriformes; family Dendrocolaptidae; genus Dendrocincla; species Dendrocincla fuliginosa. The sequence continues at coordinate 59,052,181 of JAWWMO010000043.1, forward strand.
CACTAAAAGTGTAATTTCAAGGGTTCCCAAACAATTACTTCCACACAAAGAAAAAAATAAGTTTCTATAGAAACTAACACTCCGCATGATTGATTTCCCCATATTTATGCTGTTAGTCAGGTTTCCATCATCAATCCAAAGTTCCAGCTAAACAAAATGAACTAGAAAACATTTGGTTCAATGTGTTAACTAATGAGCCACCAGCACAAAAGCTTCACAACTTAAGGAGATCAAGGTAAACCCTCTAGAGAAAGAGTTGAACTTCACTGAACGTACAGAAAAGAAAAGCAAGTCTGTAGGCACTTTACAAGGGGGTACTTTACCTCAAACGCAGCAGAATACTGTCAATAAAAACCCAAAACCAATAACTTTAGTCTTCAGATACCAAGAAGGGCATCTTGTCCATTCCCTGACTTCAGGGAATTCAATTCTTTTGTCACATTTGGTAGCCTTGAAATCTTTAAAATCCATCTTTCCCTTAGGAAAGAACAAGTCAGGTAAGTATTTCCCATCCTCTGCAAGCAGAAAAACAGACAACCAGAAACTCTGACTTTTAATGGAAATATGGCTCCAGTTGCTGAAGGCTATCCAGTAGCATTTAATCCAGCACTTGAGATATTTGACATGTTTTCCAGTGTATTATCCCATTAGCCACTAAACAGCAGACACAGAAAAAAAATCTCTGAAGTGCAGCTGGCAAAAAAAACAAAAGGACAAATAGTAAAGGTGCTGATGTAGGTTTTTATATGGGTATGAAACCTGTATTTGTGGCCCACTGAGGAGCTCTCATAAGTCTATCACTTTAAGACCAAAACATTAGTATGAGCAGTGAGTTCAGTGTGACAAATCCAGATGAGTCTGTCTGATGAAAATGCATAGGTTGTAGCATTGCTCTTCAATCACAGTGATTAAGACCCTAGTTGCTCTGACAGAAAAACAGCTCTTTCAGATCTTTGGTAAATCTTGGGCTAACCAAATTTAAAAATTGGTTTTAACTCATTAATTGAAAATATGTAAAGCCATGTTAAAATACAAGGGGAACAGATTTCTGGACACATAAATATTTCCTCTTCAACACCCGTACTTGATTCATTTTTTTCCTCATGATTTCTTACTCCACTCAAATGAAATTTGTTTTTGAAACAGAACAGATGTTTCTGCTCCCAAACTCTACAACGCTACCATGTTTTAAACATTAGGCCACAACTTTCGAGTTTGTTGGGTTTTTTAAAACTGTTTGGAGAAGCAGTACACGGTTTGATGAGGTCAGCAATCTTGTCCTTTTTCTGTAAAGCACCTGGCACAATGAAGTCCTGGTCAATGAACAGATCTCCTGGTCATTATAGTCAATCTTAAATTCTCTATAAACTAAGAGCCAGGCTAAGAAGCAAACTTGAACAGCTGAACAGGATGTTCACATCAAACACCTTTTGTCACCTGGTTCTTCCAATGCCATTGCTGCATCGTTTATCTAAGGCTCCATAAAATGACCACCATGGAAACCTAAGCACCATCCCAGCACTGAAGCAGTTCAGCAGCACTGAGCACGACATGCAGAAGAACACACATTACACCAAGCTGTAGTGGGAGGCAGTAATGCCTCCATTACCCCCGAGACGAGCACCCATATGCAAACACTGCACTGCCAGACGGGGTCAAAGTAGGGAGCTCTGACAACTGGAAACCAGATGACAACATGTGGTGGGAGAAATCAGCAGAAAAGTCACCCAAGATAAAGGTAAGTGTGACTAAGCACGTCTAAGCGTGAAAGAGAAAGCTCCTTTTCCAGAAACTGCACACACTTTAAGGAAAAAGAAAAAAAAAAGAAAAAAAAGAATAAATCAAGAGATGAGTTAGTCATTAGTAGCATGAGACAAACCTGAACAAAAACCAAGAGCAAGAACACGAAAATACAATTTGACACTGTTCTTACAGATCTAGATCTGATAATAGGATGAATCACAAACACTTCCACCTCCTTTTTATATTAGGATTCAAAAAGAATATACACATCTTCACAAAATGCATTTACTTGCTATATAATATACTTGGATTGAAATGAAAATTTGCACTTTGAAAAAAATTTTAAAAACCAGTTTGAGAACATTCCCTCATTTCTCCACAAAATTTCTTGAAGTTGTGACAAGTAAAGGGCACAGAGATTGGACCTAGAAAAGCATTCTTCTCCTCACGATATTCTGTACATTTTACTGTATTTACACTGAAGCAAATAAGCAGAAGTCTGAAGAAATTAAACACTTTAGAGTGCTAAAATCAAAACATAAGCAATACAATTTTTTAATTTCAGTATTTTAAAGTACAGAAAGTGGAAACTATGAATATCAAATACAAATTTAAACAAAGCCACTTATCTTCCCCTAGAATAATCATTGTGAACTACTTATAGAAACTTACAAATTTAAAGTAAAATCAAAACAAAATAAATACTGTACATACACTTTCCCTGCCTGCAGGCAAAAGAGGATGGGAAATACTGTTATGAATTGAAGACAATGCTCTTAAAGCTGCAGCATCCCATTTCCCAGCCAAATACTTAACACAGTAGTGCGTTTCTGTAAAAAGGAAGACACACATACACCGACCCCTACTGAGCAGACAAGCTAATATTTTCAGAAACATTAAGAGGGAAAGATAGAAATTAGACTATGAGAGTAGAAAAAGGAGAGGAAAAGACCAATGGGCCAGCAAAACATTACTACAAAACTAGTAAATATAGCCAAGAACTAGCCCCTTTTTTTTTTTCAAATTCCATGGTTTTTTTAAAAAAAAAAAAAAATTCACCAAAGCATTGGCAGCAATAGACATTTCCCAGCAGAAGTGACAATACATATCAATATAATCTCTTAAAGTGATCCCTTTCATTCCCTTCCCACAGCACGAAACTCTTATGGCTTAATTTATATTAAAAGTAGAAAAAGTCTTTCTTTTTTCCAAACAGAAATGCAGCCTATGAAGAACATGCATTTCCTTATCAGTGCTACTTTTATTTCCCATCCACTGCATGACTTATCACTCATACGTTCCCACAAAGAGGGTTACCAGGGTGTTTCTGTTTGGGTTTATCTTTTGGAAAAATGGATGTTGCAGCTTTTAGTCTCGTTTAACAATAAATAGTAAGGCCCTTGGTTCCATTTGTGTTCCTTCTGTGAAAGAGTAGCTCTGGAATCACTCAACCCCAGAACTATAAACAGCTTTTATTGGTCTGGAAGTATTACATGAATGACACTCTGGAAAGACACTAGATTTGGGGTCATGGTGGGAGTATGAAGAGATAGGTGGGCAGGTGGAGCCTAAACCGGAAACTAGTTACGGGTCATTCTGGTTTCAGATCTGCTTAGTCTCCACAACTACCAAAAAGGGGGTAGGCAAGATTCTCATCAGCTCTGGCTTCGAAATCCTGCAAAAATTTTCAACATTTACAACTTCATGGCCTTGTGAATGAAGGTAGCTTATGCCTTATAGCAAAGCCCAGGGAAAGCTGAAGCGTGTAAAATGTGATAATGACACTGCGCTCTCTTACATCTCTACCAAAGGTAACACAAGCACTTCAACCACCAAAAAAACCAAAAATTAAATCAAAGCCCCCAAGCCCCCCAGGTGATCAGAAAACAACAATTTTAACTCTCAACATCTAACCCTTCCAAAATTCTCTTTAAGAATGAATTAATGTAGAGTATTATAGGTTGCATAGGTAATCTACCTCAGAGGTCAACAAAGGCTACCCTGTAGCCAGGGTTTATTAGCAAGTATAGTAGGAGAAGAAAAGGGAAAGTTGCTGGAAGAGTCTTTGATATAGTTTCTAGGTGGTCTTTCCATTTTCATGTTTCTTTCTTTTTTTTCAGTTGTAGGAATATGAGAACTTAAGAGACTGGGAAAACCCCTACAATATTTCATTTCCTACTGTTCTGTCTACAAAAAAAAAAAAAAAAATTAAGTTTTATGCCAAATCCAAGTTCCCTGACTTTTCAAAAAAGATGATCCTTGAAAATGAGTTACCATTGCTGGCTCGATTCTCCATTGTCCAGCCAGTGTTCCCTACTCCCTTCCCTCTTCCACCCCAAGTGAGATAGTAAGGAAGAAAATTGGGCTACTTCACTACAACAACACAAGGTTCAGTCCATCTACAGAAAGATTGGTGCAGTAGTGATTTCATCTAGAACACAATAAAATATCTCTACATACAAGTACACAAAACAAGTGAGGTTACCACATCCTCTTCATGAGCTACCAGGAGACTACTTTTTCCCCCTTTGTTTTTCTTTTTTTCTTTTTTTTTTTCCTTTTTTTTTTAATACTGATCATCATGGCAATTTCTCTTAAATTACTTGTTCTAAGGTTGAACATCAGATTTAACTTCTGCTAGAAGCATGGATATCTGAGGAAAATGGGAATGAACCTCTGCCTGTTGACAGCCTGTGAAGAGACTATTACATAAATTCATGACAGTGGAGAGCCACTTAGAAAAAAACAGGTAGAAAGTAGAGCAAAAGAAAGAATAAAACCAAGAAGAAATAATATATATGGGTCCAGCCATATCTATGTTCCAACAGTAAGATACAGATAAATAATGTGGGAGGTCAGAAAAGCGACTCTAAATAAGTCGGTCACACGTACAAGAAAGGATTCTCCATATTTGAAAATTCCTTACTCCAGATTCTATTCTGGCATAAAAATCTGCCTTTAAGGAGAGAGAACTCATTCTCCATTCTGCTCTGAATCTGATTGCTGCCCTAACCTGGAATTTTCTATTATTAGAAATTGTACAGCTAGCACGAAGGAAACAGTTTGGTTCAATATGCTAAAGCTAAAACAGTTTCCAAAGCCTGGCAGGCATTTGCTCAAGTTTAAACAGAGAAAATTTATGTGGGTATATAATTTTAACTTATATTGACCGTACAGTTTCTTTCTTTGACTTACTTTGGTGAGAACTTATTAAAAGATAGTTAAAATATTCTCTTTTAACTATTTCCATCTGGAAATCATAGCACCTGAGAACAGCAACTCCTTATAGTCATTTTCAGCACCTGTAGAGTACCTCTTAGCTTATCTTATCTTCTGCTTTTTAGAAACCCTTTATTACCTCCATTCCCAATATTATAGAGGTTTATAACTTGTGTTAAATTAAAAAAGGAATAAAAAACTAAATAGGCTGAAAACATGTTTTTGTCAAATATTAAACAGCAAACAAAAAAAGTTAAAAAATTTCACCCATACAAGTCACAAGTCAAGTCAGTATAATGTAAAAGTAGGGCTGCAAAAAACACTCCTAAGTTAAAATTTTTAAGCTCCAGATGACTTAAAGCTATGAAAGCTACCTGACTTATTTGTAATTGCATTATATTTTGAAGTTTCTCCATTTAGAGACAGGGTAAGTGTTAACTGGTTTTGATCCTGCGACAATAAATAATACCTAACATCAGAACTATTTCCATAAATTTCTAAAGGCATTCATAATCTAGTCTAAATAAAAATAACTCTGCATAAATATTCTGGAAAGTAAAACTGAATTTGCCTTTAAACCACAAAAAGGGAAAACGATTCCAGTATAGAATATGGAGAAAGGAAAAACTGATGTGGAAAGTTAAATCAATTTGACGACTTGGATAGTGACATAGGAGTATTTTCACTATTAGCAACCAAAAAAAGACCCCAACCAACCAACAATATTGTTGTCACTAGCATATTAATGTTTACATTTTGGCTGGACCCTGCAAAATGCCCTTTTTCCAGAATCAAGTAAAAGTATTCCCCTTCATCCCCGTCCCTCAAAAGTTAAATATTTCATTTTATATTACAGAAAAATACAAATTTTAAATCAAAATTATTTACAATAATTCAGAAATGGCATTTGCTATCAGCTCTGTAAGAAGCCTGACACAAATGATCATTCTGATACCAGTAAGCTACTTAAATGCTTATATATGCACCAGTTAAGACTTTTAATCGGCTGTCTCACCCAGCTTTGAAAGCATCACACATTCTCCTGCTTTCCTGACTCTTCAGTAAAATGTGTTTAAAGTACAATAGTAACATTTTAATGCTTCTTCCATGCTACATTAAGTAATATGCCAAATCTTATGACTGCAATGTATATCTTAGGAGTTATTTCAGAGTCACTGTTCTGAAGAAACATTTATCTTAACTGATGTTCCCATTCCTCCAAAAAGATATATTGGGTTTTCCTCCCTTGTACCAACCCTTAAATAACTTGTACAACTTCAGGGACCCTTTTCACAGAAGAAAATCATCACAGACAGATCGTCAGGAGGAAAAGTATGCACTCAAATTTGGAGGAAAGAGGTGCAGTTTAAAAGAAGTTAGCTACTGGACTGATATAAGAAGATTCTTCTGCCTTTAGGAGTCTCTTCTAGTCCATTAAATAAATAAATCTGATAATAAAGAGGACAGGTCAAAAAATAATCAAGCTTGCAGAGAATATGCAGCTTGCAAGCAAACAGAAGCCCAGCCAATAGCTTACAAAGAGCAGAAACAAAAAAAAGATTCCATATGCCTTAATTTAAAAAATAATTAATAATGCATCTCACTCCTACTTAAGACTATAACCTGAATATCAAATTTAGGAGTCCAGACTAATCACAATTAATGTGGCTCTCCACTGCACCAAACACACATTATCAAAACAATTTAAAACTTTCACATTATTAAATCTAAATTAATAACCCCCACAGAAAAAGTCTTCCAAATAAATAGTTTTTTTAAATGAATTTAAAAGTTGTGAAAATCTATCAGAAATAAATTATTGATAAACCACCTTCATCATCTTCCCCTCATTACTTAGGTCAGAAACTACCAGCAACAAATGATAATTCAAGCCCTGATGAGAGACTATTTCTCACAGTCCGTGTCTCTCCGAAGATTTCCCCGTTCCCATATGGTTATTGCTGAGCAGGTGTGGCACAGTGAAAATGCAGCATTGGGTTGGTTTTTTTGTGTTTGTTTTTTTTTTTTTTTTCTTTTTTCCTTTCTCGTTTTTGTTCATCAGGCAGTGTTTTAGATGGTACATGCAAGTCTGCTTCGAGCAGAGGAATAACAGCAGCTCCAGGCTCTGTCGACCTCAATACTGGTCTGTGTAGGAAAGAGCAGTAGTAGAAGTAGCAGCTACATTAAACAAAGAAGCGTGCATGGCCATTCCGGTTCAGCTTCAAGATCTTCCCAAGGCGCTGTTTAGCAGTTGCCATTCCTTTCTTTGGACGTTTGCCTGAAAAATGAAATCAAGCACTTCAGTTGGGAATTTCAGAGTAAGTTTCAATCACTGGAGAATCCCAGCTTTCAAGCTGAAGCAGGCAAAATTTTTCACACCTGATTTGGTTTTAAAAATAAGCAAATAGGGAATCAGAGTTGTAAAAAAGCACCAGGAACCGTTTTCCCTAAACTCTGGCTAGCATTATCATAAATAAAATAATTATATTATTTACAAACCTCTCTAATCCATAAAGAGCAGTGGGCATAGTAGGGGAGTCCTTAAACTGAGCTCCCTGAATTTTACTCAAGTTATTCCCTTGCGCAAATTATAGAATATAAACCAGAAACTAAAACCCAAATAGTATGCTTGTCAGACTATTTCTGAAGTGTCAGAGTTTTGAAACCTTCATTTTGATAAGCAAATCCGATTCAGGTCAGTGTTTCAGTGAATAGTTGTGTCTGTTCCCTGTAATAAATACGTAAGAGATATCCTGCCGAGGTACAACTGTAGCTATGAAAGCTTCATCTGGCCACACAGCCAGGTAGATCTCTCTTAATTCCACCTCCATGCATTCTGTGCCAAAATTTTGAGTGTCCACAGTACACTCACTTTGAATTTTTCACTCAAGGTCTAATCCTGTCCTTCGCTCAGCTTCTGCATCTAACAGCTCTTTTAGATGTTCACCAGCTCCATTTCCCAGTGTTTTTCTTTCTCCCTGCCCGCCTCTGGCAAGAGGCTGGGGATCACCATTACCTTTTGTCGCCTGGTTGCTGATAGGGGGTGGGTTTGACGCTGGCCTCTTTGTTGGATGAAGTGGTACAGACAGGGACGTTTCACCATACGGCCTGTCAGGGCTAAGGCTGCCATCACTCAGCTGACACTCTCCTTGAATTAGACTCGAGTCTCGTGCATACTTGCCATGCTGAAAACTCAGGGTGTTGTTGTGGACTATGCTTCTGTTTTCCTGAACCTTATGACTGGTTTCTGATGTACCCTCTTTCTTGATAAATTTTTGAGTTTTAGTTGCATCCTAGTATGAAAAGGAGATGAGGAAAAATGTAGAAGTTAGTACCTTCTGGCTACAAGCTCACTCCAGGTTTTCCAATTCTAACCTGTGTCTTTGAAAACGATATTTCAGTTCCACCAATACCTGACCATTTTATGATTCCATCACTTCTTTGAGGATAGATACCTCTTAAAAATAACATACAACATAGTCTTTGTTCAAGATTTTCCATATGCACTTAAGAGCAATGTTACAGATTAATTACACATACTAGTGTACTCTACAGATTCTCTACTTTTTGGGTTTAGTTTGCAGCAACCAGAACAAATGCAATTGTTCTTGATTAGACCAGCCCCTAGAGCAAGCTATACCATAACCACTGACTACTTAAATAGGTAATTTGTTTTCAATATTCAGCTGATGAGAAAACAAATGCTAAATTGGGAATCACAAACTGCAAGGAGTACCAGATATTCTTACAAAGCATGCAGTTAAAAAATCAGCGCTATATAATGGCTTTAAATTTGCAACTTCAATTGTTCTATTTAATTAATTGTCCCAATACTTCTAATACAAACAAGTTTAGAAAAACTAGAGAAGTTCATAGTGTCAGACACACAACTTTCATTCCTTGCTGGATTCCATATGGACATCAGAAAACAAAAATATTCCTACCTGCTGGCTGTTGAAATGTTGTATCAGTTTGGCAGTACCAATTTCCTAATCAACTATCTTTACTATAAACACTATCAACATATTCAACCTGTTCTGATGCTCTGACTGGGAATAACAATGAATAAAGTGTTTCCCTACTTAGACTGAGAGTATATTCATGCTTTTTTAATAAAGCGGTTTTTATTTTTCAATATACAGCCCTGAAGACACTCATATTAGCCAAGATGAGAGAAGAGAATTTGAAAGGAAAGAAACCTGAACAAAAACAATGTGAAAAGCATGATGAAAATATAATACCCAGTTACCAGAACCAGAAGTAACTACCATCAGATATGCAGTATGGAAAGACCAGTCCACCAGCCTTCTGTACTTACAACCTCATGATCTACGCTCCTATAAAAACATGTTCAAAATTTTTAAAGTATGATTTTACCTGAGGGGTAATCCTCGAAGCTTCATTTAGGTGTCTAGTCCATGCTGAAGTTCCCATGTCTCCTTCCTCCTCCTTCACAGACCTACCTAAAGAGACGTTCAATAAGCCTAAATTTTAAAATCAGTAACTAGGAATACAATGTTAATTATACATTTAAGTGACTTTAAAAATTAAAAGAAGAAAGAAAGGAAAATACAATGGAAAATATTTCCTAGATACAAATTAAAATTTAGAGCTGCTTCATTCTACACCCTAAATTGGGAAAACAATCTCACAGCATAAATACACCTAATTAAAGATCAATATACCATATTAAGAAGGTCAGACAAATATAATCTTTCAAATTTCAAAGCACTGATGTTGAGGACAGCTTACTTTCTTTGTTAAACTACAGTTTTCTACCATGGCTTTGTATCATGAGAAGCTCGTAGAAAGATGGACATTTAATTTTCATGTATTATTGACTGAACTGCTTCTAAGCACTGATGTGCTATTCAGGTTCAGTATAAGGAAGAACTATGCTGATAGGCCTATAGAAGAAGTGTCCACATTGAAAATATTTACAATACAGTTAACTTGTAAAATTAAGGGTATCCCAAGACACCAATTCAATTTGCATTTGGAGAGACTCAAAGGTTTGAGGAAACCTGCTGGCTAAGAAGCACAGTTTCATTGTCCTCACCTGTGAAGTTTGACACATGTACTGAGTCTGGCCAGAACAGATATTTTTTCCCAACAGTCCACATGGTGCTGTATTGCACATTTGTGGCTAAGCCAGTGCTGATAACACACCAAACTTCTGGCTGTTGCTGAGCAGTGCTTGCATAGTGTCACAGCTTCCTCTTTTGCCCCTCTGCTCACTGCAATATGTAAGCTAGTAGTAGGCAAGGGACTGGGAAGGGACACAGCCAGGACATCAGACCTGTACTGGCCAAAGGGATATTCCATACCACAGAATATACACACAATGCCATGCTTGGCAATAACAACTGGGGTAGAGGAAGAGTCTGGGGGGAAAGGCAGTCAAAGGCCATCCCGGCTCAGAGACTGACTGGGCATCAGTCTGCTTGAAGAAGGTAGGGAGTGACTGTCTTTACACCACTTGTTTCTTTTCTCCTTTCTTCATCAACTAAATTGGCTTTATATCAATCCATGAATCTTTTGCTATTTCTATTCCCTTCCCCATTACACAGAGGCAGGGGAGAGAACAAGGGGCTGTGTGGGTGCTTAGCTGCTGGCCTGAGTCAACCCACCACAATCTGGAAACCTGAATCTTATGTCTTTCATAAAGTTACAATTATGGACGCTGTATGTGTCTGTGTGGTTTGCTGGTTAGGTTACCAGTGCATGGGCTGGGTGTTTTGGGGAGGGTTTGTTGTTGTTGTTTTCGTTTGTTGGGTTGGTTTTTTTTCCCTGGTTGTGGGTTTATTTATTTGGTGAGGTTCAAGGATCCAGAGCTTCAACTACCAGAACACAGTCCATGACATTACATTAGGCTTTCCTGTTATCTGTGCAAACAAATATTAACATACTATCAGTTCTTTGATCCAGCACCCTGTTTGTTGGTGGGGTTCTATTTGTGTCACATCAGCAAAGCTATAACCCTCTTCCATTTCCCTCTCAAGCCAAAAATTTTTGAACACTGTTTTCTTTCTCTCTGGTACAATAAGTGATTTTGATTCCTCTGAAGGGATTAGTGTTAATGTTCCCCATGTCTGCCTTTCCCAAAATGCATTTAACAGATGTCTGCTTTCCACAGACATCAAAATGCCACTGACAAAAAAAATGACCTCTGAATTCTCCTCTGCACGATTAGAACCTCCTTTAATGCACCGTAGTAATACCAGAATTTCAGGAGTAAAGCCAAATACATCTTCCAAAGACACATGAAAAATCACCAATCAGATTCCTATGGATAGCTAAGCAACACACATGCCATGAAAGCTGCAACCATGAAGGTTTTGTCTTTTCTGAAAGAGATTACGTTTTCAATCTAGCCACAACTTTGCCACTCTTATAAAGATGCCAAAAAACGTTTAGATGGAAGTATTTATGAGTATTCTGATGACAAGCTAAGTTTGTCCCATTTTCCAGAAGTAACAAAACAAAACCAAAGAACATCACTTCTTAAATGTTGGTCTGATTTACTTAAAAACTACTAACGTAAAGACTACAAATCCAAAAATGTAACTTTAAGTGCTTATTCTGAGTGCTCTGTCCACAAGCAGAGAGCAGCAGTGTCATTAGTTGAGATACCTACCACATTCTATTGTCCTGTGGCTCTGAGATGGCTGTTTGTCTTTATGCCGACTCCTGGGGTAGCTTCTGTGTTCCTGAAGGGAGGTTCTTTTATTTGTGCAGTCTGTGCTTTGAGTATGATCTGGTAAACATGTAGTATAGTGCAATCCTGCCATAGAAAGCATGCCCTGAATAGCTTCTTCTACTGTACTTGTCGAGGTAGGACATTCCCTAGAAAAATAAAGGAGTAGCAAGTAGTTTAACCCTCTGAAGGAGTGATTTTTACACTGGTATAAGGTAGAACAATAAACATATGTGATAAGGTCTAACAGTTCATAAAAAATGCCCAGGATGTGCTTACTTTTTACTTGGAGTTTCATGTCTGGATGGCTTCTGGGTATTTTGACAAAGGTCTCTCATGACCTTAGATTCCTCTTTGAAATTTGATGTTACTTCCTGCTTCTCTTCATCACCTGAGCTTTCTGACTCCTCTGTGGAGGAATCCTTCTGCTGAAACAAGAGGAAACGGTATGCAGAATGGTCACCAGACCAATGGAGATGCTGCCTTAACTTATGCTAAGTCAATAATTCAAAAGCTTTCAGGTCCAACGTTTTTACATATATAGTATTCAGAATGCAGTTGATTTGAATATAGCAACTGAGATGCTATATATCCCAATTTTGCAATACTGATGAGGATATGTTCCAGCAATACAGAAAGCATTTCCAAAATCCATTTTCTCAAAAACCACCATACATATTAAACCTCACACAAATCATTGTGTTCTCTTTAAAGCAAGCATTAATTATTATCTTTGATATTCAAGGTAGAGGAAAGAAATATAGAAGTATGATTCCAGGCAGCAGCCAGAATCGATGCACATTGCATGTAACAGAACACATTCTGCACCAAATAACTGCTTCTGGTTCCTGCTCTCACAAAATGTAACTTCCAGCAGCAGCACCTCTCTGATGAATGACATGAGCTGTCAGGTAAATCCAGAACACAGCAGGAACAGAGACACAACAGCTGTTGTCTCTCTTACAGTGGCACAGCTTCATTTAATGAATGAAAGAGCTTTTCAGCTCCTGCTGAGATTACAGCTTGTATGGGCAGGAGCTTCTCAAAGGTGGAGCAACCATATGTGACTCAATATGCCTTTACACGAAGCAAGGGCTACTATACATATGCTCCATCTTGCTAATTCAAACTGATCTATTTTCAACAAGTACAGAGAAGATCACAATGTTTTTTTCAAGCCAAGGAATATACATGACACTCAACATTAGTGTTGAAAGTGGAAGAACAGAACATAGAGGAATCATAATCCTTCCAGACTGACACCATTATCCCTATCATCAAAAACGGAACTGGAATGAATGAAGTGCATTGTATCACCAAGGGATATTTTTATACAATAGTTTCATTCACAAGAGCAGCTTGTTAATCTTTGACACTTAGAAAGTGACAAAAATGGGCATTAAATTATAACTATGATTCAATGTTAGTAATAAAGGCATTGTTTTGTTAAGATCATCTTCAGTACAATGTGAAAACATTAAAAGATTTACAGGAGCCACTGAGAGAATTCATTTTGGACACGTCATTACAAAAGACAAATCTAAACAGGCAGAAAAATTATTCCATTATATACTATCAGGAATTAAAAAGCCGAACAATATGAAAAGAACTAATAGAGTGAATAACTTAATTATAAAACGTTCACTTATTTACAAAGTCATCCAAAACTAGCTCCATTCTCCTGTGAAGATGAGATAGATCACTTTTGAGTAACTAGTGATCGTCAGAAAAAGAAAGCTGCTGAGTCAAAGTTGCCAACAAAGCAGTTTAAACTGGAAGCAGCCACCTCATGAAGGTTCCTATCACTTATTCCAACATCTAGATAAGATAATGATGAAAGACAACAAATATTAAAAAAAAGATCTTGCCCACTACGGAAAAAGTAAGAATTTTGAAGACTTCTTGTAAAGTCTAATAATAGGCTGACAATTGAATGAAAGACCAAAGCATTAGCATTCCAGAAGCGTGCAACAAAAATGTGAGGTAATCACTCCACCCTACTGCCAACCAATACAAATGGAAATCACTAAGTCAGAGCAAATTTGCAAACAATATTTGTATGTACATATACACATTTATAAATAAGTTGTAATAAAATATAAGCTTGTAAATACATATACATATGCACATGTTTGCATTTATATTTCATTTAGTTCTAAAGAAATCATTACAATCTAGATACCCAAACAGAAGATTCCCATTTACTTCCAATAGTCTAAAATATCTGAATAGAATTTGGCCACTTCAGCTGATTTAAAAAACTGAATATATGTAAGATTGTTTCCAACCAACCATGCACTAAAATTAAACTGTGTGGTAGATACTCATAATTCAAACCATGCAATTTAGACTCCTTATAAAAGAAATAAAGTAACTAGGATCCAACATTTTCTCAGCCTTTGCTCATTCCAAAGCAGGGCTCATCCTCTGCCAGCCTCACTTCAATGACAATGGAGATCACAAAAGTTGGCTCAAAACTGCATTATCTTATAATTTTTCTCAACACCAGAATAAATGAAGAATGAGGCAGAACATTAAGTTTGACATATTAACTTGAACAACAACTAAATACTTTGTTATTGTGGTTTTAACACAAACTTTGACCAGGTAACTTTGAAGTTTGAATATTACTTTGAAGCAAAATTATATTTAATTGCTTCATTAACTTCTGTGACTATTTTTAGGTATACCTGTGTAGTGCAATCAGGCTCAGATTCTTCTGAATCAGAAATATCAGAGTACTCTGAGGATCCATTCCTGAGTTCTGATTTCACACTTTCAAAGAACACTGCAGAGAGAAAAATTAAAAGATAAGACTCAACACTTATTACACATAATATTTAACAATTATTTTGGAAGTAAAACCCAACAAATACGTATTTAGTTTTTAACACTCTGTAAACAAAAGCACATCCACACACTGATCTGGTTCACAAGTCAATTTTCCTTAGAACTATAATGAGTTGTCTACTGTTGACCAACTCCTCATGCAACTGACTGGATGAAGACAGGAAGACAAATCAGGTGCAGCAGGAGAATGTATTTTTTTCTCTCCCATAGAGCACATATTCCACAGATGGCACCTCAGGCAACTTTTGCTTTTGTGTATAGGCTGGAGTCAGGTAAGTGGCTCTCAACAAACAGTAATCAGAAATAATCGTCAATATTTTTTTGCCTTAAACTCTCTGAATCTGAAATTTCTTTCTTTAAAAATAAAAGTAGTTATATAGAAACACTAAACATGGAAGTCAGAGAATATTTAATGATTTGAAGGTAAAAAAAATCACTGCATTTCTTGCAATTTTTCTTTCATGTCACAATTTACTAGCATTTTCTGCTTGTTTTGTACTACTACAAAGCTGCCAGTCAGGCTTAAAATATAGACCTGTTAAATATTAAATTATTCCTGTGATGATACTTGCATTGTTTTCATCACAGAATGACCTGAAAAGGAAGAGGAGGAAATACCAACTTTAGACATGCTTTTTGCCAGTAGTAAGGTAAAGAACTAGTAAGAGAATGAGGTGTCAAAATAGACATCAAAACACTTGCATATGACAAAGCAATCAATCACAGCAGCTACCTAGTCCACATGGTTTCCTTTAAGTGCTGAAAGAACTCAAACATGAAGCAGCTGAGCATTCTCAGAAACATGTACTCTTAAAAGACAGCACATGTCTCAAAGAACCACGAGTAGGAAATCCATTTCTCCCTGTTTGGAATCCATGGCTCAAGTGAGCTGTATGTATACCTGGGTCAAGGCTACTAGCAAAAATCTTGATTAAGAACGAATTTGCTACAGATTGTAGCAGAAGTTTTTTGGAGAAAAGCCAAATAGAATAAAAAAACCTTATGAATGAGTGTCAAGAAAGTAGCGGCTAGAGAAAGCAACATCACTTTTCAAATACTCAGTTTAATGCCGAAAGCAAACCTACACAGATCAAAAATTAACTCTGGAATGAAGACAAGTAAAGCTGAAACACTGGTTTGCTTTTCACAGGAAACTACATAAACAGAACACAATTCTTCCTAACTCTAATTTTGCAATGATAGAGGATATATTTGCAACCATATATACACTGCAATTCTAGTAGAGTTTTGCTCCTATTGAAGACTGCCACAAAGCTCACAAATAGGCATCAGATAAATTTCAAGGGCTATTATTAATTTCTAAACACTGCATAATGGTAATTATTTTTAGAGTCAGAAGAAAGCTAAAAATGAAACTCGTTGTCAGAAAATGAATAAAATGAACAGCTGGTACCAAAAGCTAGAGAAGACTAATTAAACTTCAGAAAGTGTTAGAAAGAGAAATATCCAAACACATTAAATGAGCAACACTACTATATATGAAATTAAGCTAAATAAAGTAATACTCAACATATGACAGTAAAATTAATATTCCAAATTACTGCAGCTCAAAACAACTCAAGAGACTTCTGATGACGGCTCAAGCCTTTGGCTCATTTCAAAACAGCAGACAAGATTCCAGAATAAGCAACACTATGCATGATACAGAAAACAATTCTATAGCTCAAAAGAATTTTCCTTTAGACTACTGGCTCTTCCAAGAAGGGTCATGGCTCTGTATGCTTCCAGAGACCAGGAGGAAGACTCCGTAAATCAGGTGAATGAAAGCAGTCATTATCTGTAAGATCAGGCTAAGCTACCGTGAATTTAAAAAAGCACCTTAAATCACCCTCCCTTCATCCTCACAAAGTATCTTGCTCTATTACACGCAGCACGTGATCTTTGTCTCTCTGATAACACTGAGTCACCATTTAAAACCAAGATCTTGGCATGATACACAAAGTTATATAGAGCTTGATCTGTTTAAAGGCATCTGTCTGTGGACACTGCCTCTTGGCCCCAATCCCAGTAAGAACAATGGACCCTGGAAGCTGTTATAGAAACAGGTAGTTCCTTTTACTGAGTTCTCTGCAGACAACACCTTCCCTCTTCTCTCAGTTAAGGTAAAATAAACAAGTAATCTTTAATAGTGAAGTTTAAAGACTCTCAGTCTTCAATTAAGAGTATCAGCAACAGTCCTGAGTACTCAATTTCTGGAAGAACAATCTCAACGTTCACTTCTAGATCTAAGTACATTTATTACATTTGGATACACACTGCCATATTCACTCTGTATCAAAAAAGAGCAACAATTTTGAAGAAAATCTATCTCTTCTCTATATGATTTATCTTTGATTCAAGCACAAAATTTACTTTAATTTACTTAAGTTTAATTCTGGAAGTGGAAAAACACCACAGTAAGCCCTCACTCAACGAGCTGTTTGCCTTGTTGTTTCATGAATACCCAAGAGAGATCTCCTTCATACGCAGGTTTCTTAATACTGTCCTCTCTGATGTTTGGAAGCAGTTAACAGCAATTATAATTTGCTTTGCTAATGCAAATAGTTAAATATTTTATCCAGGCTGACAGTGAACTCAAATATTGTTATGAACTGTTGTGCAGGAAACTCAGGGAACCATAAGTCTCTAGAGGAGTCTTATTATCTTTTAAGTGTTGACTTCAGTTTCCTAGTACATCCCCTTTGAGCCCTTGTAAGCTCTACTGTGAAAGGATGTGACTTTTATAACTAAACAGAGAGCTGAAAAGCTATGTCAAGAACCAATTTGTCACTGCCCAGAGTATGTGATTAAAAACAGGCACTGACAACAGGCATTCAGTATTGACACTTTACTAATACACTGTGAGATCATCGCTGCTGAACACTTGGCCTAAAGGCTTCAGGCTACAGAAAGACCAAAAAAGATTAAGTCCAAGTGAAGAATAGTTTCAAGCACTGGAAAGTGGGATTAAAGTGTTTTACAAATAACATAAATTATTTCCCAGCCTTGCAGATTACTGCAAAGGTTGAAAGTATAAGATTTTATTAATGCTAAATTATGTCTTATCACTTGTATGTAATAAACCTACTCATTATCAAAACATACAAAATTGCATGATCAAGTATGTAATAACCAAATGGAACATAAAAAGTGAAATATAAGATAGGTTTAAAATTAGCTGTGTGTTACGATCCTTCTTCATTGTCTACAGTGAATGACGTGATGAGTTTTTCACACTGAAGTATAATTTTGGTTAAAAAAATAAAAATCAGCAGTCTTACATTACAAAACACACCAAAAGTAATAAGTACTCACCCAGAACACCAACTAAACCTCCACTCTCAAAAACGCTGTATGTAATAAAGATGGTACTAACATAAAAAGTGAGTTGTACTTTTCATCTCTATCCTGTTAACTTCTTCAGGAGACAGATAATAGTTGACAAATGTTTTGTGTAACTTCTAATTTTACTGCTTTGATTTATTACTTTATCCTCTTTATACTTTGGTAAAATTTCAGTCAGACTAATAGTAGTTAGACCCTCTTCAAGATCATTAGAACGTTCAACTGATAGGATTTAGAGACAATCTTACTGTTCAGTGGTTTCTGGGCATCTGCATTGCCTTCTCCTTCAAATCCTGAGGGCTGCTCTTCTACCTTAACAGTCGTCTTTTTCGACCTTGTCCTGTCATCTTCATCTTCACTGTCTGCTGTGTAAAGACTTCGATCTGTAAAGGGACGTCTCTCATCTCTGTCTCACAAGAAAAAAGTCATGTTAATCTCACAAACCTGAAGCAATTGTTATATAATTTACAACATGCTCTCAAGATACAACAGTAATATCCTCTTATGATCATTCCTTCATTCCAAATTTTATGTATTGCCATTTTACTTCCAGCACAACTCTTATTTCCATAAAGATATGAAGTTTAACACCAGAATACTTTTAAAGAGAATCATTCCAATAGATGGATACGAAAATCTGTTTCTACTTTGGAGCGTTCCCTTCAGTATAGACCAAACAGAGCAACTGAATGAAGTGCTGGAACAAAGGAACCTGCAAAGAACCCCCTCCTCTTGACTCCTTAACAGTGGCTCCACTAGGGGACAGCAGATACAGACATTCCTTCTATATTCCTAACATGAATCTTAGTGATAAAAAGAATTCAGAGCTTCACAAAGAAAAATGTTATTAACAACTAGCATGCTCCAGACCATAATGACTATGAAAAAGTGATCCACAATCAATCCTTTATACCTAATTATTCTTCCATTTGAGAGCAGAAGGCGAAGATCATTGTCTTTTGTTCGCCATTCAGGTACTGTAGAAGATGGCTGAAAGGGCTTGTTAAATCTCCCGTTCAGTTTCGAGCTTGTGGTATCCTGAAGAGGTAAAAGCAATGCTGTTTATTATTTTTTCCTATAAATTCAATTGCTTTTTCTGCACTCCTTAAAAGCTTAAACTCAGCACTAGGATGGTTACCACCTGAATCACCGACGGCAGAAAGCTCAGACAAAACATGTTTGGATTAAAAAAACTTCAGAAGACGACTGCACCTTCTCCTTCCTTGAATCATTTATACTCTCCTGAAGCATCTGAAACAACTATAATTTTCTTATAATACTCCCTTTATGCTTCCTTTGGAGAATACCATTAGAGACTGGCAAGCCAAAAGGTAGGCTTGGAACTGATATGGCAACTCCTGGATTGAGTATCTGGTCCCTGAAATTAGTATCTCAGAACTAATTTAGAGGACAGCAAAACATCAGGAATGGAAAGTAACCTGCATAAACAGGACTTTTGTAGCTGAAAGCAATTTAGGTTTGACATCTACTCTGAAGCAATCAGCAATACAGTTAGGTCCCAAACCAGAACATGTAAAATTTTTATTTTTGTTTTTACAAATCTGTACTGATAGTGAACATTATATTTCTACATTAAATGACAATGACTAATTACCCTAATCATTTGTTTGTAGCAATGAACTGCATAAGTTAACTATTAGTGGTACATTTTAAATTCAGCTTCCTGTCTTTGGGGGCTAAATGAATGTCTCTTGCCCCATGCCTTATGAAGATCAACATAAGGACCCAAATCAGTACTTCTCCACCATGACAGTCCATCCTGCCCCAAATAAATTTGCCAGCATTTCTCAGTCTCAGAAAGCTACTTATTTCCTTTCATAAAGCTATTTATTTCCATTCTCTTAGTCCTTCGCTTTTGTTGTTGTTTTTTGAAATAATGTCACCAAACCTGACAAAAGTATTTCTCAAGAGAGTACATTGCATTCATTCGCTCCACGATACCTTTGTAATACAACCACAAACTCCACAGACCCCCTGCAGAGACCAAAGGCAGCCTTACTGGTTTACTGGTAGGGAGGCACAGTCATATAGGAAATAGGAACATGACCAAAACCCAAGCCTAACCAAACGACAGTAAGAACTATATAGAACTCTAAGAAACAGCTCTGTAAAAACACATAAAGAAACAGGCTGGCTCAGAGCCTCACCAAATCAAGCTTTGCAAGCTCCCTTTTCTTCCAAGTTGAATCCAAGTAACACTTGATAGCTAGAGCAGATCTAATTCAAAAACTATACCTGAAGTGGGTAGTGGATTCAAGACACACTCTGAACCAAAACGTTGAAGGAACCTCCACAAAAAAAATTATCATGGAAAACAGATATTCCTACCAGGAAAAATCAAAAGAAATCAAACCCAGATCTATCCATGACTCGTGACAGAGTCATAGTCTGTATTCTTATGCATCTTAAAAGTGTTTTCAGCAGAAATGAGAAACCTACTCTGGTTTTGTTTTTCTTAAGCATAACTTCATACTTGCCTCCTCCCATGGTGACATCTCCAGCCTTTTCAGTACCTCCCTAGTGTGGAGTTCCAGGATGTCCAGGTTGGAAGGAGTTTTGGTAGCATGGTCTCGCAGCTTCCTCACCCTTCGTCTGGAGTGGTGAGGTGAAGCTGTTTCATGCGAAGATCGTGAAGTTGGAGACACACCAAGAATTCCCTGAGTTTTAACTGGTTTGCTGTTTTCCTCCTGTAATTAAAACCACATTTCAAAATAGTCTCTGAGGAATAAATCCACATATTTAAGTGCTGTTTCTTATTCATCTAATTAAATATAGATTATATAAATAAAATTGTTACGAGCTTTTAGAGAAACAGTACATACTTCACCTGGATTTGATGTACAAAGCTTAGTTGTGCTGCACCTCTTTCCCATTTGGGGCTTTTATGCTATTCCATGATAGTGGTACTTAACACCAAAACATGCTGCTTTATTCAGGAAGGCAGCATAGGGTAGATCTCCTCAGATCTGTTCTCCTCACACACAAATGTGAGGATTTTTCAAGAATCAATATTCATGAAGGGATAAAGGAACAAAACACTGGTATGCATAAGCGATCAAAAAAAAGGCAGGAAAAAGACCTCCCCACTGACAAACAGCCACAAAACACACGAGCAAGCAGAAGAGATGACAGCTGGAACAGAAGTCACAAACAAGTGGGTATAGGAGAATGGAATATGCACAGAATTTCAAATTAAAGTCTTTAACAAGACATTAACAGTAATTGTTTTTATGTACTTATAAGTGAGAACATTTCAGAAATACTGATCCACAAATAATTTCATCACTAAAAAAAAAGCCAAACCACTATATAAAACCCACTCACTATACATCTTCTTTATCTGAAATACACATAGCTTGGTATTATCAATAGTTTTCCTCTTGATCTTCCATCATTTAATGAATGTTTAATACATTAAAAGGTGAATATGGTCAAGAAGAAACATCACTACTATGGAATTCCCTATTCAAAGATTTTCCTTCTGCAGGTTTACATAGGTTTGCCTCTGTTCTTACCTCTACAGAACGAATCACTTTAGAGAGCTCTTTGATGAGATGCCCAGGCCTAATATTGTCTGGAATTTCAAAGGCATGTTCTGTTACAAGCTGTATGCAAAGAGGGAAAAAAGATACTTAATTTTTTTTCCACATAAAAGCAGAAATATTGTGAAATAAACAAATCTAGAGAGGAAAAAATTAAAGGAAAAAAACCCGAGATTCATTTCTGTAATAATGTCTGCAAACTGCTAGGACCAATACACAAACACACAGAGAAGCTTCCAGTCCAAGCTTTAGTAGGGAGCAGCTATCCCTCAGTGTCTCCAAGAATCCAAACAAAAAGTAATACAAAGCCATACTGAAAAACTAATTTTTTTAACCTCAGTACAGCAATCAGCTTCATTTTTTCCCTTTAGCATGGTCAGTATACAGCCATACTTCAGACATCCATTAGAGTCATGCCCTTCAAAACAGCTGAAGAGTAAGGGAATTTCACCACGGCAAAAATTTAATCCAAAGGGAAAATCATGTATAATCATCAGTAACCAAGATGCAGGGGTTTTGACACCCTCCTGACATCTAATTTTTAAAAATTACCTTCTTAGGTTATTTAGAATCCAATAGATTGAAGAATGCAATTAAAAAAAAGTAAGTCCCTATCAAAATTGTAGAAAGTCACAAGAGTTTATAGTCCCTTTAATCCTCTGAAACTGTATCAGAGACAGATTTCATATATACACACACAATCAATCTGAGTAATTCCAAACACTCCACAGTAAGATCTAGTAAAAAATGTTTAATATTTTGTGTGTAGTTGAAATGTCCCTCAAAACATATTTAGTTAGGATTAAACAGACAAAACAGCACTCCCACACAGACCAGAACGGCTGACATGAATTCTGCTATCCCTTTAATCAACTATTTAAATGGAAAAACATCCCAAACATTTTCAGTTACCCACATTTCAAAAATGAGATTCAGCAGCAAAATGATTGCTAGAAGCAATTGGGTACTGTGCATTTCATTGAACTTGGCTTCCTCTGTCATTAAAACAAATGCTTTCTCCCCCTCCAAATAAAACCCAACGTGAATATATAATCGTGGTGTAATCACTCATTTCAGTGCTATTAATTCTACAGGAAAGATTAAATCAGCTACTTTTGTATACCATTCTTCATTCTTTGAATGCTTCACCTCTACACATTCACACTCAAGAACACAGCATCTCTGTCACTAAACTATTTAATTTTTCCATTCCAAGTTATTGGTCATTTTAGGACCATTCACTCCTTTGTACTTAAGGACTTTACTCTCCCAAAGGCCTCCCTGTTCATGAAGAGTTCAAGAGGAAGTGACTGATGGAATCCTCCCAAACACTGACTTCAAAGTTTCTCTGGATTAAAAACACTAAAAAACGTACTGAATGCACATGTAGTTTATAACAGTAGTACATTACTTTGCCAGTATGATTTACAGTAATTCCTTGAGCAAAGTGAGTTCCACAGGCAAGCTCACTTGTTAGTCACTATAAAAGCTATCTATTTACACTAAACTTTTCTCAATTAAGCTATGGCAGAGAGATACAAATATCTACAGATGCCATGAAAAATTACCATCATTATTAAATAACTTAGTTTTAAGTTGTCTCTGCATACTGGTTCTTGGAAAACAAACATGCAGCCTTTGGGTCTGAGCAATTCTCTGGCATTAGAGAAAACAACAGCAACAAAACGGCCTAAGTATGCCAGATGTCAACTGCAGGTAAACTAAACAATGAAAGAAAGCTACGGTTCATTCAAGAGTGTCAAGAAATTGTTTTGTAAGTGTTGGAAGTACACAAAGGAAGAAGAAACTTGTCTTAAAAGAAGAGGTATAGATAAAAAGAAGTCCTGGTAGGCTAATGAATCCAGCCCTCTCTGAAGAACAGCATGACAATGAGGTATATCACCACTTAGACATGCTCAAAAAATACAAATTATAATAAGCCCCACATACCTCCCTCCTCACTGAAAACCCACTGATTTTTTTCTTTTACAACAGCTAGCAATATATTTTTTTAAAACACAAAACAGTTGTCCAAAATAATCTTACTAGTACCTGAATCAAACATCTGAAAAACTGAATCTGAGACCTATTGCTTATGCAAGCTGGAAGGAAGCCAGAGCTAAAATCAAAGAGCTCAGAGGACTGGACAGGTCACCACCATTACTGGGTGTATCAACTGGTGTGCAGGGTGATGGCCTGCACCAAAGCAATTGGAGGATACACCACACACTGATGAAAGCCTTGCACAATTAATTAATTAATTAATGTCTTGAATTAAAATCAAGACATGAGAACTAAAACAATTTTAGTAGCACTCAGCCTCTGTCCTCAGCATCTTTTAATTTTTGGCAGTTTTTAAACAATGCAGCAATAAAGATACCACTGCCCTGCTGAAGATGGGTTTGAAATTCTCTAGCAAATGGTATATAATTCTCTAAGACAATTTAAATGTGTCTTTAAAAGACATACTCCATGATACAGAGGTGAAACCTCATGAGTAGGACTCTCATTTGAGGGGTGGACATTTGTCATTTCTTTTTCAGGATCTGTCTGAAATCCTCAGTATGAGCAGATCTTACAGCAATGTACAAAGCTCCTCCTGTCCCCACCTGCATTCAACTACAATCCTATCACACACATGGCCTGCTGCAAAGAAAAGATGAGCTCACCTATGCAGCAGTAACCAGAAAAGGTTCACAAGGTTCAAAGCATGACAGCTGGTGGACAGCAGACAGCACTGTGGCTACATCACTGCTGCTCTGCAGTTTCCTCACAATTGATGTGTCTGTTCAGCCAGTGGTTTGGGAATACTCACAGGTCTCATTAATAAGCATTTGGAATGCAGCAAGAGCAATTGATTGTTCTTCCACAGAAAAGTGGAAAACATCACATTCCACATGAAGTATTAATCAAACTACTTAATGAGCTACTAGACAGTACACAAATGCTACAATACTATACTACAGCAACCTAGAAAAAAGGAATTCCAATCCAATT
Organism: Dendrocincla fuliginosa; assembly: GCA_035047845.1. NCBI lineage: Eukaryota > Metazoa > Chordata > Aves > Passeriformes > Dendrocolaptidae > Dendrocincla > Dendrocincla fuliginosa. The sequence goes on from JAWWMO010000043.1 coordinate 59,076,595, forward strand.
TCAAATTAAAATAAGGATTTATATAGGCTATGTTTGATCTCAGTTATCAGCAATCTGATTACTTGCTTATTATCCTTGCCACAGATGCAGAGATAGCTTGGATTCACACATGGTTTAACAGCTTAGCCTCAACATCCTGCAAATACAGCTACACTGCTCACTAGCTAGCTCTGGTCCAGCACAACACAGGCCAAGAGACACTGGAGAGCCAACTCAGAGGGCCAGCAGAGCTTCCTCTACAATCAGTAATGCTACACAGGCCAGACCCCAGCAGGTTCCACATATAATAACCACTTCTGCATTTGCACCTCGTGTTCATTACCATGGAGCTCATAATGTCGGAGGCAGCATTGTGCAATTACCGTATGTGTTGTAGAGTAAGTTCTCTTAAAAGCAGAACTTGAGGGTAGAAAGACCAAAGAGATCTCAAAGAGCCAGTTCAAGCCATCATGGCCAGCAATAAACTAGAATTAATAAGACCAGTCAGAACCCAACAGCCTGGCAGTGAACAGCACTTCCCAGGAGCACCAGTTCCAAGAGGGCTTATTAGCAAAGGCATATGAAAAAACACATGGGATTAGGCCAGATGCAGTTCTGTGCCAAAACAAGTAAGCTTTCCTGGAGAGAACAGCAAGAGCAAAGCCAGTATTGATGGCATACTAATGATTTTCCAAGAGTCAATCAATGGTCGGAAAGGACAGTATTCAATTGAAGTTAATATTCCTCAACCTGAATCTAAATTGACTCTTCAGCAAGTGTAGCTGCAATGTGCTTTCCAAACCATTGACACTAATGGAAAATGCTAAGTAACAGGACATTTCATCCCTCCACTGCCTCAGACTAGAATTAATGAACACATTTATTACAATAAAGCCCCACCTTATCAGCTTATCTTCTAGCATTCTTGTCCCATCCTGAGGTGAACAAGATCCTACTTCTATCAGCTACAATACTTCAGAGTATTAATTGGTCTAATAAACTTTATAAGCATCACGGAATATAAATTTGTCATGATGATTCTTCCCCAGATCAGTAGTATATATCCTCCACAGACTTCCTCGGTACTCATTAACAGATAAAAATAATCTTGAACTTTAAAAGGGCACAGACCTCCACTTTGCTCTAAATCAAAACAGTGCTCAACAAAACAGCAAACCAAATCACTTCTACTTACTTCTTTTTTCATCCATAATTTTAAAGCAGTAAGTAAAGCCTTCACTCCTTGCACTAAATAGCTTGGAGGCTGGAAACCATCTTCCCTCAGTTCTGAAAAGGAAGAAACCAATGTAGAAACAGTGAAAACAATGGAACGATACCTACCCTTCAGCTTTCCAATACGCAACAGCACATTAAAGGAAAAACTGTGCAAGCAAATGAAACATGACATCCTGTATTTATGTGCATACTGTAACAACAAAAAAACCCAAGAAAACCCAAAAAACAACCAAACAAAAAACAACAACAACAACAACAAAACAGATCCAAACCTTAAGTGATTCTATGTAAGATCTTTTTTTAACTTATTCTTGCATGAATTAGGGTTAGTTTACATCATTCTAAAGGTCAATTGGGGACAAAAAAAACCCACAAAAACAGATGAAAAATACAGAACAGAAGAAAACATATTTGAAGAAAGAAATACTTTCATTTCATTGAGAAATATTTTAGTCAAAGGGGACCAGAAGGATGTGGGATGTATCTCTAAATAAGAATTTGCATTGCTTATTCCCATACATACAGCAAATGACTCACACTATCATATTTCCACTCCCCATACATTTCCTGTCACCCTTCCAATTACCACAGTTCTCCCTCACAGTTTACAGCCTTTTTATCTCCCAAAATCAAAGGGGACAAGAGGTGGAAACCATTCTGCTACAGAAGCTTCTCTTCTTAAGGAAGCTGGTGCTCCCAAGTGATTGCAATTACTTTTCTTTCATGGGGGTAAAAAAAGAAGGGAAAAGAATAATACTCCATAAACAGCCAAAAGTAGATTACAACCTCTTCTCATGTTCCTGACAAATATTTCCACTTGTCAATAGAAAATGGGTCAACACTAGAACTATTTGGCTCATTTTATTCCCTTAGAAGAATACAGTAATAAAACACTGTTCTTATGGACCATGTATTAGTACACTGGCAGAAAAAGGGAAGTTCCGTCACTAGACAGTTGTTCATCTCTCAAAGGCCTCCTACTTTTCAAAGGGTATGAGAAGGAGTGGCAGGCTTTGAGCTGCAGCAGAAGTCTTCCTGCCCACTAGCAAACTCAGTTGATAAAATTTTAAGAATACAATGCAGTACCACAGGCTGGATTTTTCAGATGTGATAAAAACGACTGCATGAAAAAAAAGTAATCCAAATGAATGAGTACTGGATACATTAACAAGTTCCCTATTCTGAAGGCCCAAGAACTATGAAGAAAAATAGTTTAAGTGAACACAACAGTCTTATCATGAGACACTTCCTGTCAATGAAAAGACATGTTTGTGACTCTGTTACCATTCTGTAGAAGGAACCAGAAAAATATGCTGTGTTGATTTTGCTTACTGACCTGAATTTCATATAAAGTACTGCTAACAGCCATGCACTCAACAATTTAGAGACTGGACATCATCATTACCTTACACAACCGAACTGGTATCATCCCTTGTTTATAAAACAGTGGATTCTGACTAGCAAACACCTAATTCACAGGAGCCTTGATGCCAAAGCCCCGCATAAACCTCATTCCAGCCACGGAAACCTCAATTTTTACTTTTTATGATGGGTTTATAGGTCATAGCATTGTTCAGCAACAAACACCTGCTAAGCCAAACATTAAACATAAAATGAGAATCAGCTTCATACTCCTTCCCTAAGACACAAGTCACAAGAGGTTCCTGGCCTATGAACTCAAGGAGTCATGTGATAGAAAGGTGAGGGCGAAGAGTGCTTGAACAGACACACCTTAGAGTTAGCTAGGTAATATAGAAATATACATATTCCACTGCTTTTCTAGCAGGAATACGGTTCCTGTGTCTTCTGATGAGTTTGCAAATACTAAATATGCAGGACTGAGGCCAAACAAAGCAAGCTTTCAAGACAAAAATACTCTTTTTGGAAGAAAAAATGTTCTGCAAGTTCGTTCTATTTTGTAAGATTTCTGAATTGCTTTAGATTCACCAGAAACTTTAAATGCAAATCTTGGAAACAAGGGTTGTTCAACGTCTTCATCTGCTGAAAGGGGAACAGATAATTTTCAATGAATTGTAACTCTTTCCACATCAGAAAAAGGTTATGTGAGACTCTGATCTCTTTCAAAGCAGAAGCTGAATTCAGCAGCCTCCTTTGAAGGTTGATTTCTGTGCTTTGAAATACATCATATTATTAAGATTAAATAGAGCTGGCAGAGGGCAAGATAATTGAGGAAAAGAAGCTGAAGTCAGACAGACACTCTCTCAAGCTCAATTATACATGGGTACAAATACAGCAATTAAAAAAAAACATGAGGAAGCTTGGAAAAGAACGGCAGTTGTCGAGAACAGGAGGCTGTTGAGATGTCTATTGGATAAGCATTGATATCAATGATTTAACACAGTCCATAGGAACTGAGGCATCTTTCCCACGAAAGCCCTGACAGATACTTTTCCCTTCACAACCAAGAGCAGAAGACAACCAGAAGAATGACTGAAAAGGTCAAAGACAATTGCAGAAGTGCAAGAAAACTCTGTTCATCTCTGAAGCCACCAAGAAGAAGCCCACAGAATCATTTGCTCAAAGGAAGGGCTGTCAAAGGGTACTCCAAGATCTTAAATGATACAAAAGGAAAAAATGAGAGAAAAACTCATGCCATGGAAATAAGTTTCCTATCTTCCTTAAAAAAGTCTTGTGAAATAATGGCAAATTAATCCTGTTTGGTTGGTAGTACAATTGCAATGTGCCAGCATCTCAGGTACTCTGCCTTTCTAATCTAGAATATTTTCATTGACCAGATACAGCATCAGCATTAGATGAAAACCACTAATAAAATAATTCAAAAGTTCCAGCAGCAGCAGGCCATGAGGTGTTAGTTACACGCATCACCAAATGCACTAACAATTCTGCCCAGTGAAAGTTACCCTTTATTAACTTTAATCACCTTGCTTATTAACTCCTTTAATCAGCAGAGCAGTTTTTAGGAAGATCACTTACAAAACCCAAGAACTGCTGGATCTAGAACTGTCACAGTGCAGCACTCTCTAAAATTTGGTTAAAAAATAATGACTTTCCAAAAGCTTAAAAAGAAAAAAGAAAGAATTCAAGTCTAGTTTTCCACCTTAAAGAGTCTCCTCTGCTCACACAACAGCAATGCAACTTCCTTCATTATCAATGAAGAGAAAAAGAATTACGGAAGCAGATACATGTGCATCTCAAAACAAGAATTACCTTTCAATGTTTCCAGTAAGTTTTTGGCCACAAACCAACAGATGGCTTCAAAGAAAGGAAATTTGAAAAGATCGGGGGTTTTTAGCCTCTTCTCCATTTCATAACACCTGAATAAATGCAAGTATTACAAAACATGAATGCTTTAATTACCAAATTCATTATTCAACTATGTAATCATTCAAATTGACACAATGTCCAAAATAAAATAAAATAAAATAACCATGGGCATGATAAATAACGGAAGTCAAGTATCACATAGTTAAACCCCAACAAGACCACAGACAAGATTGAACTCTGGTCTCATTCAGGCTCTGACCTTATCAAGTTTGACTGCGGCACTTCTAAGAATAAAGTTGGACTTCATAAAACTAGGATACAAACCCAATGTGTGATCTTTTAACAGATGGAATTTTATCAGGATTCCACTGTAATAAATAAAAACAATATGTTTAGAAGACAGCTCTACATCTTGGACAAAAACTAAATACAGCTGCCCTTAGAGCAATGCTGACGCTCATTTCAACTCAGTGTCGCACACCTGGGCTTGCTTAGTTTTGTTTTACTCACTTATATTAATCTCCAAAGTAGAGGGCTTTTTCTTCCTCTTTTTTTTTTTTTTCTTTTACTCACTCAAATTCTTGCACACACTTCATTTTGCTTTTGAAACAAACTTTGCAGAAGTAAAGTAAGAGAACGTGCTGGATATGTTCTAACTGAAAACGCCACTATTGTCTGTTTGAGAGCCTGCACCAATTTGATCCTGGTTAAGTGCATGAAGAAAAATCTCTATGAAAAGAATATCCTACTTACTGAGGAAAAAGTATAGGAAGAGCTGAGACTAACCTGAGCTGCATGCCAATGTTGAGGTTGTGCAAAAAGTTTCCTCCAAAAGCCATACAATCCTGAGATGTGAGCACAGCGTGAATCCAGCCTGAAATGAGAGATTGTGAAACAATACATACATATGAATTATTCTAAGACTGTTTTTAAATACCCATATAAGCAAAAATGCTGTTCCTGAAAGAAAACAAAGCTAACAAATTTGTATTCTGTGCTTGGAACAAGTAACCTAAATTTTACCAACATGTAAACTACAGTGTTTTAGAAAGCTAATGAACTGTAGTTTTCTGAAGGAGTTAAGCTTAAGACATTTAACGCTGGGAGGGGAAAGGATGCAAAGACAACTTTTCAAGGAAAAATTCCCTCTGAAATTCAAGCCAAAATTCAAGTAGAAGATTTCACTCCAACCCACAAAAATAAGGAAGTCAGGAGAAGAAAAATACACTGAACAAAAGATAAAGTCATAAAAATAAATCAGAAAATATATGTCTTTGAATATTTACATATTGCTTACAGTAACTGGGCTGTTTGCACAACATAAAGTCATTTAGCAATACTGAAGTTTCTCTAGTAGGAATTCAGAAGTGGTTCCATAAATTACTCTAAATACAGTCATTCTAAGTCAAGTGAAATTATGATCCATTTAAAACCCAGTCTAGACACTCTATAAAAGTTTGTCACATAATTGAAATATTGTCCTTGTGAACTCCACTATTCAACATGGTAAAGCACAGCCAACACTGTGCTACCGAGCTGGCTAATTACTACTGGATAATTTCAACTAAGTAGACAAGAGAATCTATGACGTGAGCTCCCTGATTAAAAATAGGTAAATTTTATACTGTGTAGCTTTAATGTAAATAAGCTACAAATAAACTTTCTTCTTTCAAGATTTTTTTTCTGATTTTGCACACACACACAGATGATCTTTGACAAAAGATGAGTTGGCCAGACATTTGCAGATTACCTCATGGTTTCACTGAGTGTAGGCAAGATGTACAAACAAAGGAAGCTTCCCAGCTTGAGCAAAGATCAGACCAAATCCCAAGCAGCTACACAGTACAGACTAACACTAAATCCATGCCTTAATTCAGTTAATAACAAACAGTTCTAGTTGGTTTGGTACCACATGTAAAAAGACCTGAAACGTAACAACTATGCTGACTAAGCAACACACCTACGATGCAGCCAGGGAAGGAAGTTTAGTTACTGTTGTAACTTAACCCCAGGCAGCAATTTAACAGGGTTAAATTTAACAGTACAGGGTTCCAATTTTTCACTCAACCTCACCACAGTAGATGAGTATCTCTTGATTCTCCAAGGGATGTGTATTTCAGACCTTTAAACACAGACCTCCCCAGACACTGACAAAACTGACAACAAAGACTCATCACTGTTGCATCAACACCAAGGATTTTTATGGCATCCCTCTATCAACTAAAGGTTTTACTTTTTTTTTTACATTCCTACTTGCTATTTTTATGCTGCAGTTTTGATCAAGGTCTATGTAACAAGGAAAGAAAATCTCGTGTAGACCACACAGAATATCTTGAATAATATTTAAATAACTCTAAAGAGCCTCCCAGCACTATTCACCTACATGCAAGATTAATTTTAAATCAGAAGACTACCCTGAATATATTTCAGAGATTATAAAATAATTATGACATCCACCAGCATCAGTGCAAGCAGGAACAGCAAAAGTGATTTTCAACAGAGATCAGGGTGGGGTTTTTTTCAAAGTCTTTACTCAGTCTTACACAATCTCCCATTTTTTAAACACCTGTCTTGAAAACTAGTTTAATGTATTGGTTTTTACAAAATACTCCATCATAAGTACATGATTAAGTATGTGTGTATACACATACACATGTATGTGCACACATGTTTACACTTAAAGTAGCATTTTATGTGTATACACATGCAAATACATATACATATTCCAAATTACCATCTGATGGTATTTTTCTTTATGGCCACATTACAGTGAAAGCTCAGATTCAGCTGATTACTTGGGAAGCAGCAACTATTTCCCAAGATCTGGGGGTGACAAGAAAGTTATTCATTCTGTAATTCTACATTTTTCATTCATAGATGTGTGAACTTACACTTACAAACATAGACAATTAATGCCATTTCTTGCCCAAAATACATGGTTTTAAAAGCTCTGACTGCTCAGGAATGTTAAGTGCATGCAGAGGTCCTCACCATAGAGTATTTATTCTGCACAAGTTATGAACTAGAACAGCAAACACTAAACCTCACAAGCAGAGAGCTGAGCTATGAGAAAAATGCAGCAGTCTAGGAAGTCCATGACAGGAGAAGGTACTGACCATCATCTTCAAGGCTTATTCCAGAAGGAGAATCGTAAACTAGCACTCACTTTATTGGCAAAGTATGGTTTGATTTATTAAAGACTTGCAAGTTTATGGTATTTGGGAGTTTGGGTGGGGTATTTTCCTTGAAGGATTTTTCTGTGTGTGTGTGGATTTTTTTAATAAAGAAGTTTAATTGTTTTGGCATTTCTCACAACAAAAAACAAACCAGAAAGAACACCCAGCTTGTCTTTTTAATCCTCTAGTCTACAGCGTAAGAAGTTTATGTGCTATTTTTGTAATGATTATACCTAGTCAGTCTTGCAATATTCAAACCTGTGAAAACAAATTCGTATTATAAAATTAAGGTAAGAATTTGGTCTGGATACCTATAAATAGTGAACAATTTATGCTCTATTAATTGAAACTACTTCCCTGATAATCAAACTAAACTTTAATTTTTTGTCTTCTAATTTGCTAACAAACAGCTTTCATTCCCTGACAATTGTTACGACTTTTAGGCAAGCTTAAAAGCGAACTACTTGTTTTGAAAATTTAAATTCCTGAATTTTTTCATTATTCTCTCTTACGTGAAGTTTTAGGGGATACCAAATGTTGGTAACACATTTATTTTTTTTTATATTCTTAATTCCATGTTGATTAAACATGCTAAGTAACAAGAGTAAATAGAAAAGAGTAATAATAAGAGTAAAATCTTACCTGTTGGAACAAATAAAGTGTGTCCTTGCTTCACAACACATTTGTAACACTTGTCAACCTTGTCCCCAAAATATACTTCACTCTGGGTGACAGATGAACTCCAAGATTCATAAAGAGCCAAATTCTCATCAGTGGGCTTGATCAAATAGAATATCTTCTCACCCTATTAAGGCAAAAACATCAAATAAACAAATTAATGTCCTCCTAGAGGTATACTACAACCTCTGAGCCACTCCTAACAAAGTAACGGATTGATCTAAATGGTCAGATCTCCATCTTCCCACTGTGGCGTGTTTGGGCTTCCCAGCACCAGTGTTCCACAACTGCAATCCACCAAAAGTTTAGACACAGTGCACTAACCAGTTAGTGTCCTGTGATTCAAAGGAAGCAAGCAAACCAACCAAAACTTTTCACTGGAGTATAAACCTTCCAGCTTTTATAAAGTACGGATTTGAGCACTCATGCAAATGAGAAAACGTGCCTCTTCTATGATATACACATGGTCAAACTTTGTGAGAAAAATAAAAAGTTGAGTACGCCAACGATTTTCATTCAATTATTTTTTTCCTACTAAAACCTTGCTATACCACCAATCAGTCTGCTAAAGTGATCAGTCAACCAATTACACTCTAGACGTCACCAATAGCATGCTAAAATAAAAGCATAAAAATACAACACCAAAGATCAGTAATTCATTTTCAAGCTTCTCCCTCAGCTTTTCAAGCATAAAATTTCAAGCTGGAGATAATGCCATGGCAGAAGGCCACACACTGAATACATTTTGTTTTGTACAGTCATAATCACCCAGAGGGTGTTTGGGCACTGGAACAGGCTCCCCAGGGAACTGGTCACAGCACCAAGCCTGACAGAGCTCAAGAAGCATTTGGATGATACTCTCAGGCACATGGTGTGACTCTTGGGGATGATCCTGTGCAGGGTAGTGGATTGGACTTGATGATCCCTTGCAACTCATCGTATTCTGTGAGTCTGTACATCAAGAAGTATTCATACCCAGAGAACATGGTACCAAACTGATGTTCCTCCGAAATCGATGTGAAAATCCGTGTAGCTGTCCTGGACACCCATCAAGCAGTACTTCTGAACAAAAGGCTTAGGGAAGACAGAATCATCTGGCCAGTAATTTTCCACCCAGGAAAGCTTTCTGGCAATATCTGGTACTTCCACTAATTCAGACATCCTTTTAAAAAACAAACAAACAAAAAAGAACTGTAAATATAAACAAGAGTAAGCACATCTCTTTTGAAATGACAGCTTCCTACAAAGACATTACTTACGAACTAATAAATATGTTTTATACCCACATTACATCACAGTAGCTGTCTCCATAAAATACACATTCTCCTCTTCCACTACAGGCACTGTATTTCTATACATACTGTTTAGTTTAGTGAAAACTACTTCCTACATTCAAGGAATTGAAGTTAACACTCACTTTGTGTCTGAGAATTCCAGGCTGATCACATTCAATACTTTGGGTCGGTCAGGATTTGTGAAGTATTTAATATAATTATGGAGTTTCATTTTGCTGTCTGCTTGTCTTGCTACATCTATGACATCTATCACTTTGTCACCACCTGCAAAAAACAGGACAATTTCCTTAAGGCTGTGACAGATAAAAAAAGACCTTCAGGTGTTTAAGAGAAATTTACCTTTTTTCCAGCCTTTACCGAAACATCTCTGCACAACTATTCCAATACTAGCAGCAATCTCTTGGACCAGAGACAGACCAGTATAAACCAACGTTTTATTAGGTTTAGCTTTAATCACTGTAATCAGCTAAGGACAGAACTGAAAGTACTCTAAAAATAAATCCTTCTTCCTGTGGTTAACCAAAAAGAAATAGTATAGAATGACTGCATTTCATTAAAGAAAAGGTTTATGGTTGTAATTGGAAAGACTTGCATGGAGAAAGTTATCAAGGCAGATCTGTTCCTCATTTTTCCTGTAAGCCATCAGCAATCCCCCACCTTCCTTATATATGTGCACAACTTGCAAGCACAGTCATTTTATTTAATAATTATCATGAGTGTGCTTCATTTCTGATGACAAGGATTGATTTACACACCACATATTTTGACGTGATACCTCTAGAGAACTAGACAAGCAAGGAGAGACCTTTAGCCAACAGAAAGGACTAACAATGATATTATAATACAATTATTTTATGTCCATTTACTTACACAGTGGTCAAATTTGACAATTTTTTTTTGAATGCTGGAACATACCTAGATGTCCATTATATATAATTACTTTAAAACTACAAGTTTATATCATCTCAATAAATTCCAGTTGAAATAGTACTTATTCAGTTTTCTTATTTTTAATTTCAGTAATAGAAAGGTAAATCTGTGGCATTCCAATTTTTTCCTTAAACTGGACAACCTGGCAGGTCAAAATGTATGTATAAGGGTGAGATGAACAAGTTGCTATCTGAACATGAAGAGGCAGTAATACAAAAGAAAATATTCAGAAGTATCACAATAATTAACCTTTAATCTTTAAAGCAGAATGCACGTTACTGTTTATTGTCATAACAGTAGCAACATTCCATATTCTGGTGCCTTTGTAAAACATTCATGGACAGAAAACCTCCTTTCAGCATGTTTCATTACATGAGGTGATCACAAGAACACATACACAGACTTCTCAACTGTACAACGTGCTACAGGAAATGTCCTGCTGCAATTGGCTCAGTCTCTGTTTCTCTGTACTACACACTTAAGTGAGGTTGAAACAATTACAGACCATTAAGGTCAATTTACTGAGTCTCAAACATTAAGTTTGGACATGGCCTAACTATCTAAACTTAGTAATCATAGGAGTGATTCATTCAATTCCCATTGAACTTTATTGGTTTACAACATGTAACAGAAAAGGCTCCAAAATTCCATGTGTAGTTTGCACTGAAATGAATACATTTAGAAGTTGAGAAGTGAGGCTGTAGTCCTATCATGTATCTACCAAACAGACACACACAGGAAAACAAAAAAAAAAAGGAGAGAAAAAAATAAAAAAGTCCCCAAATCAGTTTTATTTTACTCTCTAGTCTTGAATTTAGAATAAATACTTAGCACTCTGAAAGCTCTTATAGTCGTGCAAATATTTATATTAATTTACAGGCAGGATCATTTTACTAAGTACTCCAGAGTGACTCTTACCTACATAGCGTTCCACATCTAAAACGGAGAAAGTTGGTGGAGGAAGTCTGAGTCCCAGACCATCTAACTTAGGAACCATAATGGGGACATCAAACCCATGTTTCTCCAGGTATCTTTGTGTCAACTGGCTTCCATGCATTTTCAAAATTACTTCATCAGCACTGATGGAAAGAAAGAATGGAGTATTAGCAGAAAAGAATTTTCCAAGCACTACTGAAAAAAAAAAAGATCTCAGTTTTGGGAGGACAGATGCAAGTGGCTACATTTTAATCCAAAAGAAGCAGATACGGTACAATTATATTAATCATTTAGTTGAAAGACAAAGGAAACGAACTCAACAAGAAAAGAATTTTATGTAACACATAACCTGGGAACTTGTAGTCATTCTATATGACTGAAAAGAGTAACTTAAAAGAATGAGGTACAGGAGTTTTCAGAGAAGGCCTTAAAGTACATGTTGCTAGCAACAACCACCACCACCAGCTCCTCTGAAGAACTGTAAGTCATTGTGGTTCAGTGAGATAGCCAATCAAGATCAGATTAAAATATAACCACATTTCTCCTCTTCCCCTAAAGCATGTGAGAATGGATGGCCCACCAGCTCATATGAATGTTCTGTGTTATTTGGAATCAAATTGAGAACTATTCATGAACTACAGGAATAGACAGACAATATTCTGAGAGTTGAAACAAAACAAAAAAAAACCTAACAGTCATGCTGCTGCCCTCATTCCCCCATAAAAACAAACAAAACCCCCAAAACCTTTCACACCACCCTGCAGCAGTCCCAACATAAAATATTCCCCAAACAAAACTGATCAGGGGAGGCTCCTGCATGGAAAGGCAAATGTACGCATCTGAAACACAGATGGTGAGCAGGGAATTCTAAAGGAGGAGGAAGTTATCCTCAACATTCATTTTGTCTGAAGCAGAGAAACATTAGTTGCCTCCCCTAAGACACACTCAGCTGACAACATTTCTTTGCTTTTTCCCACCAAAACGTGAGAGTTCATACCTTGGGAAAGAGCGAGCCCGCAGCTGTTTAACGAAGGTCCGTGTTCCAGCCTGCACTGGTTTGGAACCATCATCTGGCTCTGTGTAGTCATGTCTGTGCCAGTTTCTCCTCTTCTTCACTACAAGTTTCAGAAGGGTTACATTTTGAATTAGTTAAATCAGATGATTCAGATTAGCAGTCATCCCACCAGTGAGCCAGACATGCCTCAATCACATTACGATGATTAACAAACATTGTTTTAATCAGGTGACACTCAGGTATACCTATTTGCAACAAATGAAATCTGCAGGACACCAATCAGACAGTAACCCTTCTATAGCTCCTGCTGTGTGAGAACCTCAGGGCACATTATACATGATTCAAGACCCCATAACCAGCGCAACACAAATAAAGAGCTGCAGCCTGAAAGTTGTCCAAATCTAAAAAGTCAGCAACAAAAGTAGAAACTGAACTTTAATTTCCTAAATTCATTGGACCCTTTTTTTTTTTTTTAAATAAATGGAAGAATCACACTTCTTGAATATCCACAGTCTTCATTCAACACAGCCACACAAAATTAACAAAACCTAATCACACTGTGTTATCTCACCCCATGAGCATGCCCATATCCAGTCTGATAATACTACTGCTATTCACTACCATATGCTGTTTCTTTTATCCACTGCTTATGTCTCCACAACTTTGGGTGCAAACTGTTTTGGGCAAACGTGACCTTTGCAATACATACAATGCAAACATTCCACCCCAAAACATACAACTTCTGAGTGATTTGAAGCTTTAAAGCACTGTTAGAGAATATTAATATGAAACAAAGGATAAATTAAAGTTTGATTACAATTTTGGGAATCTGAAACTGATAGCTCAATAGCAACAAAACCGCATTTTTAACAGTCCCTTAAAGGGCCAGGGAAATTGAAAAAGTCACAGTCTCATAAAAACTGTTGTCGTGGTCTCCCCATGACAAATGACAGATATTCAAATGAAAAATAATATATATATATATATATATTTTCCTATAACGGTTTGGGTTGGAAGGGACCTTAAAGATCACCTAGTTCCAACCCTGCTGCCATGGGCAGGGACACCTTCTATTACACCTGGTTGCTCAAAGCCCCATTGAGCTTGGGTTTGAACACTTCCAGGACACAGCATCTACCCCTTCTCTGGGCAACCTGTGCCACCACTCTCACACTAAAGAATTTCTCCTTTATATCTAATCTAAATCTACCCTCTTTCAGTTTAAAGCCATTACCCTTTGTCATTTCACTAAAGGCCTCTGTAAAAAGTCACCTCATTTCTTATAAGCCCCCTTTATATATTGAAAGGTTATACTATAAAACACTGTAGGCTGTATGCAGCCTCCCCATTTGAACTGTTTGACCTTGAGTGAAGCAGAAGATAAAGTGACCCATGATATCATGGTGAACTCAGTGTCTGTCTTCAAATTTTCATTATTTCATGAAAAATCATTTCGTAATGGATATTTCATAGATTCATTCTTCATCAACCACTCATTGTGCATCTTCATTTATAAAGAACAGAAGCTTACAGCTTTGAAAGGAAGTTCTTGGTTCTATCACCTATTTGTTAGCAAACTAGAGCACATCCTCTCTATACAAATAAGCCTGCATCTCTCATTCTCAAACTTTCAAAAAGCTGAGCAGATTAAATCACTAAGAGGTGCTTCAGCAAAAAGGACCACCATCTCATCATGTGGGAAAGAAACTCCAAGAGTGCCAAACTTCCTGCCTTTCTATTTGTTTGCCAGCCTGTTACTTACCACAATAAGAAACATACTAGGGGTACACAAAGTTTAAGGCTGCATTTCAGTTTCTCCTTAACAAGCCAATCTCTGCTCCACAGCTAGACAGCTGCTACTGAAAGAACGCTGCAAGAAGATTTACTAACACCAGATTTGTAACTTAACCACTAATATTAAGCAGAAATTTAGTCACACATGCTGAGAAAACTCAGAAGAGGAAAAAAGCTACTGTTGTCAACACAAATAGTGCTTTACAGGTGTGTCTACCAAACAGTCTGTAGTGTAAACATGACACCCAGACAAAGAATTGCATTAATACGAATTTTAACTGCATGGAACAGCCCACTCTAAATGTTAAATTAAGTTCTGACACACCCAAAATCTAAAAAAGTGCTAGCAATACTGAAAACACAGCTAACTGTAATAGGAAGCTAAGGATGCAAGAGGGGGAGAAATAAGTTTCTAAAAAGAAAAAAAAAATTGGTGCTTCTCCAGGAAAAACAATTGGTCATATAGGAATGATGGGCATCTTAGAGTCATTACACATAAAAGGCAATTATTCCTATTGATGAGCTGTTTCCTGCAGACATGACAACATGTATCCTTTAGAAGACATTTAAGAGAATAAACTGACATTTATAGCTCTTTGCTAACCTGAAAACCAGTGCTGCTTAATGAGCCAACTATCCAAATACTGTAAAACTTCATAAATAATGAAGCCAGGTTTATTAAGTTTTCAAAGCTATTTTCTCAGTCATAAATAATAATACATGAAATTAGTAGCTAATACTAATTTGCAGTAGAGTAGTTTCCCATAAATTCACTGCTGTTATAACAGCTCATTAAAATTGTAAGATGATACAGCTGCTTAAGAGATTTTATAGCACAGAAAGACTTTCTAAAGTCTGACTTTCCAACACTTAAAAATCAGAAACTGAAAACATTCTTTTACTTGTACTTGGCAATGTACATCATCCTTTCATAACTAAGAGAACACTGAAGAAATGAAAACAATAATGAAAACTTTCTCTGCTTATGTATCTCTTAATTCTAGAACTATTTTAACCCCTTAAGACAACACAGTTAACAGGGAAGACCCAAAAAATGTAAGGATCACCCAGTAAATGACAGAATACACTGCTAAGGCCTGGTACTTAACATCATGTTGAGAGCTACCACAGACAAAAAAAACCACAGGTTGAGGGGTATTTTCAGAATCTGAGAAAGCAAAAAACAGATTAAGAAAGTACATTCTGAAAAACACAGTCCCGTTAACATTCACTGCCCCCCTCGTGCTCTCTCAAAGCTCTGGCTATCAGCGTCTGACTGCAGACCTGACCCACAGCATTCATGCAAACAGACCATTTTCAGACCTTAGGATCACTGAGAAAACTTGGAAAATAACAAAATATAACATGAAGGCTCTAACCCAAATAATATTAAAAACACCCTTCCCTTAAGTGTATTTCTATTTTTTAAAATCACTCTTTTAATTATTTAGGATTTTAGGATTAATTATTTAGCATTTTACACACACAGCTGCCTACTAAATGTCTTGTAAAATTGTTGTTCTTTCACATCAAGAAGAGGATTTATTTTTGTTTGAAATGCAAGAAGATATTGATTGGTTAATTTGATCTTTCCATGTAAGCATGCAGTAGCTTTTTTTCATTATTGGAACTTTTACATAATTAATCTTGTAGGAAGGTAACCACTCATTTTTACTATAAAGTATGTGTTCTTGTATAATTTAAGTAAATTTTTTGCACTGCCTCATTTGATTATATATATATATATCTCATATATACTGTCTGTTGAAATCATAGATATACCTGCCCTCTTATAAAGCTGAATTTTTGTCTCTTCCAAAACTCTTATACAAAGTGATTTTAGAATATGAAGCTGTAAACAGAAATGTTTTTTTTACTCATATACATAATTCCATATGACTGAAGCCCTCTGGAACATTGCTGCAACACTTAAAGTCATGAGACTTTATCAGTCTCTCTAACTAAACATTGAAGTCAGGAGAGCCCAAACCTCAAACTATCTTAGATTTGATTCTGACAGCTGAGAACAATTAATAAAATTCATTGTGAAGACATATTTCATTATATTACCTCTCCTTGGGTTGGTAAGTGTCTGGAGCTTCTACTAAATCTCCATGATCAACACGCTTGAGACAATATAATGTAATAAGGATAATTTTTACCACCGATTCTTGTCTTTCTGAACAGACTTCCAAAATAAAAATCACTCTTTTTTCACTGTCAAATTACTGCAGATGAGACAGAGCTTCCATTAGAGCCGGCAACTTCTGCATTACGAGAAAGGTTGTTCACAGGCATCAGAGTGACGCATACAAGTTCTCCCAAGTGAAGAGGTGAAAAGAAATTTCAAATTTACTAGTTTACTATTTTGAAAGTCTGATATGATCCCTCTTCTATTCCTCTTCCTAGTCCCTCTATTCCATAGAAAAAAAAAGGGACAGAAACATGGGGAAAGAAATGGCTATTGTTTGTATTCTGATTTCTGAACTCACAAATTACACAAGATACATACCATGCAACACACACTAATTACATCAGTATCTGATGTTTTATCATTATGTTCATACTCCACCAGTCTACCACTGTGGGAATAGCAGTTTAAAACTTATTTCTAAATGTTAAGTAAATTCAGCTTTGAAAAATATTCTAGATCTTAAGTCACTGTTGACTATAAATCAGTATGTGATCTTCAAGTTAAAAAAAAAAAACAAACCCACAAACAAACCCACATTAGAAAACACAAATGACCGTGACACTGCTTGGAGGTTAAAGCCACACATTGCTTATACATATTTTTCCAGTCTCAGCACAGAAACTTAATTCATTGTTTGAAAAGTGAAATTCACTTTTAGATTTTTTACAATTCTGTATCCGTTTGTGAACAGAAGTCATGGAGGACAATCTAGGGAGTTGGATAAAGGGGTAATCCTTCCAGTAGTTTACAAACAGACAAAACCTGTTCTGTTTTTCCACTGCAGAGTTCTACAGCAAATTTGTCTACTGAAAGGAGAACTAAAGAGATGTCTCCTGCTGCTCTGTTTCACACTCTTCTGGCAATTCATTTTGACTTTGGTGGAAACTTGTTTACAAATCAGAAACCTGAAATTTGGAGCTGAGTAACTTCCTAGGACATAAAGGGGGGCAGGAGGGGGGAACAAAAAAGCAAAACCAAACAAAAAAACCAAACAAACGCTGCTCACAGGATGTTCATACTGCCGGATTTCACTGGAGGGTTGTGGCAAATAGCTTACAACCATTATGAAAGGTAAGACAGCTCTTAAGTTTTTCCAAGTTGCCTTCCTAGGTATTAGAATTTTGATAATTAAAACGTAGGAACCTTGAAGCCATCTTTTGCATTTTCCTCTTTTTTTTTTTTTAATTATGAATCTCTAATTTTCATTCCTTCACTCTCTGCCAAGTCCAGATTGTTTTCTTCTAGCTCTGTGCACTTTGATTGCTCTAATCTATAGTGGTGGCTTGTATTTTATTCTATCTGCATCTCCACATCAGGGAACCTTTCAGGATGGTTTGTTTATTTTGAGGGGTTTTAATCAGCTCAGAGTTAGTCATGTAGAACCAGTACCTTCTAAATAATCAAACTCATCGTGAATATTCTTCTGAACAGTCTTTTTCAATTGTACATGGAGAGAGAACAGTTAGAACATGCAAAATGAAATCTGAATAAGCCATACTTACTTAGAGAAGGTCCATGGAGAATTGCACAGTTGGGACAATGGTATAGATCAATGTCAACAGCATGGTGCTCCTCTACCCCAACGCAGCTGGAATAATATTTTTTAGATGTTAATACACAAAAGGTTTATTTTTCAAGCTAAAAATAATTAAATCTTAGGTTTTATCAAAACGTGCTTACTCCACAAAATTGTAGCGAGATACCAAATTATCTCAACTGCTGGGTTGCCACATCATTGAACACAGAATGCCATTTAAAAAATCATAAAAAAAAAAGAACCAAATTTCTTTAAAAGTGAGCAAATCCAAAATATATACACACCATTACCTCTCAGCTCCCCAAAACCCTTTGATCCTAATTACAGGAAACAGTTCATGCAATTTTCCTTATAGATATTATGAGTGGGAAAAAAAAAATCTGAAGTTTATGTGCTGTCAATTTATAGAAGATATAATGGCTTTTTTCTTTTTTTTTTTCTGTAAAAAGCACAAAACTGACTCCTGTCCCCCAAGACAAATTAATGATGAATACTTGCACGTTCTTCCTGAAATCTTTACACTAGTCCTAGCTTTGAAAGTTACACAAGTGACCATAGAAGTGGTTTTGTTTTAAAATAGCACCCAGTACTTTAAAGAGCACTTGAAAGATGTAGTGTTTTTCCAGTGCACATTTTTTTCCTCGATAAAAGTCGAAGTGGGATTAAATTGAAAACTTTATAATACTCATGACAAAACAGCTACACTGCTGATATCTAAATAACACACTTTTAAATTCAAAATTAAATACGTTTGCTTAGAAGTTGAAACACTAGAGGTCAGTTCAAGAAAATGTGCTTTCGCACAAAGTTCTTGAGAGAAAAAGAACTTGCTTGCTGGTCAAATCGGAATCCCGGCAGAGTTCTTCATTCTCTGAAAAGCTCGTTGACACTTAGAGAATTGCTGACTTTACAGTCAATACAGAACCAAGTGTACAACACTGAACATTTACACCAAAATTAGGTATGTTTACTCAATGCATTCTAGTAACATAAGAACTTGAACAGCACTCCAGTCACGTAACCCGTTCTGTATCAAAAGCGTAACGCCTGCTGGAGCACTGAAGCTTTGCAGTGATCCAGCTCCAGGAAATCTTTTCCCTAGCAGGCTAGTGCCAAACTGCTGACACACTCCAGCAAGTGTCAGTACATGCTGCCAAAACAATACCCAAAACAGTCTCGCACTGAAAGCACAATGAGCAAATCCAATCTGAGACTGAAGAGCATCTCCCATGTAGCTATCAATGAGACGTACACCACTCTGAATTGCCTGTACACACACTCAGCCAGTTCCACTTCTCCATTCAGAACATACCACATGAAATTTAGAAGTCACGTAGCTTTTTTCTATGCACACTATTTTAAAATCTAAATACAAAACTCAGCTGTCATAGTTCATCACAATTCTTGAAATATTTAGCATCTGCTTTAAGACCACAACTACAGGAATTGTTATTACATGAAAATCCAGCTGACATATAAACAAAAAGGAAGGCAGAAGCTGTCTTTAAAAATGCATGTCCCATTTCCTTCTGCTTGTGTTCTCTCTCTTTTTATAGAATAGATGAGTGACTCATAATCCTATGTATTATAGGAAAATTGTTTTTAAATGTACACTCTAAAAGCCCCAAATGAGAAGGCTGGTTTTATACATCCTTAGGAATCTTATTATTTTAGCTGAATTTCTAATTTTTCCACCGCTAAAGATATTTACGTTGCACTGTATCCAGATCAAGTTTGCACTTCATCCTTCTTCTTATTGTTTATCTGATACACTCATCATCACCCCAATCAGGTTACCTTGCTAACAGTAATAACAGTAATAAAAATATAGCAATACCTTCAAGTTTTGACAATTGTTTGTCACATTCCATTTAAGAATGTATATTTTATCATCTCTTACAGAATGTTACAGGAACAGGATTTCTGCTTTATTTTGAGGCTTAGCATTAACTGCTTTTCTGACTTGATTAATTCCATAGCCTTTCACAAAGGCACATGGGGGTTTGCATACAGAGACTGGAACGGTATTAAAATAGCTGAAATAGCCATTCAATCAGGAAAGCAAACATTTTCGGTCTACTATTTATGCTGTAAACTCAGCACTAACTAGAAAGGCAAAACACTCACTGGACATCATGGAAGTGACTCTAACAGCAGTTGCTTGACGGAAGCAAAGGGCAAACAAGGTGCCAACACCTGCAAGAACAAGCATTGCCAAGGATGCCACAGAGCACATCAATCACACACAGCACCATTACAAGTCACTTTCCTGAGTCCCTTTCTCCAGCATATACAGATGACTGACATTAATCACTATGGCTACCAGCAAGCAATCAATTACTGCGGGAAGTGCAACTTCAGACCTCAAGCATCAAAGCAAGGTCACCAAGAGGTAGCAGAGAACCTGGAAAGCATTAACATACTCAAACACAGCAACACTCCCAATCCACTGATGTTTTCCTGAATGAAATATTATTACCTTTCACCTCACAATCAATCCAATCTATTTGGGTTGAAATGTCTTTAGTATATATTACCTAGTTCCTGAATTGCTCATCTCCTGCAGGGAGGTTGTAGACTAATCCTCAGGAATGGTGAAACACTTACCGTATTACAAAACATACTACAATAATACTAATTAAAAAACCAACTGTATGAGACAACGCAAAAACACATTTCTAATTCTGTTCATGAAGGTGGAAGGGCTGAATAGCCCCAGTCTTACTTGAAATGTTCCATAAGGAGTAGCAAGGTAGAAAAAATTAGTTAAAAATAGATTCCATGGCAAGAGTGTCTGAGTGGTCAGACACTCCCAACTTCCCCAAGGTGTCTAGTATCAAGGCAAAGGCAGCAAGAGGTAGCAGAAGAATCGTGGAACTGCTAAATTTTTTCACACACAAGAGCATGCCCATACCTGGCAACTGAAGGAGTCCAGTTCTACTAGAAGCTTGAGGAACCCATTCTCCAGACTAAATCTCACTATAAGGTGAGTATTTTTTATTTACTCTGAACATTTGATCACTATATTTGTAGCTATGCAGAAACAGCACATGTTAATAAAAACAATCACAGGAGGACGATCTAACATCTCTTAGAGGTATCAATGGAACTCTGCTTTTCCGAAAAGGGCAAATAAGGCTTCTTTCACAGCAGAGAAAAAAATCCTGCAGAGACTGTACTGCAGTATTGTTATTAATTTAGAATTTAAGAGATGAGTACAGATGATTCAGTATGACAGATTCAACAACTATTTCACAATTATGTTGGAATGTCTTGTCCAAGGAGTTTGCAAAAGTCCAAACCATTTACAGGAAGCATTATCCCTGAAGATACAACTGCATGGTTGTACACTGTGGGCCACCCAAAGCCCCTGGCTACATCTCTCCTACAGCAACAGAGTGTGTGCAAGTACTGGATCCATGTCAGTAACCACACAGGCTGCTGCACCTTTCAAATCTAACAATACCTGCTTGCTTTCAGTCCAGTTTGGACTTTTTCTTCCCTACTTCTGATGTTATCAAGAATGACCACAACATTTTAGAGATTGCTTAACTGCCTCTGTTGGTATGGCAAAGAATACTGGTTTAAGAAAAAATTCAAAGCTCCCTGGATTCAAGGCCTAATTTTCAGTGTCCTTAAAGGGATATGACTACTTGAAAAACTAATTGTTTTCTTATTCATTTATTATTATCATCATTATTATTATCTTATTAAAACAAGCATTGTATGTACTCTACCCTTATATAAAATTCCAAGTAAAAAAGAGAATGATTACACAGCATTACAAAAGTGAAGAAATGAGAGAAGTCTGGATGCCATTTTCCCAGTTTAATCAGCAAGATATTCCTACTAGGAAATTTCCAAGATTCCCTGTAAACAAAGCACATGGAAAATACAAAAAAATCATTGGGAAATTCTCAACAAACTGAAAAAAGGACTGCAGAAAACAGATCACCATCAACCGGGAAAAGAGTTAATCTGCTGAGGTGCTGGATTGTAGACAGGACACCATCCTCTCTGATTCAGTCTTCTCTTCCTTTCTCCTATTGCTTCAATTCCACAAGGTCCTTTGTCACCTTTTTCAGTAGCATATGCAAACCAATCTAACAGGCTCATCTTTCTAAATACATTTGTACATTTTAGGAAGTCTCCCACAACAGCTTCCGCTTCCCTGCACACCCACATGACATTTTGTACCTATAAGCTCCACAGGACAGCCCATCACAGGCATGTCCACCACTTCTTCAACAGATACTGTGAGATAGATATTGCTTTAAAACTTAACATTGATTTGCAGCTCAAAATTGAGCCAAAGTTTGTTGGGGGTTTTTTCAAGTCTCTTACTTCTTAATGGGATACAGAAAGTTCAAGCCCTAAGACCTCTTGGTTTTCCACAGTCTGACCTCAACAGTTTGACTTTTTTTGCTGTCATTGTGCAGCAAAAAAACAGGTTATGGGGCTTTTGCTATTATGTTTGATTAGGCACAGAACTTGTATCTTTTCCAAGCTATAAAATTACTAAAAATTACATTTTCTAAGATCCCCTTATATTCTCCCTGAATAAACACTGTGGACAATCATTTTCTTTCTCTGCTATCCTGTTTCTGAACAAGAACTCGGCACATCCTTTTCATGTCCACCCTTGCATCAGCACCCACAACCTTTCCTTGTTATGCCTCAGCGAGCACTGCAGGCTTTATCCGTAAAAGGAGAAAAAAAGCACAGGTCTTGACATCCAGCGAGGGGAAAAAAAGAAATCAACAAAAATCCTGGAACAGTGGAAAAATACTAGAGGTATTAGAGAATGTTCCTTGCTACCAGGAATGCAGGGCTATAGACAATTACTAGGCGTATATGCATGTTTCCTATTATCTCACAGAGAAGATCTCCAAAATCCGTTTTCAATTTCCAGTTATCCACAGAACAGCCAAGAAGATATATAGATAATGAGTCTCTACTGTGTCTCAATAGCAGGAAAGGAACAAGTCAATCCTAGAGATAGCAAAGATTGGTTAGTAACAGGACTGCCTTAACTGTCCAAAAACTGAAGTCACTATTGCAGGGTACAGTTTCTCGTAACATTGAACTGAGTGGAGCTGTTGCTGCTGAATAAAGGTCCCACCCCTCCCTCCTCCAACTGTCTGACCATGGGCTTCCATTGTTTCTCTCACCAGATCTAAAGCATCAGGGAGCCACATGAAAAGTCAGTTCAATAAGCTGTTCCAAAGGAAAAGAAACTAACTGCCACTGAACTCAGTTTTTCAGAGAGGCTTTAGAAACCTTAACAATATGATTCCTATAAATAAAAAAGAAATAAAATGGCATGTTACAGTTATATGCATTTAGCAAATATATGACAATATTATTTTAGAGACATACATGAAAAAATATTCTGTTATTTCATTTCTACACTGTCTTTCTAAAAATGACAGCTAAACAATAGGAAGGAGACGACTGTTTAGCGATCTTATGCTGACAATATAGCTTTTTAGCATCAGGCCCTCTTATCAAATTTCAAATCATCAAGCATGAAAGTATACCGAGCAAATAACTCTGTAAGCAGGAGGCAAGTATTATACCAAAACTTTGCATTTTACCTGTAACAAGGAGCATAATAAAACCCAAAATACTGTTGCATTTATTGCCAAAATTAATTAGTGAGCTTGAAAGTTATGCAAAGAACAGATTCTCCTACTCCACCCCAAGAATGCAAAGAAAAGCATAAGGTAGGAAGTCAGTTTGGCAAATTTTAAGGAATTCTGGATAGTTATTTAATTCCAGTCTTTGTTTTCCAAGTGGGAAAAGGGTGCCAACTATGGAGTATTTACAGGTTAAACAATGGAAGTACTGAAGATGTCACTGCCACAACCCAACAGCCACATCTGCCACTCATTTGATACCTTATTAAAATACTTTATTAGGAATAGAAAGGCAAAGTCATAGTGTGACAATACTGTTGACAGACTCCATACCATCCCTTAGCGCAAAAACAGCTAAAAAATGAAACTTGTTTGAAGAATGGTTGAAAACTTAAAATCAATGTAGTAAGCTCTAAAAACCTGAACCTCAAGCTAGCTAGACTTCCCCCTCCAGCCCCGCTCTTCAAAATGCATGCAGGCACACCAAAGGAATAAAACTGACCAGAAGAAACCACAAAGCAACATGAGAAAATGAAAGGAAACACCAGCTATCTCTTCGTCTTACCATGATAAGCATGGTTACAGTTCTGGAATCACAGAAGACTTACAAAGATTTACTTTGGCAATTAAACCATTACAGATAAATGGCAGACTTCTATACATTAGATATAGGACCACACTGCCTTAAAATAAATCACAGAAAAAAATACCTAACATAAAATATGTGAGATTCTGATTTTGCGATACCCACTTTCCAAAACACCGTTTAATAAACATGCATAAATACACTTTGAAAAACAACTCTAAAAACAGAAAAACAGAAGAGCACATATATGCAGCAAACATTCCGCTCTCTCAAAGTGACCGATTTTCTCCAAGAAAAAAAAAATTAATAATACATTTGTAGAGAATATATGCACATTGGCCCAAAAGCACAACTAGTGTTAGTACATATTCACTGACATACAATCCACCAACCAAGTTCTTAAGGACAGAAAAATGACATTGAAGGTCAACTCTCAAAACACCTACAAATATACTAACATTAAATATTGCATCATCCTACAATACAGATAAGAATCACAAGAATAACAATGATACATGCCATAATATATATAAAACTCTGCCCACCTTTGATTGTGCAGAGACATCTGTCCTGATGCTTCCAAAGTCCTAAGAGATCTACTGGTCTACTTCAGATTAACCATCAAATTACATACTAAAAATGTTGAAGTTCATTACACAGGTTTGTACTTCCCCAATGTAATGGAAACCTATCGCTTCCAAATTACGTAGCATTTCTCAGAAATTAGGTACTGCAGTAACACACACATGCAGACAGGTGTATGATCTATTCTGAATTCCAAAGGGCCTTCCAAAGACTCAAACTTCCTGCACCTTTCAAAATTAAATTTTAAGCTTGATAGCTATGCTAGTGCAGTCCTTTCAGAAGGCACTTTTAATGGCAATTCTCATGCACAATTTTCCACTGAGAAAGAAAATAGCATACATAATTTCTTTCTTAAGTAACAGTGCTTTTACTCCCTCAAAGCAGAGAGGTTAAAATAAATAAAATCAGTACCTGACATCTTGTCAAAGAAAGCTCAACTCCACAGGACAAATTGTGAAAAGCAGAAACCTAACAGCAAATTATGGTCAATGGAACAAAGCTATCAAGTTACATAATGAAATAGATTCGGCTACAAATACAATAAAACCTTCTACCTACATCTAGGATGTAGTCACATATTCAACATAATGACGCTACCTAAAATCTCAGGGAAACAACAGTGATGTAAATTATTTGTAAACGGACTCTTCCATTCCACAATTCCAGTCCTGTCTGAAAACAAACTGATATGTTTTCAAAACTCAACACCTGCTTTTTATCCCAGATCTGGATTCGAAGTACAATGAGTTCAATTTCTTGAAATTGCTAGAATGAAGGTAAGAAAGAAGGGGTCATAACTTTTACACAATACTTTGACAACTGAATATTTGGTATAGTCAACATTCTCACTTCTACCCATCTATAAAAAGATTATGTGGAAAGCTGTTTTTCTATACAATGATTTCATGCAACTATTAGGAATTCAAGCAAAATAAACCAAAATGACTGTTCAAACTGGAGACCAAGAACTATATGCTCAGAAAATCCAACCAGCGTTACATGCAAAAATACACACTGAGATCAAACAACCTCTTCACTACAATGTAAGACTGCTAGAAAGAGATACCCAGTTCAGCTTAATTCATAATGGCATCAATCATCATGTGTTATATGAAGCAGTTTTATGAGATTTCCTGACAGAGCCAAGTTAACATTACCAAAGTACTTTTGATGTATTCCTTCTGGTTAGTATCATCTAGTAAGCATATACCAAATTTCTCCATCCTTCCTATGCTAAATGTGATTTCTGATTGCAACAAGCTGCTTTAAGAGAGTATTTACAATTAATTTTTGTCCCTGTCTTTTTAGAACCACTGTTTTACAGAAAAGAAGGTCTGAAGGTGCCTAGATGTTTTAGTGTAGATTTTGGCAAAATAAGCTGCCTCAAGATGATCAGAAAAATAACATTCAAGAAAACTAGAGTAGACCTCAAAACTAAACAGGTTGTCAGTGAAAGCAGAGAAAAAAAAGCATTTTAAAAGCAGTTGTGGGAGCTGAAGACCTTACTTCAGTGTGAAACCAAAGACAAAAAACTAGGATGATACCAGCAAGTGAATCAAGACATAAGATTTACAGGAAGGAAAGAAAGAAGAAAATATACACTGATTGTTCTGAAGAAATTCTTTTTTAAAACAAGCAAATCTGTGCAATTCTTCACATATGAAGCAAAATGCACTGCTTGGGAATTCAGAAACATTCTCTACCGCAGTTCAGATTCATCTCTCTCCGTTCATTTTCCCCGTGCGGCCAGACTGACACACCAAAGGGAAGGAGGAACAATAGCCCGGCCTGACTTCAGGCACTGTGTCTTAGTGGAGCTGCAACTGCAAGAAACCTGTTGGAATAAATGGGAGCTGTCCTGTCTTTCCCACAACTGATGCAGGAAAATGGATTAACAGTGGATTTCAATTAATTCCAGGAACACTGGAGTCCCAACTTATCTGACCACGGCCAACATGAATTTCTGTTGGGATCATAATGCAGTCTCTGTTTTCCCATTAGGTAGTAATGGGGCCTATATATACAGAAGAATATACATAATAGTTATTTGTTTCAGAGAGAGAGGGCATTGGAAGGGAGGAAAAAAAGAAAATCACCTCCATATACACTAACGACAAAGTTTTTCTAGGTGTTTAAGAAAGATTTTCAATTACGTACTTTTATCCCCTCCTCAAGACTCTAGGTCAACAGAAGTTTATCTCTTCCCCTGAGATATACCAGTACCTAGTAAAACCCCCTGACACATAACTGCATCTTATTTAGATAATTTGTCTTATTTCAATTTCCAGTCAGGGTTATTCTCTTATAATTGTGCTTACAAATAAGAAAAAAAAATTCACAACTTATAACAAGTAAAAAATAGTACCTTCAAAACCCGAGGTTTTAAAGGCAGAACTGACATTCTGTCTCGATTGTATTAAAAGAAAAAACCAAAACGAGACAAAAAACCTCTATCCCACACCCTGCCACCAAACCACAAAATTTTCAACCATTTAACACAGCTGCCATACGTCTCCTGAAAAAGACAGCTTAACTGAGTGCCTGTGTGTGGTTGTATTTTACCCAAGAACAAACTACTACCCAAAATTGCTACCATTATTTCCCCAGTAGAAAAAGAGGAAGAAATAGGCTATGCCCTACAGAGATAACAAGAAAGTAAAAAAGGGAAGTCAGTATACAAATTCATTAAATATTTCCTCATTCAGGAATAAAGCAACTATAACAACTTTAATACAGCAAATTAAGGCTATATATAATATAGCCTTAATTATATATATTATATACGTATTATGGAATCACCATCTCTGGAAGTGTTCAGAAAATGTGTGGATGTGGCACTTGGGGACATGGATTAGTGGTGAACATTGCATTGTTAGTTTAAGTCAGACTCAGTGATGTTATGAGGTCTTTTCTGGTCTTAACGATTCTATGATTCTGTGATACATAGTCTAGACACATTTGCCTGTCTCAGCTTTTACAGTCTTAGTTTTTTGTCTTAATCTTCTTCATCCCCAACCTGCGTATCAACTCCTATTAATTCCCACTAGCCATCTTAGTGAAACATCGCACATGATATGGTTAAGATCTACTGGCATCCCAAGTTCTTTGACTGCAACCATCTGAAATTCCCGTTCCAATTCCAGTGCAGTTTTCCATTAGGTAGAGCAAGGCCTATTACACACAGATCAGACTTGTTTCTAAGAGAGAGGTCATTGGAAGGGAAGGAAAGAAAAGAGAATTTAACCGAATTAAACCCACAGACACCCCATGAAGGGAAACTGAGATTCAATCCAAAATGACAAACAAATCCTAGGAAGCCAATACATGGTATAGCTTGCATTAACCTAACAAGTTCCACCCGCTGGAAGAAGTAGGTTACTCATTTCCTTCCAAGCAGGCATTCCTAGACCCCTTCCCTGCAATGGCCTTGGTACTTGCCTGGCTCCAAAGCAACCTGTTTTCACTCGTTTCTCTTGCAGAATGTAACCCAGACAGTCTTTTGCCTGTTTATCAACTTACCTTACGGCACAGTTGGGAACTGTCAGAGCCAATCCATGAGAGGGAATGGGACTATGCGATCTGGAGAGAGGGATATGAGAACCAGGACTGCCCCTCTTGGCATGGAACCGGTAAGGCCCACCTATGGATTTCATGTTCATTATTCACTGATACCCAACACTAGTCCAACCTAATAAATAAATTGCCAATAGCTTACCAATTAAATTGCAGGGAACATCCCTCCCTGCATCTGGAAAACTTCCCAGACTTTAATCATATACCCCATACAACATCAAGAGAGACATCACCAAGTCCAAGAGATGGATGCATTGGCACTAGATGAACCAAGGTTTTCTCAGCACAGCGTTTCAGGTGGTCTTAGCCTGAATGCCTTTAGGCACCCCAGTCCTTCTCTGATGAAGTATCTGATCACTAACTTGAGACCAATTATCTGTAGCTCCAGCCACAGGAGTAGCTGATGCAAGAACCAGGCAGATATATGACTTTATGCCATGACCAGTACGTTATTTGCCTACAAAACACTCTGTCCAGTAACTCACTGAAGTGCAATAGTAATTATAAAACAAGTAACCCGAACAGTTTGGAAGCTACATTTCTAAACCACATCAAACATAGTTTTTCATAAAGCAGAACAAGATCAGAAGGACAAATTTTCAGCTAGATTCCCACCTTCTAGTTTGAGAGAAACATGATGACCATTTTGAAGTGGGAAGATATCTATATGTTCTTATTTAAAGAAATACCACTTTCAGGGAAACAATAACATTTAATGTTTGGGGGCTATTTTTTTGGAGACTGATTAAAAAAAAAGCCCTCACTAATGGTTCTTTAATACTCACTGACTTCCATACTAACTCACAGCAGTTTCTAAATTCCAGAATTACCTACACCCAAGTCTCACAAAAAAAAACCCCACATTTATTACAACATTCTTATGTAACGAGCACCTCTAACATTAGTTTTAGTTCAACCACTCCTTTCTAGGCAGTCTGCACTGTAGGCATTTTTTAATTCATTTGGGAATTTTTTGGTATGTCTTCAGCAGTTCCATTTCCTTCTCAACAGCTAGAAGAGTTGAATGTTCCTCATCAACAAAGTGCATGGACTGCAGCCTCCTACAGAGAGTATTAGCTGGTTATTCTGGTTGCCTAATAAAGATGAGCTGTTTAGAAAGATCAGGTTGCCTAATAAAGATGAGCTGTTTATAAAGACCATGAAGCCTGAAAAGTACTACCAGTACTGTTATTTTATGCAATGCACAGTCTGCAAAGCTTACAACATCCTGAGTAACACTGCCAGTACACTATCAGATCTGTCTAGTTCTCAAGTATCTCAAGTGATAAAAAAAGGTTTGGAGGTGAACAACAACAAATTCACAATGACTTCCTAACCTGAGGCCATTGATTAGGACACTAATGATTGTTTTTAAACTGTGCTCCCTCAATTGGAAAATGATGTCAGGAATAATTTGAAAATATGACTTTCTGCCAACAACATTAGACAATACCACTTTCTGTCTCCCACATTCTAGCACCAGCAATCAGTATCAGCACAACCTTAATAATCCATTGCTGTAAATGCCTTATTCTGGGTAACTGTATGTCTGGTTTGCCACTTTTACAGACTGCAGCAACAGCAAACTTGGCTTCAGCCTGCTTTACACACCTTTTAATTGGCTCCTTACACCAAATACAGTTTACCATTTAACTGGGTTAAAAATTTCTTATCTCGATTGGTTTTAAAGACCTCCTGGAGCCTTCTGCTAAGTAGCCTTAACAGCCACAGTAGCATTCAGAGTCTCTGCAGCTGTACCTGAAATAAATCTTTTATTGCCTTCAGAACTCAACTCATTAAATAGTTCTCCTTTAAGAAAAATAAAAATCAAAGATTTTTTTAAACTTCTCTGATTCTCAAAAGAGTAATTCCTCCTCCAGCCTACAATATTTTTCAGACATGGCTAAGAACTTTTTAGTACACTGAATAATTTCATCATCTTCTAACCACAACATGAAATAATACATGATGGGTCCTAAAGCTTTGACATACCTTACTTTTAAAAGGCAAATAGACTTGCAGTCAATAGCAAGTAGAGACAGATGCTTCATTTCTGAAGAAATCTGAGAGCAAACTGGCTCATCATCTCTAGCTCACCATGCTCGTTTCAAAAGCAGATGGAGTATCTGATTACATTAGCTTCTATTTAAGCTATGATACAAGCAAACTGTTTCAGATACACAGATAATGAGTCTAAATATCAGATGTTACGTTGGCTGGCAGGCAGAGCAGTAAGCAGAATAAGCTCCTTCAATCAACTAGATAATGTCTATAATTTAGAGATCTTTATTGGATTCTCAGCTGCTTACAGAGGTCCAGAGGGGCATACTGGTCAAAACTGCATCCATGTAGTCCATAACATACCAAGAAGTTACTTTTACATGCTATTCTATCTACAGAAACCTAACAGTTCAATCCTCTTCAGATGGAATTAATGAAGCACAGTAATTTTCAGACCATGTGGAAACTTCAAATAATGTGGAACAAAGCTAAATAGAATTTGGAGGTTGAGTTACATCAGAACTAAGGCTGAATTTATCTGCATCCATTATTTTTATTCTGGATATAATCTGACATGCTGGTTTTAATCTAAAATTCTTAAAAGTTCAGATCCAGGTTACCAAAACCACTTTTGCTCTCTCATAAGCTATTCAGGATGACCTGTATTATTTGCAAAACCACAAGTCCACATCTTTTATTCTAGATTTTACACATAAACACTTTCAGAAGTAATCTTCGTTTTACAGTCTGTGCTCCTCAGCTCCACAACTTTTATATGGAGGAAAAAAAAAGATTTTATCCATGTATCAGTGTATATATGTATAGCTCTTACAATACCTTGTTCTTTGTAATGGACAAAGCTCCCATAACTCATCCAAGAATGCTCAAAGAAATGGACAAGTATGAAGCATGAAGCAGAGGACCTACTGCAAAAGGTCCCCTGGAAATGAGTACTGACATTTACCACTGCTGAATTACAGGGGACATTAAGATACACCTCTTGTGAAAAACATAAAATCAATTCTTTGGGAGAAAATTTCCAACTCAAATTTTGCTTAAATGTTTTGCTTTCTATGAGAGAAGACAGGAAGTCTGCAAGGAGCAACACAAACCAATGTTTTATTTTGGTTGTCAAAAATGACTCACATTGCTCAGTAGTGCCCAGTGACAGGACAAAAGCCAATGGCCACAGGTTAAAGTATACAAAGTCCATCTAAACACAATACTGAAAAGAAACAAACCACAAAACAAGAAAACCCCTACTTACTTAGTTTTAGTACCTACAGTGATCAAATACTGGAAGACATTCTCCAGAGGGGACAGAGTCTCCATCTGTGGAGATATTCAGAATGCAACTGGACTCAGTCCTGAGCAGCCTGTTCTAGCTCACTCTCCTTGAGAGGGGAGGTGTGGACTAGATGATCTTAACAGACCTCTTCCAACCTCAGTAGTTCTGTGAAAGTTAACTATTAAATCAAAAATCCAGATGAATTTGGGTCTGCCACTACACTGTTACAAATCTAGTTTAACTAAATGTAAGACTACCAGAGAACTTTTGTTCCACATCAGTTTATACTAAGTAGATTATTTAAAATGGCAAGTAAAACAGCATGCAGCTTTGGAATGAACAGTTTTAAGGAAGAAGTACTTTGAAGTCCAGAGTAGAAAAAAATGAGGGAGAAGATGCAAGAACACGGAGGAAGAAAAAAAGATCATCTATAGATGGTTATGAGGGCAATACTCAAGTACAGATGTTGGCCCTAAAGCCTACTTACATTCAAAAGAAAGGCAGCTAACCTCACAATGCTCACCTAACACCCCAACACTTCACCCCAAAATTCCAAAAAGCACCACCTATTCTGCTCACCAAGCCAGCATGTGCCACATTCCCTGGCATCTAAGCCAGAAAGCAAGCTCAGCTGCCATACTTTGAAACTACTGGGCACTAGAAAGTAGTTACAAAGGGAGAAGCTTTTGTTTTTCCAACAGAGATGGCAGCAGTGTTCATTCGGGGTGTGGGAGTTCAAGCCCACACATCTCATGGGACGTTCACCTCCAGGTTACTTTGCATGTAAAGACACTCTATCTCCCCCACTTATGACCTCTTACTCTACAAAAAGTATCTAAGAATTACGGGCACAGAACAGAATGTAACATGACCCAAACACGAGTGGCTGGTTAAGGCACTCAGACACTGACAAGATTATCTTGAGTTCTGGTCCCAGCTCCTGACATTAGTGAATATATGCATAGAGTGAGCATGAATTACAGTACAACCTTTTTCAGGTCTTAAGACATGCTGACACTTTTTCTTAGTCTTCTGTTTTAATAGTGCTTTCTAAAGGAATATAATAGTCTATGCCCTTACTACAAACGCACTTGTTTTTCTTTTAAAAAACATCATAAACTGTCCATTTCCCTAAATATTTCAAGACACGGTGAGGACTTTAAATATACGTAAAACCTGCTTCATACCTGCCAGACTTCTTGGAATATATGTAACAGGTGTTGCTTTTCTAGCTTGAAAGTGATAGTAATGTTCTGACCCCCACTAACATAATCTGAAAGGGCCAAAAAGTTTTCTCTTTAATAATTAGCAAAAAGTAGTAAATACTTGATAGGAGAAAAATCCTTTACCACAAATATTTCCTAGATAAAGATTTAGAGGTCAATGGTCCTTAAAGAGACTTTAATGAGTTTCACAATTCACTGAATGTGAACCATCAAGCACTTTTCTAACAATTCAATTACAGAAGAAAAGTTTATTTATCAGTTTGTTTATACTTCATAGCACTGGCTATGAAACTTAAGGAAAACCAAAAATACTAAGAAAAAAATAATCAAGCTATTGGAAGAGTAAGAATTTCCCAACCTTAAAATGTAATTTGTACACCCCGAGTCAGCTTTCTTTAAAAAAACATCTTTTTCCTTTTAGTAATTCAAGCCATAGAGTTAAACATGACAACCTCAAACTGTGCATTTATCTTCAGAAAATGCAGTAATTAAAGCTGGACTCAATGCAGCTGATTCAGACTAATTTTCATTCAGAGAAAGATACTGAAAGCTACATTTGAAATTTAATATTTAATATTAATCATCACTTCTTATTTTCTGCACACCATAAAGAAGTTTCCATCTAATCAATAACTCAGCTCTGCATTTGTATCAGCAAGCATAACCAAGTCTACTGGCTGCATCAGAACTTGGATCTTCCACACATCACTCCAGTGACCAGTCACTCTGAAGTGGACACTTTAGCACACAGACTTTTTTCAGTCATAAATCAACGTTCAAAATTCACTTGTACTGGAGGACTGTGAAGTTTTAGTATTGTCCAAGCATTCTTTGTTCTGGTAACAGTTTTCTTCTGCAGTCTTCACTTTCCTGACCTCTCTCCATCCAAATTTTCACCTAGAAGACTATGACTTCATCACTAGGCTGCATATTTCCTTTGTAGATACCCCATGTGAACAGAAAAACCTTCTGATCTCAGTTCCAATTTTTCAGACACCTGAAAACCAGAAATCCCATTCCATTACTTTGTGTTTGGTACAGAATTTTGAAAAGGAAGTATCTACTTTACTTCCATCCTCTTGGCACGTAGTCAGTAAATTTCCAACAATGATCATTTAGAGATTTACAGTTTTTCTTCTAAACATATGGCAAGCATATTAAGGGATAGAGCACATTTCCTAACAAAAACATTGTTCCAAAGTATCATGGTGCACAGACTTCACAGAAAGCTAATGAAATTCTCAGAGGCTCAGTGCAATGCATACATTCACACTAGAAAGATGCTTTTCCAGCTTCCTCCGTTGGCATTGTAAGAAACTGAATTTTACTATACTATGTTAACCAACACATTTATATAAAACACATTGATCTGCTATTTCTATCTGCAAATTTCCCACTAGCTGTAAAAAAAAACCCAAAAACAACTCCACACCACAGAAAAATAGACTATTCAAAGCATTCATTAGAGTGTTATGAAAAACATGTTATAGTTTTCTAGTGTTGCCCTGGAATGGTGTGGAAAACTGCAGACAGAGGCTTCACTGCTTTAGGCTGCTATATGGCCCACAATCAACTCCCTGGGAATCATCCATGTAGTTTGCATTGAGAACTGACCTCACATACTGCAGGGATTTGTTCACTTCCATTCTCTGCACACATGTACCAAAAGCAGTCAGGAATGCATTGCAATTCACTCTTAATCACATGATGTAAGTGTACCAGCGCCTGTTCCATGTAAGCTTAGTCCAGACAAACAAGATGTCTGCTCAAAATCATTTCACTGATCATCTGACCACACTTAAAGGCTAAAGCTTTATTTTCCCATGTTTTACCACTTTTTCATGACTTTGTCTCATTTCCTTGTCCCCCTCCACACATAACATTGCTGTTTAAGACTGTGTGTAGTATCAAAGAGAAAAGACCATTAGACACAGCGCAACCCTATGAAAGACGAAGACTCAGCCAGTTAAGAGACCTGCACTGACATTCACATGCTGGGGGGAAAGAAAAAGGGGCACAAGAGCACTAATGTGCAACAAACAGGATTGCAGACAAATCTTGTATCTATTTCTTAATGTAAGGAACCGCCTTTGGGAACAGACCACTTGTATGCGAGGCACCTTCATAAGAAGCAATAATGGCACCTGACATTAACAGGTTAAACATTGCCACCAGTGATAACTTCCTTTTACCAATATAAAAGACTTTGACCTCTCCTACAGTAATAAATCTATTCGGTATCCAGTACCAGAACTAACTAGCAGTAAAAAGGTTTATCCTTCTATAAAGTGGAGGGTTCGTGGGTTTTCATTAGAAAATAGAGTTACTTCCACAGTCAAATAAGGGCCAGGAAGATGAAGGCACAGTACCTTCTCATTGGTGGTGGTAGCCGAGACATCAATTTGTTTTTTCAAAGGGAAACTGGATATTGCCCATACTGGTAAAATATAAAAGTCAACTTTTGCAGAAGCACTAAAGAGATACACTTTCACTTCAGAAAATTCTGACCTATTCAAATGATACTTCTAACTCTAAATAATACCTAAATCCCCCAGTTTCACAATGCTTCAAGCACAAGCCAGCTGACCGTGCTGGAAGCGTAAGTACAGCCAAGGCATCTGCTTTTACTCAGTGAAATGTTAAATAAGCACTTTTCAGCAAGGACGTTAGACCAATCACTCAATACTACAGCTGTCTTGTTCGTTCTTAGCAAGAATAAAAACAGCATTCTAAACTACTCTGATATTCATTCCATCAGAGCAGCACATTTTACTGCAGTGTTAAGAGATGCAAAGGGATGCCCCCAGATGCCCTCACTGTTCACACAGGGCACAGCATCAGAGGCTGCTGCAAGTTGCTGCTCACCTTTGCTTCACACTGATGTGTCCTCTGGGCAGACAAATACTGTAGTCAGAACTTAACTTGAGATTTAGGAGACTACATGTGTACATCATTTTTCCTAACATTCCTTTGGTCCTGTCTTACATAAGCAATAGAGAACAGAGAAGCACCTAGGACAGAGTGTTTGGGCTTGAGGCTGGTATGTCAACACAGCACACCTGCATGAAATAGAAAGGGATAACACCATCCTCAGAGGTAGACTGGCAACATTTGTCTGAGTACAGTGTCGCATTAGCACAGCTACCTTGCTGTTGCTGCTGTTCCCACACTGCTCCAGGCAGCACTCCTCACTCACAGATGCGCCCCCCAGCACCCCGATGTTAACTTGCAATACCTCATTTCTCTTCTGCTTGTTCTTGACACCGAGTTTTGCGAGTCAACAGTATGATGTAATCCTTTAGTGAAGAGATCCAAATATTCTTGTTACTGAAACAAAACTAAAAATCTGTACCTTGGGCAAGCCAACTACAAGTTTTACAAGTACTATTGGGTAATAAGACACAGCAATTTCCTTGGTTGCTCTTCATTTATCTGATTTGGCCTTTGTTTATTGGCAGTCAAACATCAATATCCCAAAAGAAAAATGTCAGTCTCTTCAGAAAATACTGCCTGATAAGTGGCAAGAATGATAGATCAGATCAATCCCAGATCTTCAATATCAAAGGTTCCATTTCTCAGAGAGTCACCTTTCCTTGCACTCATTTTCATGAATACTGCTTTAAGAGCCTTTAAGTGAATAAAGTATTAATGCAAATGGAACAAACACAATTAAATTTATGAAATTAATTTCCCAGGGTAGCTGCAATGTCAGTTGACAGTTTCAGATGAAAATAAATAGACTTCATACCACAATATATTAAAAATCTAGCACAGTCATCCTCACTCCAGTTGGCTTTTAAGACAGAATGATGTGGGAGGGTTTTTAAAAATAAAAAAAAAAAATTAAAAAAAACCACTTTCTTGCTTTTGTGGCAAACATCAGCATTTATGCCAGCCTGAGCAACAATGAACTCCATATTTTCAAAAAAACCCACCAGTTTTGAAGTCTACTTTAGTTAATGCTGAAGTAATGGAGAAAACAGTATTAAATATTAATTCCATTCAAAAGCAGAATTGACCTGAGGAGATGTAACTAGCCACATAAATCCATATTACCACCATACAGCAGACATCTCAAGACTATTCATACTCCATAGATTGTTAGTTCTGCGTATTCATGAGCTAATGTTACAATACATTAGAAAGGACTGACAAATGAAAAATAGCTGAACTATTTTAAAAGCTATATATTTCACTAAAGTATCTCTCATACATTGATAATACAGCAATAGCAGTGTTAATTGAATTTTCATATTGAAGCAATGAGACAAAGGTAAAATTTCAGCATGTTTATGGTTTTAAGCACACACATCGTACCTACAGAAGTCTTCACTGATTACTCAGAGTTGTTTTGAGACAATGGTATTTTATTTAACAATGATGTAGGGAAATTATAAATATTTACATGAAGAGTATTACTTCATTTTCAACTTGTGCAAACTATTGTGTCAACAGAACAGAGACACTGCATTGCATGATCTTTCAGAAGAAGACGCAGAAAGTGCACAGAAAACTGCACTAAGCATAAAAAAGGATCTGCTAATGAATATGAAAACTGTCTACAAAAAGAAAAGCTAGAAACCACAAATGAAGAATGAAAACAAAATTAATGTGATTTTGCCCATTGGCAGTTAACAGAGTGATACTCCACTGTAAGGCTTAAACCATTAAACTGCCATTCTGTTGCCCTAAGAGAACTCAGCATTATCAACAGATCAAGATAAGTTTAAAATAAAAGAATATATTTCACACTCGGCACTGTAGCACCTAGCAGATAAATACAGAATTTCAGGGTACCAAGCAGCAGTCCTCCATTCAGACATCTCTTACCTCTGTAGTTTGTAGATGCAAAAGTCGCAAAACAGAGCCTTCTGAAAACGTTTTGAATACTTCAGTCAAAACACATATTTATTGAGCATAACAAAAGGAAAGGAATTTACTGAAGTGCTACATAAGCAGCAACGAATCACATTTTGGCATATAAAATCATCATAAATTAACTAGCTAATAAAAAATTCACTCCTAGCCAGTTAAATTACACATAAATACTTACAGCGCCTTTGTTTGCACAGTCAAGAATGGCCAAAGGAAAAAACATTATACCAAAAATATAGGTCAACTATAATATTATAAAAACTTACAGTAGTGTTTCAATCACTAAATCTGAAATTCTGTATCTTTTAACTAACACTGAAAGGCAATAATTAATTTGTACTTTAGAAATCAGAACTATTACCATTTAATAACTGTTTAGAAACTTGCTAGAATCTTGCTGGAGTTCTAATTAAAAAAGCTGAACTATGTACCATTTAATTCTCTTACAGATCTTTATTGAACAATATGGGGTTTTCTTGTTCTAGTTACTATGTCAAAAGGCATATTCTAAAACATTCTAAACCGTTTTATCCCACAACAACAAATGAAAAAAAATTACCAAATTACAGAACTAAAGGAAAGAAGTGTTAACTTCCAAAGTGCACATACTTCGAATAAATCCAGTTTTTCAAGAAAACTGTAAGGAAAAAAACCTGTACACATAATTCCACGTTATTACACAGTTTCAAAAATTAAAGACATTTTATTACTTGCAACTCCTCAGTGCTCATTACGGTAGAACACATCTAACTTTAATATATATTAATAAGTCTTCCCACTTCACAGATGGGAACCAAGGGGGGAAAAAATGCTTTGCTCAAATGAAGAATATAAGGAGGATTGGAAACAGACACCCAATGACAGAAGTGCTTGTCCAGCAGCCTCATTATAACTAATTTCTTCTCAGTTTAACCAAAACTGTTTCGGCTTTTGTATTGTTAGAAGAACTGAAGTCACTTAATTCTCTGGCAGAGGGCACAGAACTCATTGCACTTCAGTTGAGGCTTCAATCTTACTTCTGAGGAAACACGGCTAAGACAAGGAAGGTCAACAAACACATTAACGTTCCCTTGAGGTCTAGAACACTTCCCTACGATAGGCCCAATTGCCACCTGAAGAATTTAAGGCTTATACATTACAAAAGCCAGAAAGTCAACTGAGAGCCTCTGGTGCCAATCCAAAGCTTTACTGACCAGACAAGGATTTGTTGATTCCATTCAGGCCCCTGATTCACTTTCTGTAAACAGAAGGTCCACACCAGCAGGCATTTGTACCAGACTCTTTGCAGCCTTCATGTTTGCCTTGACGTGTGCATCGCCATAGCGTGTCCTCCAAGCCACTTTAGGACAGATGCAGGAGCTTTGCCTGCGCCTGCAAAGAGATGATGCTCTGGGGCTGCACTTCTGCAGCTGTGCTGGAAGTTCTTCACTCCTACAGACCCCGCTGGATGAGCAGTGGGCTCTGGGCCAAGGCCATCCCATTCACAGCAGAATTACATATGGTGATGGACACATAAACACAAAAGTAGGTAAGCCACTGATCCCAAAGTGGGCAGTGAGGAAGAAAAATGAGCAACTCTTCTGTCTTTTCCCACCCACTATCATTATCCCCAGCAACAGAGTCCTCAGCAGTGTTTAGCAACGCCCTCAGACTCATCCTAACTTTCACAAGCCCGTTCAGCTCAGTAACCCAACAGAAAGCTAACCCACCAAGAGAATGGGTTCTGTCAGTTTTCTGAGCAGAGTTGATTTACCAATCAGGCAAGCACTGAACCAGCAAAAGAGGAATTATAGTAGCATGCAGCCAGGAACGGGACAGCCTCTTTCAGCAGCATAGAGTTGGCGAAGCCCATCGTGCAGAACCTCATGTATAAAGCTCCAAAACAAAGAACCAATTCAGGAAAATAGTCACTATAGCATGTGCATTTCCTTCTTTACTTAAGGAGAAAGCCTGCCTTCAGAGTGTAAACCAGTGCATTCAGAGAGACCTGTACCATGTAACCTAACAGCTGTAAGAGGGAACCTTGATTTTAAACGGAGATCATATTAAGGAGTGGTTGAGAAGTTTTGTGTTTCTTCACAAACCAAACTAAGACATGTTCAAATCTATACGATATCAGAAAAACTGTGTTCTACATGAACTTTGCTCAGATGTGATTTTGGTGCTGAATTTTTTCTCCATTTGAGGAAAAAATGCCTCAAGGCATCTACAGTTCAAATAATCATCTTCAAAAGGTACACAAATCACCTTTCTTTTCAAATGATATTATTAAATGTTTTTCAATAATGACAAAGCTGTAAAAAACATCAAACACCTCATGGCAAAATATCATCAATGAACTGCTGTAGGAAAGGGAAAAGGAAAGTTAATTCTTTCAAGACTATACAGAATACAAAATTAATGCTGAGAGCAAGAGCTGTCAATTTAAAAAAAATTCCATATAAATTTAATCAATTTGACTTTGCTTTACAACAGAAGTATGTACATGCATACACTACATACAGGTTAGTGTTGTGTTTCCTTTATTGTCCTCTAACCTGCTCAAATGAAACGCTTACTTCTGTAAACATTAAAAAAATATAAAAGAATAAGGATTTATAAAAGAATAAGGATTTATAGTGTCTAAATTTAAGCTTCATTGATACAAAATACCAAAAATGCAAGTTGAGCAAAACCGGATGGGCAAAAATTTCAAAGCTGACAATAGCATTTCTGCAAACTTCACAAACATTTCAAGAACAGAGCTGACTGCAAGATCAGTTTAAAAAAAAGATATTCTGTGCATAAGGTTACATATATCACAGCAAAATACACAAGTGAGAAAAGATGACAGCATGTAGTTACTCTAATAACTGAGACAGAGCATCAAAAAATGAAGGGAGACAGAACAAGTATCATTCTATGATACGTATCATTTGAAGAAGCAGCCAAGAAATTAAACAGACTTCAAGAGTTACTGAACAGATCCAAGAAAAAGTTGAACACTTCGAGCAGAATAAAGGTCTTTTTATGCTGCATTCTAGCTGGAGTATATCCTAGACAAGCCAGAAAGCAGGAAGCAGCTTAATGTGACATTTTCATTTAAAGAGGATAAAAAATGGGAAAAACACAAAAACTGTCTAAAATATAAATGGATTTGCCTATTTGAAAGATTTGACAGTTTGTCACATCTAAGTCTCTGTAGTCTCTCCACTCTTGCAAGCCATTCAAGGCGGCGACGAAGCCTCAAACCCTGCACAGGCACACACGTTATGCTCTTTTGTTCAGCAAGGGGTAATTACACAAGACTGTGGCTGGATGTTAGGCCCACTGGTAGAGTAACTAAAACCTGCAATGTAGGCTCACAGCCTTGCCAGGCACAACAAAACATTTGCTTTCACACAAATATTTGCCAAAAGCAATAAAATGCATATTTGAAAATAGTACTATATTAGTAACAGCAAACCAAAATACAGTCCTTTGAAGACAGCGCAAGGAGAAAACACAGGGGGAGGAAAAAAAAAAAAATCCCATAAAATTTAAAGGGACTAAGTACCAATCTGTCAGAACAGACTTTATACTGCCTCCACTGTACTGTTCAGGCACTCTCCTGACTATACACAGGAAGGCAGCAAAGAGTCCATAATCTAAAAATACGTGCTAGGTATCATGCTAGTACTTCACAGTCTTAAGTAAATCTGAGTTTAAGTGCTTCTTAACACAGAAGACATATCACTCCCATTCCACAGGCCTGGGAAAAACATAAAAAAGCTAAATCAAGAAAACGTGAAACCAAGAAGTTCACCAAAAACTTCAAGATCTGAGAGTGCATATTTTCTTTCACAATCCATGTAACAGCCTTCAGACACACTTACAGCCAAGGGGAAAGGCACTCCCAGAGCAGACCCCAGCTGGCAGAGGGCAATGGGTCTCCCTCAAACCTGTCCCTTAGTCACGGGACTGGGTGAGCGTGCAACTAAATCCCAGAGCAGCATGGTTGTTGCCGGTCCCTGCTGGCTCGCTTATTTTCCATTTTTAGGGTTTCAGACTGTCAAAGCAGTTCAATGCTAGCACAGTTCTTCTACCCCTTACATGACAGAGCTCAATCACAGTGAAACTGTGGAACTTTTTGGAGGTCAGGATTCAAGAAAGCTACTAATGGTCTGTCCCACCTTTGAATCAGGCAGTCCTTTGCTCCGCACAATTCCAGAAACTAGTTCACCCGTACCCCAGTGATCCTGACGCACAAGGCTGGCACTGAAGTTAAGCCTGCACGGAACCTGAGCAATTGCCAGGACAGACCGAAAGAGCAACTACACAAACGCAGAAGAACAGTTGGAAGAGAGAGAACCTGTAACCACGCAAACACCTCCGGGGGATCTCTGCACCTTTACTGCAGGCACTGGCCGAGTTTTGACAAACTTGTATTACGCTGCCGTAACCCAAAAGAGCTGTTGTGCATCTCGCTCCGAACAACAGCACTGGCAAGAGCAGTAGTAATCTAGACAAAAATATTGACGAGGGGCTGTTTTAAAGGAACAACAACTCCACTTTGACCAGCTTTTACGGCTCACAAAGCCCTTTTCACCGTTTCTATTACACAGCGCTCCGAGCCGGCAGAAACCCACGGCCACCCCAGAAGCACGAAAACACTCGCGCGCAATAATTCCTGTTAAGTAACACCTCTCCACGCAACCCACTTTGCGCCGGCGGCTCGCCTTTTGCCGCCGAGCAGAAGAAAGGCGGCGGGGGTGGGAACAACAAGCGGAGGTGCCGCGGTGCCCGCTCGGTCGGTGCCTGCCCGGCAGGGGGCGCGGGCGGGGCCGCGCTGTTGTTGTGGCCGCTCGGGGTATTTAAACGCCGCGCTGTCAATCAGGGCCCGCTCGGCGGGGGCGGCCCCGCTCGGCCCCCGCACCCGGCCCGGCCGAGCCGCCGCCGCCACCACTGCGGGCCCGCAACTTGCTCCTTTGTTCAACTGCCCCTCAGTCCCCACCGCCGCCGCCTCCTCTCGCTCGCGGCGGCGGCCGCCGGGCCTCTTTATTATCCGCACGCCCGGGTCGCACGGCACACACGCCCCGGGACCGGGCTGGAAACGTCAAAGCGGCGCGGGGCGAGCGCGGTGCTGCTGCGCTGCCCGCGGCCCCGGCACACGGCGGGGGCAGCCCGGAGCCCGCACCGCTGCGCGGGGAGACCGCCCTGTCTCGGCAGCGGCGCCGGGGGCACACGCGGCGCCCCCGCGCAGCCCGCACAACTTCGGGGTGG
>JAWWMO010000043.1:59120861-59136478 GCA_035047845.1 Dendrocincla fuliginosa
CCCCCCTGGGCTGCACCATCCCCGTCCCCCCTGGGCCGGGCGGCCACATCCCCGTCCCCCCGGGGCCGGGCTGCCCCATCCCCGTCCCCCCGGGGCCGGGCTGCCCCATCCCTGTCCCCCCGGGGCCGGGCTGCCCCATCCCTGTCCCCCCGGTGCATTCCCACGCTGCCCAGATGGAGCCCTCGTTTCTGGTCAAGCTCTCTGCACGCTGTCCCATTGCACGCCGTCACCCTGCCTTTCAGGACACAAGAGTAACACTGATGCTTTCATTATGTCATCCAGAACAAGAGAGTTTAAAACGGAGTTGTTTTCCTTCCTGTAGACTTCCAAGGACCTATAGAGATTATGTTCTATGAGGAAACGGGGGCTCATGTCCCCCGCGCCAAACGAACTAATTTAAAAGCAAAACAATAAATATGTTGAAGTGCGTGTTACCGTGAACATAACTGTAATAGACTAACATTGCCTACAGCATTATAATTTTATATCCCATGGCTTCAACCACCAGTAGCCACAAAGAAAGCAAACGCTGTACATTTGTTTGGCAGGGGGAAGCTCAGAAGTAAATGTTTCCTTTCCAGGCTGTTATTGTGAAGCTTGCTAGTGTTA
This sequence comes from Dendrocincla fuliginosa, assembly GCA_035047845.1. Taxonomy (NCBI): domain Eukaryota; kingdom Metazoa; phylum Chordata; class Aves; order Passeriformes; family Dendrocolaptidae; genus Dendrocincla; species Dendrocincla fuliginosa. The sequence continues at coordinate 59,121,471 of JAWWMO010000043.1, forward strand.
ACGTTTATATAAGACAGCAACATGAGATGATGATTTGGCAGCAAATTGGACAGCAAAGAAATGTAAAACAAATAAATCCAGCATGCAGGCTCTGTGGCTGAATGGAGAACGAAATAGATACAGAAAGGAAATGTAAAGGATATCTTCAAGAAACACCAGATTCTTGGATCAAGCCCTGACCTATTTAGAAAGTGCATGAGGTTCTGACCTGCAGGATGTTGCCAGTGGGTGTTACAGTACTCTTTTTGTTATCCAATACATCCCAGTATTTTCAGCAATTGAAAATGTGGCCATGGACTCATCAGTTCCCTAAAACACTGATGTTAAGTTTACGAGGGGTAAGAAAAACCACTAAGGGAACAAATGTTGGTTTCAGGAAATAATACATACCAAGAGGCTTTCTCATTAAAAATATTGTTTCCCTTTATTAATCTGATTCAAAAGCATGCCTAGGAAGTTGCTTTCGAATGGTAGGGACTGCAAGCTCTTGTGTAATCGATTAGAGGTAATATAACAACTACCAAGTGGCGACTGTTCTAGTTAAAGCTGTTGTTCTGTGGTTGTGCAGCAGTGTCCGTGTACGTAGCCACTCTGCAGTCTGAAATGGGCGATGCCTTGCACCTTAGTTTGGTGTTCCTAGGCTGTCACGTGGCCGGTCTTATCTGGAAGTTGCAGTTACCAGCTGGAGCGATGACTGCATCCAAATTGGCGATCAAAGTGCACACGTGTTGTATTTCAGGAGACGTCGTCAAAGGACAGAGCCCTTAGTCCCTTCGGTAAGGCACATGGCCGGGTATTCCCTTAGAGATGGGGAGAGGCTGCCTGAGGTGTGCTGCATGGGAGGAGACCTGCCTTGGCTCAGGGTGACTCCAGTGCTACTGGGTTGGGTAAGGAAGTGTTCATTTGACACAGAAGAAAGCTGCCCATCGATGAGAGTGCAAAGAATGAGGAAGCAGGCTGGTCTCAGCACCCTGTGGGTCCTTCCCCTCACAGGCCTTGATTACAAAGAAAAAACTTTTTTTTTTTTTAAAGAAAAGTTGTGCTCTCAAGCGTGCAAAATAAAGCTTGCCATATAATAAGCACTTTGTCTACTGCCACAAGCAACATCATTTTGCCATTGTGATTTATTTCAGAACAAGGTGTGTTAGTGATTCAGCCTGCTGTGGGCACTCCTTAAGCAGGTGGGGAATACCGACTTCATCTGTTGCAAAAACAGCGGCATAAACCAGCAGTGTCTCACTCAGTCTGATCTGCCCTCTGTCAGCTTTTCTCTTTTCAGGTTTTCTTTCCAACTACACTAAGCTATACTTGAATACAGCATAGCAAAAGTTCAGAAAAGCTCAGGGCCACACACCAGAAGAATTACTAAAGCACTTTTAATAAGTATTGTTCCCAGAAACTTGGAGAGCTTTTCTATGACAGTCTTATTAAATGCAGTTCAGAAACAAAAAATGCAATACCTACCTTCAGCGTAAATAAATAAATTAAGAAGTTTAAAATCCAATCCCAGAGAAACTTCAGAAGGAAGCTCATTATTCACAGCAACACAATGACACCTGAAGACACCTTGGGCCATAGCACTCTCCATTCTTGTCTCCCAACCAGCAAGACACACCAGCATGAAATACAGGGTACAGTCTGCCTTGTAGTAGGCAATATAAGGTTCATGTCCTTGGCCTCTGACTGAGCTGTGACTGCCAAAAGCAGGGGAGTCAGCAGTCCCCCACGACTGGGGTGGGCTGAAGAACCAGCTCTAGAGCAGCAGGTAGCTCTGGAAATCCAGAGGCTGGAGGAACAACCCTGGGGACAGTGATGAAGAACCGGTGGGAGGGCTGTGAGAAATAAGCAGGCAGGAGCAAAGAAACTTGTTTTAAGAAAGCAGTGTGATCAGTGGAACACACCATGACCCCCTGCTTGCTCACTGATGTACAGACACTGTCACATGTCAGACACCCTCACTCCATGCTCTGGGTTACACCCAGCCTACCATCCCCTCAGCAGCTGGAGCAAGCCAGCTGATCATTCAAGCCATGCCCAAACATAATCTTTCCACCCTAAACTCCACCAAAACGTGCCCTGCCCCATCAAGCACAACTTCTGGCAAACACAACTTCCAGCGTCCATACCCAGCAAGCCCCAGTGGCCCCCTCTATCCCCATGCCTGGACTCTGGCAAAGACCTTAGAAAACATATGGCTGGGGCTGGCAGGGGTGAGAGGCTCTGGCACTCAGAGGTACAGGCCTGTATGTAAAGACACTTTAGTGTCTTCAGACACTAAAGTCAAGGTTACGGATTGGGACACTGAGGACTAAAGAGCACTGTCTCTTTCTTTGCTCCTCAGGGCAGGCCTGAGTGCTGGGATTCAGTAAAGTAGAATGCTTCTAGTTATGTTTCAAGAAGTGCTGACTGTTAGTTTATGCTTAAGGCTAGAATGCGGCTGTGGGGTAAAAAGGGCTTAAAGTGCAGGATTATTCCTGAATAATGTGAGGATTGCAGAGAAATTATAAGGCCTGGTATCCAGTTCTTGTCATTATGAGATAGGGCTGCAAAGGCACTTGAGCCAGCCACATCAAGTGGCTTTCCATTAAGTCTGTAGGGATGATGGATGTGCTCAGCCTTAAGCTTGGGGTGAAATATTGCCATGGGTAGACAGTGGAAGGTAGAGAAAATTCCAGGAATAGGGAATAAATATTAGGACTGAAGAACTAGAATGATAGAAAGATGATACAGTCCTCTAACACTATAATACATGCTTGTGCATATACGGGTCAGGTATGGCTCACTGTTGTATAGGTCATATGGAGTCAGGATCATAGTGGGGTTTGCATCCTGGTATTAAGTACAGGTCACATTAGCCAAGGCCATTGCTAGGGATTGAGCATGGGAATTCTGTGGTTGAAGGTAGCAATCAAATAAGCAGAGTGTACAGAAGTCATTTCACCCTGCATGCTCCACAGAATGAATCTTTAGGCACATCATCTTCACAGACAACTTTTGCTGTGCAACATCCTCCATCCATTAGTCTGTTATTCTCTAGCCATTCACAGATCTTTAGCAAGGTCCGTGGTGGGCTGAGGGCTGCTATCAGCAGGGAAAAATGGTTTGTTGGTGGCTCTGGGATGCTGGGCTATGATTACAGGTGAGGGTCTTAGTAAAAAACCTGTTCTTATCAAGGACATGACTACCAGCACACTGTGCATCAGCAGAGATGAAGACACAGGAGAAGAGAGCGCTCATCATGCACAAGATCCAAAGTCCATGCCTGGCCTTGTGTATCTCCCAAAGCACATGACATATGCTGTACATGGACGATAAAGAAGGGGGAGCAGGGCAGCGAGGTTGCCAAAAAGGAGAAAGAAAAGTTTTCTAGGACTTCTGGCTGAGCCACATGAAGGTACCCACAAATATGTCTCCTTGACTCTAGGGAGGAGGGGAGAACTCACAGCCATCAGTTTGAGGATGGTGGCTCTCACCCAGCAGGGCAACGTGCTGGTTAAATAAACACCAGGGATGATACTCAGCAGACAAAGAGGTGGCTCAGCAGCAACAGAGGCTAGGGAGAATCACAAAGAGAAATCAGGTATTAATGGCCCTCTCCAGAATAACATGAAAAAAATCACATAAACTATTGGGAAAACATGGGAGTAGAGGTATTTTTCCCATGTTTGGCCATTTCTTCAGTGTATTTTTGTACATTTTGGCAAAGCACTCATTTTTTAAATTACTTATTTTCACATCAAGAGGCTTCAGGCTGACGAAAAGCAAAGCTCCGGACTGAAAAAGTGTTCCAGTTCTCTGTATGAAACTGTCTGAAGCATACCCAGAATTGGCAGTATGATCTCTACATCTGCAGAGAAAATACTGAGTCATGTTGTCAGCCCACACACATCTAACAAAAATAAAAGCAGACCAACGATTCGAGATTCACCCCCTCATCATTTAAACAAAACATAAGTCATTCAGTCATGCCTCATGCTTCAGAGACCTTTAGAAAACACCCAGTGCAGGGAACATTCGCCCACGTTGTACCCACGCACCATTTCAAACCAGCGATGTCATTTGCAACTTGTTCACTTGCGGGTCTGGTCAGCATTTGCCTCAGCATCCTCGGAGGAAGTCACCGAGACTTAAAGGTCTCTGCTGAAAACATGACTCGGTAGCTGCAGCCTCAGCCCTCCTGTTAGCAACGCTGAAACGATGTAACGTAGTGTGCCCAGCTCGAATCCCTGGAGGAGGCAGGAAAGTGCTGTGTGCTTCCTGGCAAGGCAAACTTAAGCCGCAGTTTGTGTAAGATGCTACTGTGCTCTGCCTTCAGGGGTTAATCCTTCACTGAAGCATTGGGTCTCCTGGTGCTGAGCTCCCCAGTCGCTCATTAGACAGGGAGGTGTTAGCAAAAATATCAAGATTTGGGGAATTACCTAGGAAAACCCCCTCTTTTTGCCCCTTCCCTCGTTGTCCCCTAGCAAGGAAAAGCTTGCATTTCACCTGGCTGCTGGCAATCTCTCTTCCTCCTTCAGTTCTAAAAGCTGGTTGAAGTATTCACAGCTGAACCTGGATGTGCGGCAGCCAGCCCAGCTCATGACGAAGAGGGGGACGTCACCACAGGGAGGACGCATGGATGGAGTTACACAATCTGTGTGGTGCTGAAAGCGGCACTGGAAACTTGTCAGGACCCCAAAGGCCAGAGCTAATTTGTATTTCCTATTGCACAGCATGATTTTAATCAGAGCAAAAAGCACCCAGTTGTTTTTGGTACAGGATGTTTTGAGCAGGGACAAGTTAACAGAGCAATTAGGGGCAGGACATGCTCTGAGAACAGCACAGAGAGGAACATTAGATGGGGTAAGGAATAGCAGACAAGTGTTATCAGTATTTCCAATGCTATGATTGCCTAATTCTCCTTATAAGAAGGGGGAAAAAATAGAAAAAAAAATTGCAAAAAGCTTGAAGGCAAATATATTTGAAAAAGCACTTCCCAAAGGTTCTGGATGTGTCACGAAGAAAAACATGGCATTCAGTTAACTTATCTCACTTGCAGTCAGTATCTGACACCAGTCAGGTCTAGGTGATCTCTAACATAAGCTGCTCTGTCTTCAGCTGCAGACAGGTGTGTGAGTTCCTCTTTACAATTAATTTTCTGCCTCGTTGAGAGCAGACAGCACAAAGGACTAGAACAGCCCCCAAGTACAGCTGTTCCCAGCATGGGCTCTCCTCCAGCACCCCTTTCCATGCTGTGACAGCTGGAAAGCAGAAATCAGAAGCCATTTGGTTACCTTGACTCACCTGAGCTCACAGCTATGCCCCCTTCCCAGCACACAGCATTGGGATGCACCCTTGTGTGCCACCAGCATGTGCCAGAGAGGGAATGGGGCCGCAGGTTAAAAGGAGAACGAACATACCTTGACATTTCTGGATGGCTTTGCTTTGTAGTCCCAATAGGTTCACTGGAAACTCAGAGGTGGGTTTGCTGCCTGGGGAGTGCTATCATTGGAGAAAATCCTCCATTTCAGCTTTCCTCTCTATCCACTGGGAATAAATGCTCCTTTCCCCCTCTGTTCAGTTTTATTCCTTGACAGCTGAGAAAAAGAAAGAAAGAAAGAAAGAAAAAAGGCCTGCGACCCTTTATTTTGTTCTGCAGAGTGTATGTCTAGTTGAGGATGGGATGAACTGCATGTCAGGGATATAAAAGGCAGCCTGTCAGACAAGCTCATATGTAGCTTCCTATATTCAGTCCGATAAACCCTATCCCCAGAGCGTTTTCCCCACCAGCTAGCCCCTTCCTATTGTAGCCCCTGAAAGCAGCACCCTCTCTGCTCTCATTCCTCCTCCACATGCTCCTTTACCCCCCTCCCCCACACACATTTGTCCCCCCAACTCAAACAGCTCCCCAAGGAGCTCAAACACCACCAATGTTCAGGGATGGGAAAAAGGGAAGACAGAGTCAGCTGAATATGCAAACAATCCTATTTGCACCCCAGCATGTACAATCCAGGTCTTTGTCAGCATGATGGAGTGCACTCCGTTCAGTTTGTTTTCCTTCTGTGGTATTATCATCCACACCCTTCCCATATGAGCATTATTAAGTGCTGTACCTGAATCAGCCTTTTCAAGATAGAAGCTGACTGCTGCCTATTTGCTTTGTTTAAAAATTATAGCCAACCATAAAAAGTAGTGTAGAATCTACAGCTGCCACTGAAAAAAAAGGGGAAAAAACGGAAAAAAGGCACACCGAAAGCATTTTGCTGGTGTCACTAAGGCACTGGATGAAAGCCTTTTCAGTTGCAGGCGCAGCGAGCAGCCGTGCTTGGACACAGCCCGGTGTGCTCGCAGAGTGATGCTCTTGCCCTCCGAGGGGTGTGTTGCCGAAGCTGCCTGGTGCCCGCCTGCCTTCACGCACCGTGTGCGGGTACCACACAGTGCCACCTCGCACGGCCCTGCACAGACGGACACCGCGGGTGGGAAGGACATCGGGGCAAAGGCGCAAAGCGCTTTTGCAGCTGCGGGGAGGCAGTGGCAGCCCCCGGAGCAGCACCGGCAGGGCCGCAGGCCCGGCAGACAATAGCTGTCTCCCTGCTCTCTCTCTCTCTCCCTCACGGCCGCATCCGACGGAGGAGTCTCATGAATCAAGTCAAACACCCAGCGACAGGCTGGGGAAATCCATTAATATGCGGCCGCAGCCGCACGCCGCCAGCCCCCTGCCTTGCGCGCCGCTCACCTGCCTGTCTCACCCCTGGCAGCGCTCGGGAACAAAGGAGCAGGGAACGACGGACGGCAGCGACTGCCCCCCGAGTGGAGGGAGGCATCGGGTGGAGACAAAGCCCATTTGCCTGCCGCCATGGGTGTGAGGAATGCTCCCGCTCGCCCTATTGTCTGGGGTCCTTTGTGCTCCTCCACCGCCCCAGTCCCCAACCGCACAGGCAGGAATATTGGGAGCAGGACAGACACGGCTTTGTTGGAGGGAGCCCTCGCATGTGAGAAGCGGCCCTGCCGTACGTGCCCGTCTGGCACAGGGTCCCGCTCCTCCTGACCCGGAGCGCAGGTGGGGAGCAGGGGGCTGTGGAGCGGGGCAGGCAGAGCCACCCCGCTCCTCCGTGCCCACGGGGCATCCAGCAGCCCCTTCCTGCTCTGCCCCCTCCAAAGACTGACCCTGTGATGCCTTCGGGAGGTGGGGAATGGTCTCCGGGTCCTGCGGAGGGGATATGAGGGCTGCCCTACCCCCGCCACCGCTGGTCAAAGGCCGGAGAGCCTGGCCAGGCTGCAGGAGGGAGCGGATCTGGCAGCGCGGACTTTGGGGTGCACTGAACACCCAACACGCCACCCATATCCCTCCCAGCCTTAGGAGCAGCACAGACACCTCTGCCAAACCTCAACTGCTTTTGTCAAGCGGTGGCTGTCACACCCCCCGTCTGCGGCTGCAGCACTGCACCACTGGTGGTGGGACACAGATTGCCTTGTCTCAGGGCAGAGCTGGAATTGCCAAGCCCTCCCGAGGGGTCAGTCCCCAGCTGCAGCACACTGCTCAGCTCTCCTCCCACTGTCACTGCACACTGGCGTCGGAATGACCAGGACAGAGAGAAGGAGGGGAAAGCCAGGTCCCTCCAGCGCGGGGAGCAGGGTGTCAACACGATGCCCGTGCCACTGCCCAAAGGACTACAGCGCTGCCAGGTCCCACAGCAGCTGTAACTAGACCAGCTCCAGCGAGAGACCCACGGGGAAATACTGCTCATCTGGGCTCAGCACACTGGCTCATGCAGTCCCTGTCTTGTCTCACCTCAGCTGCCTCACAGCTCTCTGCTCACGCATCCAACCTTAGCCACACACAGGAACACCCGCCATATGGTCTCATTAGAACAATATGGCCAGTGGGATATAAGTAAAGAAAGAGCAATAAGATCCAAACACCAGGGAAAAACTTGTTCCTGAGGAATGATACATGCCTGCTCCACTGTTGGGACAGCAGTGCTGGGAGCTCTGACACAGAGAACAACAGGGTCCAAGAACAAACACTGTACGGACACTGCTGATAGAGCTTGAGGATGTCAATAAGGGACAGGGATGGTGAGCAGGCAACATACAACTAAAGAGTTCATTTCTCATTTATATGCTGGGAAAACATTTTCTGGTACCAAGGAATGTTGTTAATGAGGAAGAAGCTATCCAAAGTTCAGTTTCTCTTCCCATTTTCTCATATTTGTTATATTTTAAATAACTTCTAAGTAGTTCTGGCAAAAAAGCTCTTATGGCCACCAACAAGGAGGTTTCCAGACAAACTTTGTTCAGGAATCCATTTTTGCTAAAGAAAACAGTAAAATACCTATTAAAAAGAAAGAGTAGAAGCCATGAATCTAAACAGTATCATTTCCTTCTCTGAGTTTTTTTTCTTCACCATGATGCCTCAGCAGCTCTTGTAAAGTAGATCTGTGTTTCATAAGCAGGAGTCATACTGAGCTCAGTGGACAAGAGACTCCCAATAACACCTAAGTTGCAGAATCAAGGCAGTCGTTTCCATAGCCACCAAATAAGAGGAGACTGTGAGGGCAGATAAAGCAAAAAGCCAGATATTAGTAAAATACCTTCACCTTGCCAAAAGTCAAAGAAAGCGGAAAGATTGGAATTGGGCAGGAGGTCAGTGGCAGAGCACTTGGCCTCTCTCCATGCCTCTTCCATGACATCTCCCTGTGTCCCCTGGCAAACAGGACACAGTGCCTCTGCTCCCCCCAGGCCAGCACCCAGCTGGTGTTCCTGCAAGGTGGCATTTCAGCAGCTGCATCAGCCCAGGGCTGAACTAATACAAGAGCCCTTTTGGCACCCAAGCCTGGACGCGCTGCCTGAGTCAATGAAGCTGAAGGGAATGGGATGGGGTGTAACAAGGTGCCTCTTACTGAAAACCAGGCAACTTCACCCAGGCTGCCTTCAGCTCCTGCAGGGCACTCGGGTTAGTTTGTAACTTATTAACGCCAGCATTGGCGTGATCAAAGTTCAGCACGTGTTCAGTTGCTCTTCTGGAACAGCGGACTTGAAAGAAACACTGCGAGGTTTCCTAGGAATGGAAGAGACATGGAGAGAAGGCATCCCCTGCCCCATCTGCTTAGAGACATCCACTGCATCACACTGGGTCAAGACAGGGTTCATTCACCACCTGGTGCCGGAGGAGCCAGCTCTGCTCAGCAATTGCACCCTTCTCCACCAAGCTCCCTCCTCCTCTTGCGACAAAACAGTTTTGTTCACCAGTGGTGCCTGAAAGGGCCCTGGGCTTAGGAGGAAATTCTCTGCCAAGAAGGCAGAATTGCACTGCATCTCTTAAATGTCTCCCCTGCAGCTGGAACTTTACCTTAATCTAAATTACATCTCTAGTGCCCCAGTTTAAAGGGTTCAATCGATGATGTCACTTGGAAAATTAATCGCTTTGCCGCTGGACAAGCCGGGATGGGTGACAGTGTCAGCACTGCACCGCAGCATCAGATGAGAGCAGCAGGGCTGTTTCTCCCAGGAGCAGGAGTTGACTGCAGAGGGACTGCTGCAGTTCCCACAGCCAGTCTCTTTGTCAGGCCACTCAGCCCACACAAGCAAAGCCAGGTCACCTGCAAAGGAAACCAGGGGTTCCCAGCAGTGATTTTCTATCTGCTGCCTGCTGTGCTGACAGCTGTTCCTGAGGGGCCTTTCCTTGGGAGGCAGAGAAGGGAAGAGCAACCCTGGCAGACATGAAACACAGGAAACTTGCCCCATTGGAGGCAACAAGGGTAAAAGCAGAGGACCCACAAGAAAGACACAGTGGAAAGGAGGCTCTTATAAACGAAAGCACTGAGAAAGGTGAGAGTTCATTGCTGATCAAACCTGGGAGAGAAGCGCTGACAGATGAAGCTGAGAATGCAGTCTTTTAAAGGTATCACTGGACAGGATGGCACCAAGAACAAAATCAAAGAAAGGGAGTCACTGAGCAGGTGGCATGCTTTGACTCCTAGCTGGCCTGGGATCACCACTATTTACCCTGGCATACGCCTGTTGCAGTGATCAAGTTACCCAGTGAAAAGAGGTTACACGGCAATTATAGCACAAGCAGCCAAACATTCTCTGCTACCCTCAGCTTCCCTGCAGGCTCACAAGCAAAAGAACCAAACAGGTTTCATTTGCTGTGCAGTTACTGCCCAAACCAGCATGGGTAATAGCCTTGGACCTGGTAGCCAAGAGACAAACCTACACCAACTTACAGAACAATGCACAGGAGTACTTGTTTACTTATCCAAACCTGTGGATGTCTAGAAAGCATACAGTTCTGTTGGTTCAAGTGGTTTTATTTATATATTTTATAATTAACAGTATCTGTGGATTATTCTTTGTAAGTACCTGTGCTCCCTGAAGGTCAGAGTTTAGAACATCCAAGTAAAGTTCCTGGAAGCATTCTTCATTTTTGAGCATTTTGTTGGAATGATCAGTGATTTATCAACCACTTCTGGCAGTTATTGAGAACATGCTGCTATTGCTTATGCTGACCCACAAAGGGCCACTATTTCAGCCCTATTAGAAGTGAGATGTTCATTGCTATTCTGATGGTACCAGTGTCTATTGCCAAACCTGCATGGACACATCACCCGCCACCTCTTAATCAAAGGCAGGGTTTGGGAGGAATGAAGTTCAGAGTTGATTTCTTTCTGTGTGCTATTAAGAGGCATCACTAAACATTCACCACACTTCCAAGTGCACTTATTGTCTGGTGGGAGAGAGCATCCCTTTTCTTTCACGCTTGCAGAAGCAAATACAATTGGAGAAAGGAACAAAGTTCCACTTCTGCAGCCACTTACCAGAAGAAATGGTGCATTTTTGGCCATCAGGATGATTTTTTCCCCCTGCTTATCAGTTACTGAGGAGAAGGGAAGAGAAACCTCAGCCACAAAGAGGAACCCAGTCTCTGGAACACAGGCAAAGAGGATGCTGTCAAACATTTCAGGAAACACTGTGGGAAAGAAGTTTTGAAACTTTTGATTTCTTCAAGAAAATGAACTGCCTGTTCTAACTAGAGGAGAAATGGTCAGTGAGCCCTCTCTGTCCTGGGGAAGTTTCTCTTACAATATTCAATACTGTAAAGAGCTGCAGAGGATGGAACACTCTTGACTGGATTAATTCACGAGGTAAACATTATATTTTTTCCCCATGGGAGTTAAACTAGACTCATGCCCTTGCTTCTCTGGGGTTGATGAGGAGCGTTTGAAACTCTGGAGCTTGCACAAGGAGCACAGGCGCTGCTGAGCCCAGGACCACCCCGGAATTGCCCAAGTGGCATCTTTGTGGGAGAAGTCAAATACTTCAGATTCCTTTTTCAACCAGGCTACTTATGCTTTGGATCTGTTTTTGTTAAAGCCTTCTTATTTTAATTAAGAAAGTCCTTGTTGAAAAGCAGTACCCTGTCCCTTTGGTTACCATTAACATGTGTCTGCTGAGATCGACAGCAAGCCTTTGAGATGCCAAAGGCTGAACTCAGCAGTTCTCAAGGAGTTCTAAAAACCCTTTAAATGTACCATGGGAGAATGATCATACTCTCAGCAACCTGAGGATCCAAAACAACCCTGAGAAATTCAGCTTTTGGGTCAACAGCACTCTCACGAAGCACAGGAAGGGGACTGCAAAGCTCTGTCCTGGGGAGGAATAACAACAGGCATCAGCATGGGCTGAGAGCAGACTGACCAAGTAGTCACCTGACAGAAAAAAAGCTGGGAGTTACAGGCATGCCAAGTGCTGTATGAGCAGTGTGCTCTCATTGCAAACATGAACTGCATAGCAGGCAACGTCAGGGGCAGCGTGGCCAGCAGGCCAAGGGGAAGAGATAATTCAACATTGCTAAGGCTGCACCTGGAACAGAGCTGGAATAGCAGGCTTCATGAATGTTATGAGTCCTAGAGAAGAGCAAGGGCTTCTTGGAATATCTGTTCATTTTTATTATTAGAGGAGAGAAAATGAAGGAAAACCCCAGAAGTGACAATTTTCTCCCAGTTCCTGTGTCTTTATAAGTGGCTCTTGTCATGTTTAGGCTGTGTATGTGAGAAAGAGAGGTGCTCTTTCAAAGAAGAGTTTCTTGTAGGAAGACTTAAAGGCAACTAAGTTCTGTGTTGTCCAGGGAGCAAGACAGTGTCACCAGCAGCCCTCCTGCTGCTGGTGAAAAAAGGAAAAAAAGGAAAATCAAATGCATGACTGACAACCTTCCTGCCCTCCTGCAACCTTACCAGCATCATAGCACAATTTGTTTGAGATGGCAGTGGACTGATAGGTGGTTTTGACAGGGTAAGGTGGAGAACATCAAATAGGGGAAAATACGTCTACACTGAACTGGTTATGCAACCCTTGATCTCCTTCAGAGAAATGCACTACCTTTAATCACCAGGTGCCTGTTTCCAGTGCAAGCCCAGTAGGTAAACAGCCACAGACAGTGTTTGTAGCAGAAAGGCAAAACAGAAAGGAATTTTATCCACCCAGGACAGACCCCTGCCTGGGACAGCTGGGAGACCTCTCTCGCAGTCAAACACTGACACCACCTAAGGTCTAACCTGCTCATGTACCTACTGTTTCTCTGCTCACACTGGCTGAGGCTGGTTTTCACCACTGGAAACAGAGACACCCATTTGCATTGAGCACAAGTCGGTGTTCAGTAACTATTATTAAAGGCAACTGCTGCTCAAGCAGGCCCAATAAGAGTTTGGCTGGCCAGGCTGACAATATTACTGATAAAGTAGGTGAGCCCTCCTGCTTAGTCCAAGGGGAACAACCAATTCAGCATCTCATCAATTTGGGCGCTTGCATACAGCCTATAAATCTCGAGTTTTTGACTGCTGCTCATGGATTTTTATCCTCCCCTCCCTTCTTGCTTCTTATCCCTCCAGGAGCCCACTGTCCCTCCACACAGGATGAGAATTTTTCTGAGGAGAACATCAGCACTTCTCCACAAGACCTCCCAGGCACAGGAGGTGATGGGCAGCAAGACAGCCAAGCCTAATCCACACACGCTACGTGGGTTTTTTCATCCCATTCCCTCCTTTTACAGCCTAAGTGTGAGAGACTCAGGCCAGACCTCAGCTTGCATCTGCAGCCTGGGATTATGATCTGAAGCATAATATTTCTTTATGAGCAAATTATCACTGAGACTTCAATGTGCTGTTGGCCTTTTAAAAAACTAAGCGTTTAGTATTTTTATTTCTTTCTGCTTTGCAGTTTATGGCTCTCATAAATCAGGTGACAGGCTGTGGCATAGAGGGCTGATCTGATCTGTGGGAACAAGGAAAGAGGCAGGGCAAGGGAACACTGACTGAGTCATTAACGAGTGGGGCCCTCTGTTCCCTGCTGTAAGCACCTCCATGGGGAAGACAGGATGCTGCCCACCTGAGGCAGTGCTCACACCAGTTGGCAGCACTTCCTTCTCTGACACTGAGTTAAAAAACCTCACTTCTTCTGTGCCACACTTCTCTCTCTCCCAAGAGTGAGAACAGTGATACATCCACTACCATTCACAAATTGCTTCATCACTACACATATTAGACCTACAGGACAGGGGGACGCACAAAAACAAAGTGCTGGCCCACTACACTCATAAACCAACCCACACATCTGAAACAATCAAATCTGGCCCAGTGTATTGCTGGTCTAGAAGTCCTACCTTGCAGCAAGTGAAGGATGCTGCTATTTCCCAAGCCTCACAAGTAACAGACTAGATTACCAATGGTATTTAATCACTCAGAGATGCACCAAAAAGCCGTGCTATGAAGCATCCCAGCAAGCAACATTCGGAGAAACCTGAACCATCCCTACATCTTCATGTTTCCAAATACTATTAAAATCTGAACTGTAGTCAGCCTACGTTCCATCAGAGCAGTGGGATCTACAGCACTTCCTTTCCCCTGCCCTTGCCACCTGTCTTGTTCACCTGGACTCTAAATGCTCCAGGGCAGACACTTTCCTATAAGCACATGTGTGCATGGCTAACACTTTGCTGAGCAGGCCACCATCTTCACAAAGACCTCAAAAGACAAGTAATAAATAATACGGCAGGGACTTTGTTGGATCTGGGCTTTCAGGGTTATTCAATATCCTGGTTTTACTGCAAGCCATACTGCTTTGTTCGTTGATAAGAACGGGTCTTTCTTCCTCCATGTTCAGTGCTGGTTTGCTAGGGCAGACTTTGGTACAAGTACTTTATCCTCTTGGCAGTGGTAGGTTTATGGTTGCACTCGATGATCTTAAAGGTCTTTTCCAACTTAAACAATTTGATGGTTCTAAGAGGAAGGGAATACAGGCAGCATACTGCTGTTTCAAGGTAAGGTCTTCACATAACAGGTTGAGAGGACTTCTGCAAGAACAAGCCCTAAACATTCCTTCCAGTGCTTCACAGAAGACCAGAAGGTGACATAACTTCATGTGGCAATACTCTCACAATCCCAATCCTTCCTTTGGCATTTCCAAAGCAGTAGAAACCACCACCAGGAATTTGAAGTCTTGTGGATGTTTTAACTACTGAAGCAAAACATTATGCCCATCATTGCTGTGCTTTTTGAGGGGCTGCCTGCAGCCCAATCTCCACCACTGATCTGCCCTCAGCCAGGACGACTTCGCCTCCTATGAAAGGCTGGATAAGAGGGAGGTGTTGCTGCTATCCTCAGCAGGTGCACACCTTCTCAGGGCTGTGCACCGGGACATCCATACACCCACCCACCCATCCACTGTCTGCATGCCCACAGTCACCAGTATAGCACTCGGTGTGACAGCTGGAGCCAGGCTGTCACACTAAAGACTCCCATTTGGAGAGTGCGGGCAAAACAGAGACCTGCCAGCGGCTCACCCCCATGGCTGGGGCTGTCACTGGAAGTAACAGGATTAGCAAAAAGCAGAGAAAGCTTCCAGCCTGGAAAGAAATAAACAAAGCAAATAAGGAGTTCGGGCCATGATTTTGAGTGAGTTTTGAGGATTAGAGAATCTCTTCAATGATCATGAGATGTCAGTATTAAAAAAAAAAAAAAAAAAAAAAAAAA
>JAWWMO010000043.1:59136492-59169247 GCA_035047845.1 Dendrocincla fuliginosa
TTATAAAAAAAAAAAAAAAAAAAAAAAAACAACCAAAAAACATAAAAAAGGGAAAAAAAGAGTAGTAAGAACCCTCTCTCTCCCAGGAAAACATGTTGCTGTGCAGAGCAATTCCCAAACACAGACACCAGTCTGGTCCTCCCAAAACCAGGTTGTAAAGCTAACAACTGTTGCACTATTAAAGTGCCCAGATAAGCCAGGCGACAGCACCAGTGAGACTCCTGGAGCTTCAATACACTGTGGGTTTTACTCTGTCAGTATCAAGATCTAGGACTGTTAAGACCTGGGTAAACATTATCAGGAGTTGCTCTGCCCTCCCCCAGGGACTACAGCTGATATGTTTGGACAGAAGGGCAGACAGGAGACCACAGCACTCTCTCCCTCGAACGACTTAGGGGAAATGCAAAATTCAGTGCGTGCCTGTGAAAGTCATGGAACTGCTTTCAGTGCTGAAAATGTGCATCTTATTTCCAGTGTGATGTTTCCCCCATTTCACTCCCCAGTCACAATGTTGTGTCGTGGCTGCTCCTCACAGTGATGGACATCTTACCTCCAGGTGGGTGCAGCAGCCTGCAGCCCCTCACCACCCCAGATCACCTCTCCTCGCCACTGAGTGGAGGTGTACATTAGGACAGGGGAGAAAAAAAAAAAGAGAGTAGTGAACTAAAGCCAATTAAAAGCACAGAGAAAATGCAGGGAGGCAGGATGTCATTACCAGAGCTGGAATTTGGCCCGGGTGCCATGGAGATGAAGCACAGCAGATGGTTAAGGTGTACACGGGAAGCACGCGCGCAGCACCTGACTATAGATTTAAGACTAATTAATAAAACAAAAGAGAAATCTCGACAAGGAAGCCAGAGACCTACAAAATGAATAAGTGAACCATGAAAAGGGGGGGCTCCCCCATCCAAAAAAAAAAAAAAAAAAAAAAAAGGCAGCTGAGTGTACAATACCTACAGAGCCGTGAATAAACTGAAGTTGGAACAGATGGAGAGAGAAACAAACCGCCGTGTGTATTAGTTGGCTCCCAAGTAAAAGAGCCAGCATGGGGAAAGAGCTTCCCCACAATTCAGGGCAAGAACAATAGGCTTTGGTTCTGCAGCAGCCCCTTCCCCAGGTGCTCAATGTCCTTCCTACAGCTTAATTTAAGGCTCACAAGCTGCAGCACTCTCAGATACAAGATCCTAACAAATGACCAGCAAAGCATATTCTTTTAAATAATAAACCACGTGTCTCTAAGTAAAAGAGCCCATGCACAAGGCAGCAGAGACAGGAGCCTTCCCAGCAGCCTGTCACACAGGAACAGACCCTGACTACATGGCCTTGCTGTGGACCCCGTCTGAGACAAGATTGGGGATGGCAAACAAGGGCTTTCCAATGGATGGCAACTACCCTGAAGTGGCTGCAATCACAGTCCAATGGGTAAACAGTTGGTAAACCCCAGCACTACTTGGAGGCACAGAATGACCTTTGTCTTTGCAGGTGAGAGCAGTTGCACACACAGACATTTCTATTGAATTTTATCTGTCACCTGTAAACTAAAGCCCTGGCCAGGTCAGAAATGAGAAAACAAGCAAGGAGGAGATGAGCCAACACACCATGGGAATGGGATCAGGGAGAGTGTTGTGCAATTAAGCACAAGGAGAGAACCCCTGGCTACAAGGCCGTTTAAAATCCCAACCACAAAGAAGAGGGGGTGAGTGTCCTGAGGAGCACTGGGCACTGCTGTCCAAAAGACACCCTCACCCCGACCCGAGGGCAGCAGCAGGCACTGCAGGAAGGCTGTGCCCGACAGCAGACAGCAGTCCCCCCCTCCTCGGGGTGAGTGCTCAGCTTTCTCTCCAGGTCTGCAAACACAGCGCTGTCCCGCCACTGTATCTGCGATGTAAATCCCAAAGATAACAAGCCCAGCTCTGCAGACAACATTTATCACCCACTTTAAAGGCAGGCAGCTCAGGGCTAAGCCCCCTGAGAGGCACCCCAAATCCATGGCAAGCTCAGCCTTGAAGCAACAAGTTTTAAGTCCTGCCTTGAAGCTGAGGGGCCAAAACTTTACTGACTTCAGAGTGAGGGGGCTTTTTCAGAACCATGTGCTTCCCAAAAGCCCTTCCTTCTGTCCGTGCAGACCCTGGATGCTCATGCATTAGCTGATTCACTCCCTGTAGGGTTAAGGAAACACCAGCACATTTCCCCACCACTAAGACTGAGTTTATAAAACCATACTGGCTTAGAGGCAGCACCTGCAATGAGCCAGAGCACAGGCACAAGCTATAAAAACCCTCCCCCCATCTCTACCTCTACCCGATTCCCTCTGTGACTTTAAGCAAATCACATAACTTTTCCTCTATAGTTTCTGCACCTGGTAGAGACTAATGTTTACCTATCCCAGAAGGGTGTTGAGAGGATTAGTTAATGTTTGCCCAGCATTTTAAAGGATAAAATATTCTGTATTAATTCCTAGCCACTGAAAAGATTGATATGTTCAACTCTCATTAGATCCAATGAAAGATTTTTGCTATAGTTGGGCTTTACCACTTCAGAAAAGTAGGAGCAAGATGATGTGATACTAACATTTCAAAAATGCACAAGCTGTAACTCCCCTTCTCTTTTGACTACTACCAGCCTCCTGCTCCACTGCCTGTGCTTCAGGGGTGCACCTGTGCCTGTTAAACATTACATTAAAGCAGCCCAAACCCAACACAGATCTCCAGGACTGTGCCAGCAGCACTGGGTCCCCCCTTGGAGGGGGTTCTTTTGCAGGGCCCCACAGCAGGGAGCTGCTCTCACCTGTGACATGGCCTTTCATGGATTAAATGCAGCCGGTGCACCAGGATTGCCCTTCTGCTCAGATTTGTCAGTGTTGCTTAGCTCTTACACGAAAGACAGGAGCTGGTCCAGGTTTTCTTGCTCTGATGGCTGTGAGCTGTAGGTGGGATCTTTGCAGCACCACTTCTGCTGGCAGGTGTGCCCGGGGAACATGCCAGGAAGGCTCTGCCATGCCACTGCTCTGGTTGTGTCCCCTGTGACCTGGTATTGGGCAAAAAGAGAAGCTGATAAAGAACTGGACTCCAGCAGCACCCAGCAGCTTCAGCTTTACAACCCTGGACACCCATAGTGCATAGGAAACTATAATACAGCACACCCCTCAAATCAACACACCCATCACTCAGGCCCTTTACACTCCCAGCGTGGTGCCAGCACCACTGCTGCATTGTCGTTCCCTTCCCTGTGCTCTGGGCACCTTGTTTTGGAGGGCAAGGACAAGGAGTTGCCACCTCTGTGTGGCGTTTTACCCCCAGACTCCTTTCCCTACACATCACGCACCAGTGCTGGCATCCCACAGGTGAGGGTGTGGACAGTGAGTGGAAATGCCAGCAGCCTTCATGGGCTCCGAGGACAGGGCCTGGCTTTGTCCCGCAGTGTCTGCAGCTCATGGGGAAAGCAAGCTGTTCCAGGAAGGGCTCTGGGCACAGCAGCCAGCAAACTCTGAGGCCATGGTGGATGTGCCAGTGTAAGCCTGCCCTCAAATGCAGCATGGCAAGGCTGAGCCCCAGGCAGTGAGGAGGGGGAACAGGGGGCTCACAGAGCCCACTGGAAAGCGATTTGGTTTTAACTGCTGGTTTACTGCCCGCCAGCAGAACTATATGGCTGTACAATAAGGGAAAAGCTGGAGAAAGGTGTTTGAAAACCAAGCTAACCCACTCCAGAGCCATGAAAGAAAAACACCACCAAAGCAGCCCCTCACTGGCCCCACAGTTTCAGGGAGGGGAAGTGGTTTTGAAGCCTGAGAACAATGGGGCGACCTTCCCCTCCTTTCTTCTGGCAAAGGTAAAAGACCTCCTTGCGGAGGTGCCCATGCTGGGGAAGGCAGTGAATGAGAAGCACCATGCCAATAAAGCATCCCTTTGTGCCTTCAAACACCACATCTGACACACTTCCCAACCTCCATCACTCCTGCTTGATGGCAGTGCCAGCAAATCCCAGCCCTCAGCAGCAGCTTGCCATGCAAATCCCTGGCCAGAGGCACTGGCTGTCTGGTCCGTGTGCTCCCCAGGCATGGTGGGGCAGTTCAGAGGGCTCAGTTTTGCTTCCCAGAGGATCCCCTCTGCCCCCATCACTCCCTGCCTCTCCTGCCTTGCCCCATGTCCGGGGTAGCAGGCAGAGGCCGAGGCACTGCAGCTGGCCTCTGAGCAAAATCAGGAGAACAGACCAAAACACCACTAATTTCTAACACATCACAGCCTGCGAGTCATTGTGTTTGTGAGCCTAAATTGCTCTCTGCTGCTTTCATACCGGCTAGTTTCAAGGGTGAGTAAGCAGACAGTGGCAGACATGACTTTTATTATTCCCAGGGCTTTGAAGTTGTACCATTTCCCTGCGGTTAGCTGGCTGCATCAGCCGTCTGCAGTGGCACATTTCAAAGAACTCAGCAGTGATACTTAGGTAGCCAGACTGAGCTGAGCTGGAGCTCAGGAAGTTCCATTGGCAATATTTCGTGGTGACTCAGTAGTTGCCCACCCTCTATTATTCATTGTTTTTATCACATCATTTTATTTCAATTTTCTTGACTACTTCCAAGAAGGCCCTTTCACAAGCAGAGGTCAAAGGCAATAAAAACAGCTTCAAGCTGTAATTGAAGCCCATTTCTGTTAAATTAGCAGCACACGAGTTAAAGTGGGTTTT
Source organism: Dendrocincla fuliginosa (assembly GCA_035047845.1). Taxonomy (NCBI): domain Eukaryota; kingdom Metazoa; phylum Chordata; class Aves; order Passeriformes; family Dendrocolaptidae; genus Dendrocincla; species Dendrocincla fuliginosa. Next base: position 59,141,176 of record JAWWMO010000043.1, read on the forward strand.
GGTATGAATATCCTCAAAGAATAAACAATACCATTTGAAGAAAGAGAAATACAGAAAAACTGTTTGAGCTACAACAGTGTGTTCATTTCACGTATTTATGCATGTGTATATACTCATACATATGTAAAAGGATAAACAGAGAAACGTGCATTGCTTCCACCAGAAAGTGAAACTTCCTGCATTTCTGAATGACTCACTTAAAACAGCTTATTACACAGATATATTTTTATATTTAAACACACAGCACTTGCACACATTTTTGAGAGAATTGTATGTTTTCTTTCCATCCCAGGTTAAACTCCTATGGCATTTTCCTGCTACTTCAGACTTCCATGTTTCTCATCTGTATTCCTACATTTAACCACTTCAAGTTGAATGGCTGAACATGAAAACAACTCTTTGCATAGCACGAAGCAGCACAAACACCAACATCAAAGCAAAAGCGCTGAATTATAATTGTGGAGTTATTTGCACAGATTAGTTCAAATTCTACTTTTAATTTCAATTTCAATGCCAAAAGTTTAGGGCTTAAGATAAATCAGTCTTTCCTCTTGAAAGAGGTCGTTTGTATTTATGGCTCATTTCAGAGTCCAAGGTCTGAGGGTGAGATGAAAGGCCAGGGGCAAAGCAGGGCGATGCCCCACAGCCAGTGCCACAGAGGAAGAGGGCGAGGGCTCTGGCAGCGGGGAGAGGAACTTCCAGATTCGGTTCCCAGCAGTGCTCAGCCCCTTCGGGTAACCTCAGATGCGTCATTAACCTCCCTCTGACTCAGTTCCTCAGCACTGGGGAAATAACACCACTGCTGTATTTCGTAGGAGTTTTGGGCAGATAGACACCTTTCAATTGGTTATCGGAATACACTCAAGAAGTATAACTGAAATAGAGATCACTTACAATCTGTCGTGGGCTGGGAGGAAGGGATGAGACACATGGTATAAACACAGGAGCACCCTACCAGACACAAATGGGCTTGATCATGGGCTGAAGCACAGGAGAGATGCAGAACCCAACTGGGGTCCCACTCCTTGGGAACTCCTTGAGTCCCTTCAGTGGCTTTGCAGTGCCTTCGCCTCCTGGTTGTGAAGGACCAGCCCATGAGGCTCCCACATCCCTGCCAAGGGCTGTCCAGTCACCCAGGAAGGGAGACAAAACACGGCACCTCTCCCTATGAATCTGGTGCACCACTGCCCCTCCCATACAGTTCCTTCAAAGGCATGGGACCCCACCTGAGTTCCCACATTCAAATCCATGGGCCACGCCAGACTTTTGAACCGATGTCATGTTTTGGCACGTCAGACATCTGCATGACCCAGATTCTCCTACCTAACTGTGAAGCAGATGCAAGGGCAGGTTCCAGCCCTGTTACTCTGGCAAGGTCAGATAGCATCTGGCACCCAGGGCGAGTGGAACAGGGCCACCTGGGCCAGCATGCCTGTCCGCTTTGTGCTCTGCATCTCCACCCCACCGTGCAGGTGTGGCAACAACTGCTGGGGGACCTGCATGGCTGGGGGAGATTTTAAGCCAAGTGACCTGGCAGCCTTGTCCCCAACACGAGGGTTTGCTCCAGGCACTCTGTGGCTGACCACAACCCCCCTCTCATCCTCAGCACATTTTGGTGGGCAAGCCAGGGGAGATAACAATAATTCTCTTTTCTCACAGAAGACAAAGCTGCGGAAGACACCGATTCCCATGGCAACAAAGGCAGCGAAGAAGTGTCCCAAGATGTGATTTGCTGTCACCATACCCACCTCGTGGCAGATAAGGACAAGTGATAGCTCTGAAAGGAACTGTTTCCATGGGACCCTTCCCAGCGAGCCCCCACAATAACAGCCCAACCATCAGCCACAGCCTTCAGCGTCAAACAAGTCTGACTGGTAGAGAGCAGTGCTATTTCCTGCAGCAAACGCTGCCTGTGCCTCATCCTCTTGTGAGGAACAGGGCCCTCCTCGCTCCCTCAGAGCCTGCCAAGCCTCGAACAGGCCATGCTGCTGCTCGCTAATCCACTTAACCAGGCAATTATAGTGGGAGAGCAGCCTGCAGGGAGCCACGCTCAACTTCCCAGCTAAACTGCATCCTGGGTTTTCTTAACGCACGGAGTGGTACCTTAAGCTATGTTGAAAGCTCCTCACAGAGCAGACATTTATGCTTTGGTAGCACAGGCTATGTAAGTGCATTTCCTTTCGACACTTTCATTTATCATAATTCTCCCCTTTCAACCCTGTCCCTTCAGTTCCCCAGGGAAAGTTAGTGAATTTATGCAGGAACAAAGTCACCTTGAGCCTTAATCCACACCCTAGCAGAAGGAATACATCTGTCTGTCGGCAATCACGTCCACCCACTCTGCAACTGCATTACAATGCTCACCTTGTTAGGACAGAAAATACCCACTCCTTCTCCAGTCCTGGAGACAAGCTACCACAAAGGCTGGAGCAAAGAAAACTGACTGCAGACACTAAAAATGGCCCTACATGTTCGAGGCTAAACAGGTAAACTGAGGTGAAACAGTGGAATTAGGAAGAAAAGACGAAACAAAGGAGTCAGCAAGCCTAGTTCTTGTCTTATGATAAACCCTCCACAACAACCCCCTGCTCCCATTCTGTGGAAGAAGTCAAGGCAGTTGAGAAAACTGCAGAGAAAAGTTGCAGAAGACAGGCAGAGATCCTCATCCAATGGAGAGCAAAACAGCAGCCACAGTAGGTGGCGAAGTACAGTGGAACTAGGCACATAAAGCAATTGGGATTTTGCCATCTGGGAGCAAAGGTCAGATTCCCTCATAGCCAGGCTGGCACCCAGCTTGCTGGGGGCACACCTCCATGTGCCCCTTCCTCCTTCCCTCAGGGAAACCAGCCCTGATGCTGTCTGAGCACACAGGGCCAAGACAGTCTTTAAAAATTGGCCTGGCAGCTCCCATAGACCCGACAGCACCATCGATGTGCACGGAAACAAAGCTCCATCCTGCAGAGGCTCTCCCAGCCCCGCACACGCACTCACCTGATGTTTGGGAGGCGTGTGCTGATTCACAGCTCACTCCTGCTGACGCATTCCTGCTCTCACAGGCAGGGCTCCCACCTTTGTGTCTGTCCTCACGGAACAGCTCCTTTGCTTTCAACAGGAAGAACCGCAGCTGCTTGTTGTCGTCTGGCCTACTTGTTGCCATGCCTTGATAAACTGTCCTGGGATGAACCTGCCTCTGACTGGAAGAAATGAAACATTAATATTCCCAGAAGGATGCAGGAGTTACAGCAGAGGGCAAGGAGGATGAAGAAGAGGCGAATGGGTAATTGAGCCAGTCCCGAAGAAACTGCCTCTCAGATACTCCCATCCTTCTGGCTGAACAGTGCAATCGGCTGCAACCCAATTGCTTTGTCATCCCTGGCACTCATTACAGGCAAACACCAGCTTTTGTCAGCCCAAAGTCGCCTTCCTCTGCCACCAGAGCAGGTGAGCAAGTTTCTAGAAACTGTTCCCACCTGACAAATGGTAAAAGGAGGGAGGATATGGGTATCCCAGTGTAGGAGTCCTCTGAGCTAGTGTTGGAATCCAGGAGCCCAGAGAAATCAACCCATTCTGAATCCCCAACATTTTGTTTACCACATTATAAAGAAGACTTAATTAGCACTTGCAAGTAATCTCATCCTTAGCTGCTGTCATTCCATTGGCACACTCTGGATTCTATTGCTAATTATGCAGCCCACAAGGAGGTATGGATTTCCTTACAGCTGAGCAAGAACACCAGTGGACACAGACTTCATCAACTCAACTAGAGGTCCACCAACTGCTACCTGCTGCTTTAAAATCTATTCCCAAATGAGATGGATTGTCCCCCACATTCTTTACCTGAATTTCTGTAATCACAGCAGCAGTCTTCCTTCTCCTGCCAGGACTCTTAAACGTAACAAGAGAGCCACAACGCTTGCTCTCTGCTCCTGGGCTCCAGCAATACATTCTAATTTGCCCATTGCATTTGTTTTCATCCACACCTGCACGCTGTAGCAGACGCAGTTAAAGAAGACATTCCTCCTGGGATCCAGGTGTACACAAACATCATCACCTGTGCAGGAGAATCAAAAGAAACATTCCCAGCAATTGCCTAAATTCATCTTTTTATCACTGTACATACACATCCAAGCAATTCTCATTTAGGAAAAGCTTTAACAGAATCACAAAATGTCTTGGGTTGGAAGGGACCTTAATGATCACCTTGTTCCAATCCCTGTGCCATGGGCAGGGACACCTTCCACTAAACCAGGTTGCTCAGAGCCTCATCCAGCCTGGCCTTGAACACTTCCAGGGATGGGGGATGCTTTTGTGGGCGTGTACATATCACACAGAGCCCCAGTTCAGCCCCACACAGCGGCCTAAGAGCTTGTATTTACAGCCCTCAGTGAGGGGAGCTGTTTACTAAAAGGATTAGATAAGGCTTGACAAAGATGCAGGAAGGTGGGCATGCTGTGCCTTAGAAAACTTCTGCAATACAGAACCCAAAACATCCCTGTAGGCACTTCCAGTTAGAAAAGAACCTAGAAAAGAAGACGGGGTGAGAAACTGCAAACAGGTTTGGCAGAGCACTTTGGCCACTGCTGGACAGAGAGCAAAACTGAGGGAGAGTAATCAAGGAATGCTGTGCCCAAGACACCTCTGAGCAGCTAGTGCTCATACTGGTGAGGTCTGTGGGACTACCTCAAACTATTTTCCTTTTATCTCAGGGAGAAAACAACCCTTCAATCACACTGCTGCTCCTACTCCCACTCTGCTGCAGAAGGGAATGTTGCTCTTCTGGGTTTGGTAAGGACAAGCAGCTCACGTGCTCTCTAAGTCTGCCCAGCACTTAGAGCTGAAGCCCAATTCTCCCCACTTGGGAGAGCCCTGTGGTACTGCCCCCAGGCAGATGCCCATACCATTTGGGTTCCAGACTTCCAAGAAAACCAGGGCATAGAAAATGCTGATAGCAGCAGCCCCCGACAGATACCTAAGCTAAGCTCTACTCCTCCAAGTACTTCCAGAGTAGGGTAGAAAGTTCTGATGAGTAAGTGGGGAAAAAAGTGGCAGAAAAGGGGTAAAAATAGGGGGTTTTCACAAGGAACAGCATTGCAGCACCAGCAAACTACTTGGGGTGGAGGAACCAGAATGTGCAGGCACAGGAGCTTCTCCAGCAATCTGGCGTTGTGCTCAACTCTGAATTTATGGTAAATTACAAAACACAAACACAATTACCAAGTTCCCTGCTGTGTCCATTTAAACACAGCTAAGCGTAGCTGTGGATTCATGTTTAAAGAAACAAGCCACAAGAGAGGAGGCACAGCAGGGTATGCAGCCACATGGCATGTTTAATTCCAAGGGAAGAACACCTGACTTCTACAAGCAGATCAACAAAGACATAAATTAATAAAACCCTGTATATGTTCTGGTTTCTTTATTTAAGATCATTACTTACACCATTATGGGCATCTGTTAAGGGACTCCCACAAAACTTCCTGTAAGCCTGATCAGGAAGAATGCCAAACCACAGCATGTGGGAACACGGTCCCCTTTTAGGTTGGGATGAGGGTTTGGTTTCAGCATTAGTCAGGGCTCAGGTCTTCACAGCAGTTGAGTGAAAAGCAGCTGTTAGAGCCAGGCCTGGGAGGAGGAGGAGGAGGATGAGAAGCACACTCAGCACAGCCACACTGGGAAGAGCGGAATAAAGCACATGGAAGAACTAGCCCACATCAAATCAAAGTAAGTTTATTCACATGAGATCAGTTTGGACATGGCCAGACAGAAACCATTCTCCATCTGAGGAAATACACAGAACCAAAAATCCAGGACAACAAGACGAAGAACAACAATCCTGAAGCCACAGGCACGCCTCCCTAATTGTGGGTGGCCTCAAAGCGCCGCTGTGCACTTGGATGCAGCGGCCGGGCCGTCTGTGCTTGCGGTGCTCGCACCACATCTGACACTTCTCCAGGGGGGACAGAACTGTTTACAGGAAGCCATTTGTCACAGGGGCCGGCCTCTCCTCCCCCCTGACCCTGGCGACGTCCCTTCCCCACCCCACCTTTCATCAGAAGCTTATCTACTGCCCAGACGGCCGGCCAAAAAGCTCATCCAGGTTGGAATTTGAAACCAGAGATTCTCAGACGCCGTGGCTCGGGCAAACGGTGCCACCATCCATTTTAGAACTAAATTTCAGGGAGGTTTCATTCTATTTGTACAGGGGCTAATGAGTAGCTTGGGATGTGAACACTAACCCCAGGGCATAATTCTGAGAACAGGATGATAGATTTTCAGTCTCCTGCTCTAATTATACAGGCAAAAATTGGAATGGGAATGAGAAGAAACAAGAACAGGATTCAGGTCTCACATTAGTGTAATGGCATCATTTTTCCAAGCACTAAAATTTTTGGGGGTTAGCAAAAAGATGCAAGAATCACCTCCACCAGGAGAGAAAGAAAGACTCTCAAAAAATGTAGAAAATGGGGCAACTGAGTTTCACATTAAGCAAAGCTGCACGGAGACACCACTGCAAGAAGCAGCAATCACCAAGCAACCGTTCCATACCCTAAAACCGTAAGGCACTAATGATGTTCCACTCATTACAATCAACACATGACTAAAAATTGACATTCATCGATTAAAAAATAAAATAAAATCACTGTACATTTCAAAAAGGCAACTGTTCCCATTTTAAAAGTTCCAAAGTGTCAGCTCGAAGAATTTTGCTGCCCCCCACCCCCATCCTGACATTGCTGACTAGTTGGACGTAGTGTTTGATGAGAAGTTCTGCAGGTTAACACACACCTATTACAAAGAAACATCCCAAGGCATAAGCAGAAAGCAATTTGTGGAGAACATCACCAACAAATGTCAGAAGTGTCAGTGGGTCACCCTGCCTACTGCAGTGCTGCAAAGCACTCAAACACCACCACACTAAGTGCAGCCACGTTTTCAGTGCTGACTTGCACCTACCTGTCCCTTCAAGATACGACTCAAGCTTTCAAACCGTGGAGCTTGAGGTGCCCTACACAGCTGCAGGCAGAGTAGCATGGGGGAACACAACAGCAGTTGCTTACTAATGCTATTCCACAAGTACGCTTCAGTCCCTGTCTGGAAGCCCACGTCCAAGAGCAGCCAGGTCCCTTAAATTCCTTTAACCCCATTCTGGTCCTTCTTTGCTAGAGATGAGCAATTGCCCAAAAAACATGAAGTCAGGTACCTGACAAACCCATTTTGGTCAGTATTGATCAGGTTCAACAAACAAAGCTGTAGTGAAAGTATTTGTGTCCCATTACTGAACCCTGAAGCCATTCAAGTATCCTTTAGACACAAAGGATCTATTAAGGCTTATTTCAGAGATCAAAAGTATTGCACACTATTTTTCTGCTTAAATACTTAAAAAAATGAAATCTCATTTTCCAGAGACTAGAAATATTATTAAAAAATGCTAAAAACAAATATGGAGGTGACTTCTCCATGTGACTCTACTAGAATATGTAACAGTTAATAGCTAGGGATAGCAGAGGTCCATCTGTGCACAGATTTAGTAACAGCAGTTTTGAAACAGCTGGACATCATAAATTCCAAATAATTACGTATGCCCTTTCTAAAAGCTAAAGTGATCATACATTTGGCCTACCCATGAACGGCACTGTGTGATTTCACCAGCACAACAGAGCATCAAAATTCCTTGCAAGACAGACCCTCGAAAACCGTCAGTTTCAAACAGCTGACCTTTAGTCAGCACAACCAGAAATAAATAAGAAAGGGTATAGCAGTGAGACTGTTCAAGAGAAGAACGGAGTGTGACTGCTGGCATGGAAGAATCTGGGACAATCCGTCAGTTCCGTGGATTGTCTGGCTTGGGTCAGCAGCTCCATGGTGCAGGTGGTCTTGGGATGGGTATTTGGTACTTCACCACTGAGCTCGAAAAAGGTGAGTCAATGAAGTCTTGTGGAGCCATTTTGAATTAGCCCAGACCCAGAGGATGGAAGAACCAAGTCTCCCAGAGTTTTGATTAGTGTTCCAGCTGTCAGTTCCATCCAACAGTCCTTCCAGAGGCAGGCAGAAGTCACTCTGCCAGCATTCGCAGGCGCCGCTCATGCAGAAGCAACCTGATCTCCCTCACTATCAATGGTGAAATGAACAGGATTGTTGAACTCGTCTGTGAAAAGAAGAACATCCAGGACAATTAGCACAGAGAAACCAGAGCTGCAGCCATCCCGTGCTCCAGCATGCATCTAAGGCCATCCCAGAAAGACACAGGCCATGAGAAGCAGTGACAAAATGGCACAGCGGATGGAAGGACTGAGCCTGCAGGAAAGCTCATACAATCTCAGCTGTCATGATCATCTTGTCATAAAGATGAGCTCTTCAGCTCCTCAGTGGCCTTCCTCCCTCCTTGCTACCTCTGCTCATTACCAAAGCACCCTTTTCCCTTGTCAGTGCAGATGCAAAGACAATTCCTGGCACTTCCAGCAGGGAAGACCAAGGGAACTGTGCAGCATTCACCACTGTGGAGATGCTGAGGAGGTCAAGGACTGAACAGTCTTCTCCCTCAGTGGCATACCAGGGCAAGGCACTTTCATTTTAGTTTTCAGATCCTCATCACTCCTTCCACTTATCTTCAAGGGCTAACAAACAAGGAGCTTAACTTCAGCTCTCTGAAAATATTAGGAACTACATATTAAGGAGATGAAGAAGGGAAATCTCCTGCCTTGAAAGTCAGGCAGGTGGTATGAGCTTTAGGAAACGCATACAGGTATTTTTAGGCAAGTGTTTTTGTGTCTCTGCCACAATCTCAGTTCCTGCTGGGGAACATGACTTCAAAGGACCCCAAATGACAGCAGTTGATTTAGACACCCTGAGGCAAAGCCACCCCACGGACCACTCTGAGAGCAGAATCAGAGGTCACAGATGCTGCAGAGACAGATTCTGTGCCTTAGGCACAACTTTGAGGTCCTCACAAAAACTTTCTATTGCAAATTGAACTTCGACAAAGAATTTTTTAAAAAGGTGATTTCTTACCATCAGAATGAAGAAATAGAAAACCCACATCCACCCCAGGTTCTCCTGGATCAAAGACACTAGATACTAAATAGAAATGAAAAGAAAAAGAAAATCATTCAAACTGGAAAGATAAGCATGATTTTCAGGCATGACACTTTCATTTTCTAGAATTTGTGGGCTGTTAGCACACCACACAGAGCTGATGACAAAACCTTCCAGCTGATCTTTTCCTGTAAGAAGAAATGACTCAGGACAGCAGCCTTTTTCTGTATAAAACCCACAGTCTTAGTAAAGCAGACACCATCCTGAAGCTTTACAGTAACTCAGAGCAGCATAAAGACAGAACTGAACTACAGTTTCAAAGGGTGACAAATTGACTCACTCTGCTGAATACAAGGTTTTTGCACAGAACACTGGGACATAAGTGGATATAAGTACTCTCAGATGAACTAAAAGCTCTAGAATGGCTTATAAATTACACAGGACACATTTTCAAGAGCTGTGCAACCACTTACTACTCAACCCTCCATCGCAGGCAAGACACTTGAGACTACAGTCTGTTCTGAACTGCACCCTAGTTCAACAGGGCTGCAGAGGCCACACACGAAAATATATTCCCTATTAGCAGATTTATATTCAGATGCTGCACAAGGGCCTCCCTTCTTCAGCACTGGGTATATCAGCACAGAACAGGATCTGAATTTCTAACATGTTCATTGTGCGTTTTCTGTTATTCACACACCCCCGGAGTGACATCATGGCTGTCTCTGCTGGAATAAACACAGTGTTGGAATGGGAGGCAGGTGGAATTTTTCAGAACTAAAGACCCAGTTTTTATGATGACGTAAGTTTCAGTGGCATGTGTGTGGGAAGACAGCAACACTGTAGACGATGCAAGAACACTGAGTGTAACAGTGCACTTATGTATGTCCACAAAGCACTTGTAGTTTTCCATGTTTAAAGAATCTAAGCAGCATTTATCCTATAAAACAGAGACTGAATGATTGTATTTATCAGGCAATCAATGGTAAGTACAAACTTAAATCCCTTTCCAGAAAAGAAACTCGCATGCCTTGCCTGCGTCCTGGGTGTTTTACCATCTCTGGAGGATGCCTGGAATAGAACTGGCTCAGATCTTTCTACTAAATCCTCCCTAAAGCACCACTGTGTTCTTCCACATAGCTAACACTTGTATATTAGAAGAAAGAACATCCCCAGTGGGCACACTGTCAGCTTCCTTCTCTGCACCAGTCTAGTCCTCAGACCTGGCAGCATACTGTAAGGGCTCTTGAAGAAAGTAGTGCTGGATTTACAGGGTATAAAACACATCCAGAGATACAGAGAGGTACCACAAATTAGAGCAAATTTTAAATTACTTCATAGATACTGTAACATTCATAATGGGTATTCCAATTTTACTTGGTTGTACAGTTAAACTTTTCTGTAAGGAAATGTTTTGCTATCATCTTTAAACAAAAAGTCTCAAACAAATGTCAAAATATTTCGTTTTCACTCTTTGCCAAGCAGGCCTTTAATTGATTTTTGGAGTTCAGGGTATGAAAGTCTCTAAAATTTATTTAAATTATGAAAGTGCAATAACATTAGCACTATGAATACTTAGTTTAGTTTCTAATTAAATTGCTTCCTCTGGAAACCCTGATAAAACAGACAGGTTCCTTTGGTTATATCCTAGATAAGTAATTATTTAAAAAACAAACAAACAAAAAACCCACAACAACACTCTTTCCTTCTCTCCGCCCTCTTTCCACACAACTTTGGATTGAGGAATGCACTAATATCTCTAACCACAACAGACTCTTTGCTTCCTTCCCCAGACCCCTGTTTTCCTTTGGTAGCCTCACCTGGCCCACTGCAGCCCCAATACTGCCGGTTCCATCCACAATTCCCGTGACTGTTGCCAGAGCCTCACTGCTGCCTTTCACCAGATCCTGGCGCCCCAGGTCAGCAGAAATTGCAGAACTGATCATGTTAGAGGGGCCCCCGATGAAAAATCCTGAAAGTGACAAGGAAACAGCCTTGGTGCAAAACAGAGATTCTCCACAGAGCACCTTCAAAACACAGACTTTGGACCATGCAAAGCTCAGGAAAAGAATTAAGCCTAGGGACAGTGCTCAGGTGGAGAGACAGCTGAAGCATATGGTCATGGAACACACTGCATACCTGGAGTACCCACACAGAAACTGCCAACAAGAATAATTTTATTGCTTGGAGTAGTACACCCCCATGCTACAGTCTCAGTCTCTAAGGGTTCATGGCAGAGATGGAAGGCAAAAAAACCCCCACGACAACAGGACAAGGAGTTCTGAAGTAGGAGTGTTTGGAAAGAAAGGCTCTATTCATGAAGGCTAATCTTAATTCCATAACACAGCACAGTATGTCTGGTAGCACAAAAACCTTGTGACCTCTCACAGTACACAGAGTATTTTGGGTTCTGACAAACACCTTCAAATTTGAGCTGCAGCTCATGACTTTGCCATATATCCACTTCCTCAGACACCAGATCACTGCCAGGTATTTTAGCATAAAACTGCCTGCAACATACTGAGCCAAGGCAGATCCCCTCAGCTCCAAGCCATTATTCTATACAGTCTATATTCTATACTTCCCTCTGTAAGGCAGTTTTCATACAGCTGTTTTGCAAAGGCAACAGAAAGTGGGCCCCAATTTTCACTCTTTCTGCAAAACCAGCAGAGATGGCAGCACACAAAAACACCCTTTTACCTCCACCTGGATGGTGTTATTGACTGTTCAGCAATGGATATATGTGTCTACTAGCATAGCAGTGGCTTTTGATAAGATACCTGTAATTGCCATGATCACAGCATTGATAGGTTTGCTGTTTGGGGAACCTGCAAGAGAAAGACCAGGAGAGTGTAAATAAAACAAATGAACTTGAGAAAGCCACTCACTTCAGTTCAGAAAGAAGCCTGGACACATCTAGTCTGAACTGCCTGCTCAGTTTGCTACACAGTGACAACAGTAACTTCTGTTTGACCAGAGACTTCTACAAACACAAGTCTTACTGCAAAGGCATTTAGAGACCGAAGACCCAGAAGTTTTCTAACAGCACTTCAGAGCAGAAATATCATCTCTGCCTTTAAACTTTTGTGTTTTATTTTGATACCAGATTTCCCTGGCTCTGTGTTCTAGCCTGTGTTATGCCTCTTTCTGTGACACAGACTTTGCCTTTACTCTCCTCGAAAGTCCATTTGAAAATTAAGAGAATCCTTCCTCTCTCTCTCTCATTCTGTCTCTCAATCTGGGGAAGTCAGATGCAGCTCAAACTCTCTCACCATAAAGTATTTAGCACTTGAATCAGCCCTTCCACTCATTCTGAATTTTCCAAACCATTTTTTGAAATACAGAGATGAGATCTGGAGGTAGTAATCCAGCAAATGCCTAAGCAATGCTGCACAATAAAGCAAAAAAATGCAAGACCTCGTATCCCAATTCCTCCTTACAAAGCCATGTTTGAGCAGGCTCCATTTGTCTTTCCAGCAGAATGTGTACATGCAGCTGGTTTTCCATTACAGTCCCTTAGTGCTTTTCAGATACTGTTTTCCCTGATAACTCACTTTCAGGCATGACCTGAATTCCTTACTCCTTCAGCTTAGGTGAGCTACTATGTGTAAGGTAAGTTGCAGCCCTCTTCACATACTTCTCAGGCCATTATAACTATTGAATGCAACACACTGCGGGCATAAAAAGGTTTCCTGGTTTGGCAGATGGAAACTGAATTATCATACTGCAGGAACTTTGGATCATCTGTCTGAGACTTCTGGATCTAGCCAGACAGTAGTGTATTTTGAGTTATGCTCAAGGCACCCAGAGCTCTGGCTGCTGTTATCTAGTAAAAAATTCAAACTTCATCAGCAATAATTTTGTATTTACTTCTAATTCACTTTTGAAAGCAATGCATTAGCACAAGAGCCTACAAAAACTCCACCAAACCCAACTGTTGCTGTTTAATGGTCCTAACTTACTGACCTCACTTCAAGACCACCTGAGTAAGCCCACATGCTTCCAAAAGGCACATTTCACTTTTCATGTCTGACTCTGGCATCGGTTCACAGATCCCAAAGGGCTCTACAAAAGCCTGTCTGTATCACCAACCCATTGTGGAGGAAGACGTAAAGAAGTGAAATGACACCCCAGTGAGTTAAATCACTCTGGTACCACAGGACACTCTGACTAAAGACACAAAACTGTCACCCTTAGAAATTCTTCAGGGAGGTTTCATAGAAATTACGTCTTCCCAGCTCCTCACACTCTGTTCCTGACAGACTCCTTTCAATAATGAAACACCACGAACTGTACCTACTGCAAGAGAGGCAGAAACTCTCCAATTTCACCACTCACAGAAGTGAAAGTGAAGTCTAAGAGCTTCTCCTGCCCCTCTATAGTGTATATATACTCCAGTACAGATCTGTCCCCAGATTGTCTTTCCTCTTACTACAGGAAAACCCCTAAGATTTCTTGCTCTGCCAGTTGTGGTGTTGACACAACAATAATGCTAAAACACTGACACTGGAGAAGGACCAGTACCATAACTCACCAGAATAGGGAAATCCAATCACCCAGCCAATTCTTTTCCACCTCATTAACCAGAGAATAGATTTCTTTCTGTTCAGTGCCACACTTCAGCAAAACAGACCAAAAGGCACCATCCTGATCCAGAAGCAGTTCCAAGACCAGAACACATAATTAGAACAGGCTGTGCTCTGATCCTTTCTAAGATGTACTGAATGAACCTCTTATCACTGTGCAGCACAAGCATACTCACGGCTGTATCCAAAAAGAGAGCCTACAGCAAAGAGCAGGCTAATTGCTAGCACTGGGGCTCTCTTCTGTAGCACATCAGAAATCAAGCCCTGGATAGTCCCACCTGCAAAAAAAAAAAAAGAAAGGGGAGGGGAAAAAAAAAAATCACTGTCAGGCTCAGGATGCTTGAACAAAAGTCATTTCACTGAGTGCAGTGCCCTCTTGCCTTCTCATCAATACACACTCCCTTTAAAATCCTGAAAACTAAGTCTCCTGCTCCTACTGCCCCAGACAGAGACAAGAAATAAAGCAGGGAAAACCACCCATACTGCTTTCCCAGGAATTTATTATTTCTTTTTTTCTGGCACACAACTAGCCATTGCTTCCACTTTTCATTTCCTTCCCCTATAGGACCATCACAGCTCCAGGATCACCACAACTCTGGATTAAGCAAGTTTAACATTGTGGCTGGTTCCTTCAACTGAGAGGTGCAAGAAGAGGCTGGTTTTTCTCACAGGACAAGCACTATTACATAGTGAGACCCCTGCTGTCTCACCTACTTAGAGTAGGTGCAACTGAGTCCAACAACTGCCAAAGGCCAATAAAAATCACCTTATGTATCATTGCTACCTCTGTAGGAACTGCTCTGCAGGTAAAAACCAGAATGCTGAGAAAGCCTAACATAGAAAAGGCCACAGAGGCAAAAATACTGACCCTGAACAGGCGCAAACAAGGATGGCTATTCTAGGAAAGCTAACTGGACAAGGTAATAAAGCAAGAAACTGCACACAGAAAAGCGGCAGTCTAAACACATATACAGTATGTTCTTTATTCTGGAGGAACAGGGTCAGATTTTGCAGCCAGCAGAAACAAGTGCAATTACATTTTATTTCTGAACATAACACAGTAGGTGCCTGCTCTGCTGAGATCTGCGCTGAGTCTGTCCTTAAAAACACAGGGCAGAAGGGACAGTTCAGAACTCAGCAACTCCAGATCTAAACCTCCCTCAAGGGTACCTGTCTGGAAGGAAGCAGCAAGCAAGGGAACCATTTTGTACACAGCACTTTTCAAGAAGTCCTAGTCAATAAAGAAAAATGCCAGCTAAGGGTAATGTTCAAGAGTATGATAGAGTGCTCTTTAATTATACGTAAACTCTTTGGCGGGGGGTCACATACTCTGTGTTTAAGGAAAAAAAAACAAGCAGCCACATACATAACCAGAATTTTCACATATACGGTGAACAGCTAGATCCCACTGAACATGACTGATCTGGCTGCATTTGCTGTCTTTCATTTCCAGACTCCAGCAGGGCAACTGCAGAAAGATGTCATTTACTAGCTCACTCACCTATGATTCCTCCCACATCATACCAGATGGAGAGCTGGTCAGCTTCTGCTTCTTTCCAACCAAAGTTGTTGCTGAGGTAGAAGGGCAGCCAGAAGAAGAAGGAGTAATTCACCAGTTTCAAGCAGGCATAGGCCAAAGAGTACTGGAACAAAGAGAGGGCAAACAAGTACTTGATAAATGCAAACAGTATTTCTGCTTCTTTCCAAAAAGCTCTGGATCCAGCTAAACCTTTCAGGGGGAAGTACTTCTGCATTTCAGGTAAGGCAGCATTATGAAAGCTTAATGCTGAACATCAAAGGGAACCCAGGATACAAAAAAATCACTGTCAAGAAGGTTATTTTTTTTTTCATTGAATGCAATGGGTTAAAACACTGTCAGTGTAATCTTGAGAGGAAATGACACCAGGCTTCAAAACATGAAGAAAATTTAATTCATCTTCTGAAGAGAAGGAAGCCAAGCACGTTACATGAAACAAGCTTGAGATTTAGTCATCTGTGCATCATGCTGAGAAAAGTTATGTGAAGTAGTTCCTCTCTGCTATCCTGTGCTGCTCAGAAGGCTTGTCAGCTTACAGCAGTGGAAGAGAAAGCTTCGCTCATTATCCCCAGGCAGGTATTCCAGGACAAGATGAAA
The DNA here is from genome assembly GCA_035047845.1 of Dendrocincla fuliginosa. Lineage (NCBI taxonomy): Eukaryota > Metazoa > Chordata > Aves > Passeriformes > Dendrocolaptidae > Dendrocincla > Dendrocincla fuliginosa. The sequence continues at coordinate 59,156,926 of JAWWMO010000043.1, forward strand.
ATTTGGCCAAAGTTACGCACATTCTTCCAAACCCAACAGCTGAGGCAACCTCCTCCTTTTGGCTGCTGGGTTCAATTTCTCCTTAGTTCCCTGATCTCTCACCAATCTGACATAGTGTCCTGGTTTGGCTGGGCACTCATCTGGCATCAGATAAAACTCACAGACTCAGAGGTGTTCAGGCTGCTGGATTAGGGCACAGAACATCAAAACCCAATGTACAAATCCAGTCACCTCAGTCCCTGTAATCCCGTTTTGTTCTGGCCAGTGAAAAAGTCACACATCAACTGAGGCAGATGCCACCACTAAGAAATTTTGCATAAGGCACTTAGCCATATTAGGAAGGAACTCAAGATGGGTTTGCTATCTTTTGCCATCCCTCAATCAACAAGTCTTAACAAAAGAACTGTGGTTGTCCTGCACTCAACACACTGACAATCCACCCACCCGTTCTAGATTTTCTGTTGCCGTAATCACAACAGCCAATTGATGTACTCATTAAGGGTATCTGACAACACTACCCATTCTTCTTCATGACCAAAGCCAGACAGTTCACACTGTACTGCTGAGCCAGCCACCCTGCCCACTTTCTTGTGCTGGTTCTAGTACTCAGGGGAACCACAGCCCACTGCTGCAGAAGGTTAACATAATTTTTCAGTGATAGGTTAATTTTTCAGCTGAACCAAATCCATGAATTGGGCAATCCTGCTGATGCAGAAGTACAAGCTCTCACACAAGGGACAGGATGAGGATATGTGGAAACTACATCACCAGGCCCTGCCTCCAGCTGCTTATAAAAAGCCCACATACTTGCCAGATGTTACATCATGCTGATTCAGGCTTTTCAGGCCAGCTTTCTGCTTTAAGGCAACTAAAAAACCCCAAGCCTCAATATCAGCACCACAGAGGTCTGTGTGATGCTCAGCTAGCAGTGAGAACTCCTTTGCTCATGGCCTCCCTTCCAAATTCGCAGCACAAAGAGCAGGATCTCTGCTGCCCTTCGATGGGGTCCAATGGGAAGGGCAACACACAACCAGCATAACTGGACAGTGCACAAGGACAAGGGGCCCAACCCCAAGATTTTCCCAGCATAAGAAGTCAGATGTCAACAACTACAACATATGGTCAACATACTAACAATGATGTCAACAAATGCTAACAGCATTTTTTAACAGGTAATTCAGCTCTTCCTAAAGAATTTGTGTCCTCACCAGTACTACACCAGGAAGGCAACAAGCCTGGAAAAATCCAATGGCCTTGGGCTGGTTGTCAGTGTCAGTTGCTTGAATAGAGTAATTTCGGTCATCATCATCTCCATCATCACTGCCCATTAAAGGTCTGTTGGCATCTTCTTCCACAACGACATCTTCATCTGCTCCAAGCTCAGGGAGGCCTAAGTTTTACCAGGGATAAGTAACAGGAAAAACGGACCACAGCCTGTTCACCCTCTCCCCACTCTAAAGCTATGCTCACTTCTTTTAAGCAATTCTACCTCCTAGGAATTCCCTTGCTCTCCCATACCTCCATCCTCCTTTGGCTTAGCAACTCTTCTAGATGGTGTTCTGCAGTGCCGCCAGTTTCTACCCTTTGTCTTCTACCGCTCTTGAAAGAATTGTCTGATCCTGGCGTCGGCTTTGTCTGTTCTGAGTGTCTGGCCATTAGTTGGAAGACACAACAAATTAGTGCATTTCCCCCCTTATTTAGTGGTTGGGATCCTCAGACCTGGCTCCTGGATACCACTTCCCTTGGCTGTGGAGGCTGAGCATACTCAGCTGCTACCTGTTAATGCCTTCCCTGGAATGGAAGGCCTGGGAACTGCACTGCGCTTTCCGGGATGCAGAGCACTCTTACCAGCACTCTTTATGGTAGCTTTAGTGCTACCAACTTCATAGCCCTGTGCAGGCACCTGGGAAACCTTCTCCATGGCCCTGTCAAAGCCCAAACATTCCTCTATTTTCCTGTTACACTTTGACTTGCCTACCATCTTCTCAGATAAGGACCACATCCAACCCCTGGAGCTATTTAACTGGCTGTGGGAGCCCTGCAGATGAAGACTACTTTCCCTTCTATTGCATAGCTAAGGCTTGCCATAGTTTTCTCCTACAATAGCCAGTTACCAGTTTGTCTGTAGTTTCTTCAGGTGAAGAAAAACTAATAATTAAGCACATTCTAATGGAGATGTTAGAGCCAGACCATTTTATTTTGCTTTAAAAAATAACCAGGCTCTATACACATGATGCGTGGTGGCATTTAGTGTGATCTGGGCAAGTAAAACATTTGCTCCATTAAATACACTAAAGTGCAACACCATTTGGTAGGAGCCCTGAGGGTAAGTACTGTCAGAATGAGCAGGGCTCTTAGTAGTACTACATGGAAAGCTGCAGATCTGCTTTCTCTGAGGGGACTGAAATAGTACAGCCCTCTTCTACTTACCCACTTCCTTTGGTGACGTCAGGAGCCCAAAGAACACAATGACCCCTCCAGCAAACTGTACCGAGGCAGTCACCAAGAAAGCATACTGAAGAGAAATAAATAAAAGATTCTTTTTTAAAGCACTTTCAGCCACACAGGCTTTCCTGACTAATGAGGGTTTCTTTACAGTCCAACCTTGTCAGAGTGCAAACACAGCTACAACAACGCAGACTGCATCCATAAAACTGGGAAACAAATTGTCTCTGCAATCTCCTGAACAGATTCGGTCCTATCTAGCCTGAAAGAACATGCTGAAACAACTGTTTTAGTGTACTAAGGTGACAGCAGTGAGGAAGGAGATGACCCAACACAAGCAGAGATCCAGCTATATTGGAAGGACTGCTCAAAAAAGGGTCAAACACCAAATTCAGACCTGGCTGCTCAGTTTTGTTCAATCAGGTTTTGAAATCCTCCAAAGACAGATCCTCCAGGCTCTGTCCCCTTGTTCCAATGCTTAACATGCCTCATAGCAGAATAGCTTTCCAAACATCCAGTTGGAACCATCCCTGTTTCACTTTATACCCACTGGTTTTTTGCTTTCTCACAGTGCAACCCAGGAAAAAGCCTGGCTCTGGTTTCTCAGCAATCTCCTCACAGGCTTTGGAAGGCTGCTCTTGGTACCCTAAGCCTCCTCATCTCCAGAATGACAAGTTCAGCTCTGCCAGCCTGTCCCCACAGGTCACACACTGTGAGATGTGCTGGTTCCCTTACACTCCCTGCACTCAACTGCCTGCCACAGGCAACACAGCCTGGCCCCTTCCCAGTTACAGCAGCTGTGCCATTCCAACGGCAGTGCCTCCAGTTAAGTGAGAACCTGTGATGGATGATTCTGAAGAGCACTTTAAGCCACCTAAATCAGAAGAGGGTATACTGTGACACCCGAGCTCTTCAATAACATCAGTCCCATTTACAGAGAAGTCTCAGGCTTGTTTCTCCCAATTTGGAAGAGTCAGGAAAGGAACAGCCTTGCCTCCATAGAATTCAGGAAGATGAAACTGGACACATGTGCCTGTTTCCCCCAGAGACAGGATAAGAAACTAGCATCTCATAACCTAATCAGACATGCAGGCATAGCTAGAAGCCAGACAGCAATACCTACCTCATAGCCGTATTTGAGAACACAGGAGGCAAGGAATGCCCCAAGGATATTTCCCACAGATGCACAGGCACTCCAGAGTCCAAAAACAAAACCTCTCCTACAGAAGGGGAAAATATTTGAAACAGGCAATACGAGGAGAGATGACATTAGGAACAAGACAAAGATAAAACGCTGAAGCAAACTTTAACTTATGAATAGTTACAGCAGTTTCCCAGTCCATTTCCAAGAGACTAAAAGTCCATTTAAAAGAAAACACATAACTTGGACGTATCAAACAGGTAAGTGACGAATGTTCTATCCTGAAACACCTGTGTTACAGCAGAGGTGAGCTGGCAACAAGGTTACAAGCTATGGCTAGAGCTCATCTGCAATAGCCCAAAGTGACAGAGTTGAACCTACAATGAGTTTCCATTTGCTCTCTTTAGTGTTAAGTAAACAGAAACAGGCTTTCCAGTGGTATGGAAATTCAAATTCATTCACTTTGCACTGTGGGATTTTTTAAGTTGGAACCTGTGCTTTTAACACACACAATTGTGTTCACACCAAGCTGTTCTGTGGCTTCATGAAAACAAACAAACAAACAAACAATAAAACCAACAATGTAACAAGAAAGGCATATTTCATCCCACCTAAATTTAATTATGATCTAACTGTCCTTTTTGGTTTGAGAATTTCAATTCAATCTCTTACTCAGCAGATCATGTGAGTCACCAAAGGAAACTCAACTTACCCAGCTTTTCCAAACCAGTTTCCCATGACAGCAACCACGCAGGGCCAGCCAGTGGACTGCAGCAAGCCATTGACAACCCAGAGACAGCAGTAGAACCACTTGTTGTAGAAATGCAGCCATTCTGTGAGTGTGCCAAAGGAGAATACCTAGAACAGTGGGGAGGGAAACAGAGAAGTAACCCTGAGGCTACTGCTGAAAGCCAGGCAGGATTGGGGTCCTAAATAAAGCAACAACCTTTCAGGGAGCTGGTCCCATGCAGGGGCCAGGCCAGAGGCCAGCCTGGCATTGTTTGAGACACAGCACAGAGCTAAGAGCACCCTCTGCTGAGCCACCACAGCTCCAACTCCACAGCCCAAACAGCTCGAGAGACAAATGTGCTGTCGTGACACTTCCTCTCAAAAAGACTTTTGTCTTCCTAAACAGCACAGCTAAAACAGGAGAGGAGAAGAAAGAGACAAATACTTTTGGTAACAACTCTAAAAAGACAGTAGCCTCTTGATCTGCCCTTGTACTGACATCTGATTCCTCGAGGCTCTGTGCAAACACAGAACCCTCAACACTCATTTATCTTCACAAAATTTAACACAAATACTACAGTCAGGTCTCAAATTACTAAGGGCTCTAACCCAAACTAGCCAAAATAAATACACACTGTGGCACACTGTGCTTGATGCACATTTGTGGTCATGTGTTCGCAGAGTGCAATAGGCCATTGTGGGGTTTGTAGCCAACTGGGTAAATCAAACACACTCCATACATTTTACCACTGCTTTAATAACCAGAAAACCACCATGAGATAAAACTGATTCACGTTTATCTGCAATTACTTGAACTTGAAATACCCCTTTGTTTTAAAGGAGGCATTCTTTTTTAACACACAGCCTGCTAGCAGTTATAAAATAAGTCAATGAATGCTTAGTATTGTCAGCATGTCCTTTAAAGAACAGAGCAAAGATTGTGTTTGGAAGCAAAGGCCTCGATAACAACACATGTGGGCTAAGAGTTCAAGTTGTACTACAAAACAGTTCCCCAAAGTCCTAAAACACCAATCTTGAACAAAAGCTGTTCATTAAGACTCTAGGCAGTGCCTCAACCTTGAGAATTTCCTTCTGACGCAGTGTCCAGAAATAGATATTTCAGGAAGAGGTGAGTCATCTAGCGTGGCTCTGTGCTTCAGGCAATGCAGGACATGCAACCAGGACCACATTTTACCCACAGGCCTTGAGACTACTGAGGTACAGCTACAGCTTATGAATGGATTCACACAGAAACAGAGCCTCTTCTCCCCTAAGTTAAACACTACCCAGAAACCCTAACAGATTTTTAAATCCCACTACTATGTTCCAACTTACCACCAGAGCAGAGGAACACATTCCAAAAGACAAAACCCAGCGTAAATTCAGGCGATCCCCAACTATGCCACTGACAAAGAGACCCTAAGAACAAAACACAGTATTAAATAAAGCCAGAAGACTTGCACCTGATATCTGCAAGAATCTGTAGAAGGGTCAAACTAATCCAAATGTTGCTGTTATACCAACATACAGTTTGATTCTAACCACTTCTGCCACCAAAGAAATCCTACTCATAGCAGCTCATTACATTCCTTGTTTTAAAAATTCATCTGAGGATTCTTAGATAGACAGAACTAGTCCTCCCATCCCCCTGGTGACAGGTGTGTAAGAAATTCTGAAGTGATAGTATTTCTCTTGTATCTGTTAAAAAGCATCTTCATGTGGCTGACAGGCATGGGCAGAACTAACTGAAACTAAAGGGGGAAAAAAATTGCCTCTATGTTTTTTAATGTGGGTATGACCTTCCCATTAAGATTCAACCACAGTTTAGCAGCCTGGGGTTAGTTTTACTCACCACAGCATAGGAAAACAAAAAGATAGTGTCCAATGTACCCAGGAAGAGAGTTGCTTCTTCTGCATTTGGAAATAAATGGCTGCTGTTCCAGAGCTACAGAGAGAAAATTTTAACAGGTAAACAGGAAGAGGCTGAGGTCTTTCTACCCTTTTTCAATGGAAACCCCAACTCCAAAGCAGAACAGCATCTGGCCCCAGCAACCTCCCATTCCTCCAAAACTTTCATTATCAAATTGGGAACAACTCTGGCATTATATACTGCAGAAAATGTCCACTGCCTGTTTTGTTTCACTTCTAAAAGGCAAGCTAGCAAACCACCAGCAAGGAATGCTGGTTCCACCTGGATCAAGAAAAATGACTGGCAAAACAAATCCTACATCTCACATGCATGCAACTGTTAGACAGTTCTTTACTCCAAAACACTGATGAGCATCTTAATGAATAATACAATAAAGGCATATTCTGTTTTATGTGCAGCATCTCTTCTGTACTTATCTTGCTGTCTTCACTAAATGAATAATTCCCTTAAAGTATTTGTGTCAGCAGCCACAATAAGAAATGACAGACCACAAACAGAAAAGAAAGAAAACAAAAGAAACAAGGGGAAGAAAAAAAACTGGTTGGAAACTATTTACAACAAACTCCAGTCACTAATGTTGTTAGTTTGTGTGCTTACCCTGAGTTTTATTTTCAATATGATCAAAAAGAGAAAAAACTCAACTGTCCCTAAAGAAAGATTAATGACATCAGCTGAAAACAGCAAGATTTGAGGATAACTTGAAGAATGGAGTTAATCAGAACAAAGTTTTCTTCCCTTCTCACCATGCCCCCATTAGAAAACAAACAAACCCGATCCAAACCTGACCTAGGGATGTGCGTAACTCAAATATAATCAGTTTTGGTTTGATTCTACCTCTCCAGGAGAACATCCTGTACAGAAAACACTAATTACACATCCACCTAGTTTAAAAGATGGAACATAAACTGATACCTAAAAGACTGGTTTGACCATTTTTCTTGATCAGACACATGCACCTACGCATCCAGCAAGCACTAAATCAACTATACAAAAATTAAAAAAAAAAAGATCAAAACAGCTTCCAAGATATACTAGTTGTTTGAATGTGAGTTAAAGAACTAAATATAAACACCTTATATTTCAATTTGGCATCCCCAAGATGCTTACTGCTTTTGGACAAACTATAAAATCCTCAATAACATGACAGGCTCAATTTGCTTTTTTCACTTATCACAAAAAGTGAGCATTTATCATCCTTCTGTCCAACATTCAAATAACTGATGATTTCTAAGACATACAATGCTCGAGCCACTGGCTTGGAACTCCCTGCTCTAGTAGAGCCTGTAGCCTGTGACCAAGCTATTAATATACAATTTCTTCCATTTCTCAAAAGCATCAGGACAAAGTATTACTAAAAACAAGCATGTCCCTAAGAACACCATGGATAGGAGCCAGGAGGTAGTTCTCGCATTCCCACTTGTGAGAACCAAGCAGTACACAACTTCCTCTCCTACAGGCAAACACTGCCAAATCTCTCCCTGCTTTCACTGACTCTAGGATTTTACAGACAAGGGGTACTGGATGCCCAGCATTTTTGGAAATCAAACCTTTTAGATGATAAAGTGTCATCCTTCCTATCAATTTAGGATCATCTGAGAGCTAGCACTCTCAGATAGCTTTCTTCTCTCCTAGTTTGGCTACTCTTTTAACAGGGTGGTAGCAGCACCACTGCCACAGAGAAAGCACAGCCAGGATTTTACAGAACTCTCTGTAAGCCCATTAACTGCTTTGGTTTATTGCCTCCAACACTCCCAAGGAAGGGTCCCCCTTTCCCCGTCCTCCACGCTGCTGGCTACTAGACTCTGCTGGGATCTGCATTTCCATTGGAGCACTGTAACTTCTTGAGAAGTTTCTCTCTGGGGGCCACTAGGAAAGATTTCACCACCGCCTGATGATCCACAAAACTACAATGCAAAAACCTGAAGTTTCTTTTCACATTCCGAGAAGTGCTCCCAACAGGACACTTAAAGGGGCCTCTTGGGCACCACCAGCTCAGCACACTGGAAGTTACCTGTCTTTCTTTGCACTTCCCTATCCCTTGTGTCCTTACCTCATATGGCCGGAGCTCAGGGGCCGTGCTGTTAAGGCAGGAGGGAGTCCACTGGCTGGAAATGCTGACTTTGACATTACTGAATGTCTTTCTGGAAGCATGGAGCAGGGAATAACTGCCAGAAAACACACAGACACAGGTCGGCCAAATCTTTTCTTCAGGTCACGTGGGAAAAGGCGAGGTATCAAACACAGATACATGCTATCTCAGTAGGCGGCACAACAGAGAACTGGCAGTATTGGAGACAGGAGTGGGAACCCCCAAATTATGGGAAGGTACAGATTCCACCCTTCTGCAACAGACTGCTCCTGGCTTGGCACAGCCTCACCTTTGGTGCAAGCCCTGCTGGTGGCTGGATTCCCCAGGGACATAACACCCTTAGCTCTGTGACTGCATGAGTCTCAGACCAACTGGCACTGTAAGCTCTTAAGTTAGTTTTCAAGGCTTACAGCCAAAAGTTAAGACTATTTCCCTACCTTCATTCTTCATCTATGACATGCTCTCACTTGCCCAAATTCAGTGAGATGAACACCTCTCTGTGCAGGGACAAACTCAACCTACCTGAAGAAGGTTAGCAGGAACACAACAATATGATGGTGGGTGCAACGGGACACAAGGCCTCTGTTTGCAGGCTGCCTCCATAAGCTTCCAGGCATAGCCATGGTCCTGGCAGCCCTACCCCTGCTCCTGCCTTGGCCACAAGGGCTGGATGCTGATTAGGTAATTTTTCTTCTCACTTAAACAGAAGATGGGAAGGGAGAAGAAAACATACTTGAATTAAAATGCATGTATAAAGTATGGTTCTGTTCCCCAAACAGCTGGAACTCAGAAGGAACAACTCTATGCCAATCTTTCCCAAATTGTTTCACACCACTCCCCATCTCATCGCTTGTACATTCTGCAGTACCTTTTAAGCCTAAAGATGCCCTTTTATTCCCATTCTCCCAGTAACCTCATGGTCATCTCCCACCCCACTACTTCCTTGTTTCTCTCCTTGTTTCTTGTGCTCACCACCAAAGGAGCTCCCCCTGGATCTACCAATTTCCAGCATTCCCACATCAAAGATCATTCTGCATCATTTACACCACATGGTGAAATACAGAGTGGTCACACCTGAGACTGCTTTCCACTGCCACCTGGCTGGCCATAGGCTGGTGATGAAGTCATAAGAGCAGCATTTGGCCACTGGTGGAGAACCATTTGGGATCTAATCACCTTGTTAAGACACTGTGGAAAGATTATACCCAAGAGGGGACTTGCACAGACAGAAAAAGGAAAACAACTGTGAAGACAGTGCTGAAATTCAACAGCTAGACTGCCTGCCTATTTATTCTCATTACAGCTTCACTTGTCACTAACTCATTGGTACAGCACATGGCAAGTCATACCTTACTGTCCCTCCCTGTAGGGAATGGTGACATCTGCCTCAACTTCTAGATAACCAGAAATTATCAGTACTGAGAGAAGGCCATGACAGACACACAGTTTCTTCATTCTGGTTCATGTCATGCTGCTCTGCTTCCCCAGCTGTGCTGATGTGGCCAAGGGACCATTTCTGCTACCTGGAGTTTGGGGAACAGCCCCACTGGGCAGCGAGGTGGTGGATCTCTCTCCACGCCTGCCCTCTGGTTTCTCAGTAGACATTTTCCAGCCAACTTCCCTGCCACAGCTCACAAAGCAGCTACACAAACTTGCGTCTGTATGACAGACGGTGCAGCGCAGATTGAAGCTGCACACCCAGGTTGTTGCTGAAGGCAGAGCTCGATCCTGTTGGCACTCCCTGGCCTGAGATACCAGGACAGATCCTTTGGGGGGAACTGCATTTTTAGAAGACATGTGAACACAACACACATTCTGAAGGCTGAGGAAAGGTACAATAACCCCCCCCACCACCCCGTTCCCCCCCAAAGGACCAGCGCTGAAATAAGACAGAAGACAATGCCTTTGTGTTCTTCTGTATCCACAGGTGCTTTTTGTAATTATTTGTAAATCTGACAGAAGACTTTTCAAGTTCAGCTTCATAACCTCACTTGGAGAAATTAGAAGTCATTGGTCAGACACACTCCCACCCAAATTTTTGCTGCTGAAAATGCTGTACTTCACAGAGACTTTCTGCTCTTCCTTCTAATAGCTCTCAAAGGTTTCATCAAGACATCTTTCACTGCAGGAAGTCTTCTGTTCCTGTCCTCTCAATGAAGATGTATTCCTGACTGACAAAAGGATAACACCTATTACCGGATACATGAACCATCACACTGAAACCACATCTGACCTCCAAAACAGAGTATGGCATGGAGATCCTCTGAGTAACATGGATCCAGATGAGACACCTCTGAGACACCAGAGTCACATTTATCCTACACCACACCTGAACACCTCCATTCTCATCCAAGACAAAAGCAGCATGTATGTACAAGACCTGCCTCTACGCAACCCAGGTGCCTTTGAGCCACACTCCCACTGCTCCAGCTAGCACAGAGCACCTTGGTGTGCCAGCACTTCTGTGTAGGGACATGCTTCTATATTGCTTCAGTTCACACAGAGGAAAAGGGAAAAAGCACTTAGAGCTGGAGCTGTGGGAAGGTAGAACAGGCTCTGGAAGAGGCAACTTAGCCTTGATACTACCTTCACCATGAGGTCTCAGACCATTTCCCAGCATCAGTGAATGAAAACTCAGCACCCACACGTGCATCACACCGTGCTACTCCCTTTCAGGCAGCAGAACACTGCTGAGGGCTGTCCCACACACAAGCTGCATGGAGAAGGGAAGCCAAGGCACTCCAATTTCCCAGCACCACAGTCCTTAGGGGCCTGTGAACCACACGGTCTGTTAGTCAAACACAAGAGCTTGTTCTCCTTCCTTGCCTCTCCCTCCCCTCACACCAGGCAACAGCAGATAACAGAGCTCTACCAAGGAAAGCAAACCACTGCCAGTTGTGCAACAGCTGTGGGGAAAGGTTCCTTCCTCGGGTAATCAGTTCACAGCCCACAGCACAAGATTTACTACTCACTTCATGTCAACATATGCAAATATAGATCTTATTTGTCCAAGATACTGAGCCTTTTTAAAGCTAAGACCTAGTTTGACCTTAAAGACACTTATTTTTCTGTAGCATTTATTACTGAAACAATAAGAGCTGAGTTTGTTCCTCAGAGCTTCTCAGCCTCAGCTAGCTTTCTAGAAGACCTTCATGCACAGGACACTTGCCCAGTGTAGAGATGACTGTGAAAAGTTTTGTTTTCCCTTTTTCTTCATCCTGTCCTTTCTATATTCAAAACTGGCATTCTCCCTAGGCTAGAAAAGCAGGCATCTAGGAGGTTAATCCTCAAAAATTAGTTTTCTAATTATTTCTATTCTAATTCTATTTCTAATTACACCACAGTAAGTTTATAGTGGATGGGAAGCAAAAATTAGGCAGTAGGATAACCCACACAACTCTAGGAAGTGAAGTACAAGCCTTTAAGAAAGGAAGAGGAGCACTTTTAGGGTGTTAAAACTGCCTTGTCTAACTGTTTAGTACTAATTATCTTCAGCTAGCCAATACTTTGAGTAGGTTTTTGTTAAGCTTTCACCCTTATTAGTTAAGCTTCCCTCTTCGTTCTCTTATCCCTTCACTAAGCATCAAAACAAGACACACCTTAAGTTCAAAATAAACTTCCTTAACCCTACCCTGCTGTCCTCAAAGCCGGCAGGGCAGGCTAGCATCAACATTCCTGGGACTTTCAACGTGCAAAACAAACGCTTTTTTTTTTTCTTAGTGATAAAATTTAAAAATAAAAGAGAAACCCAAACTAACAACCCCCCCCACCCACTCTCAGGCCGTCTTTCCGAACAGGCAGAGAGAAGAACCAGCCTTTGGGCAGCCCAGCCCGAAGGCGCACAGGGCCCTCCGCAGCCAGCACCGGGGCCGAGGGGAGGGACAGGCACTGCCCAGGGGGACGGGACCGGCACTGCCCGAGCTCCGGGGGCTCCGAAGGGCTCCGGGATCGCTCCGGGCAGCCGGGCCGGGCCGCCCCTGGGCCCGCA
>JAWWMO010000043.1:59169347-59199764 GCA_035047845.1 Dendrocincla fuliginosa
CGCAGTGCCCGCACTGCCCACAGCCCCCCGCAGTGCCCGCACTGCCCACAGCCCCCCGCAGTGCCCGCACTGCCCACAGACCCCGCACTGCCCACAGACCCCGGAGAGGACGCGGGTCCCGCCCGGCCCGGCCCCGGTGGCGGAGCGGGGCGGACACGTCCTCAGGGGCCGAGCGGGCAGCGCAGCGCAGGGCAGGGCACGGCATGGCACGGCACGGCACGGCACCGCACTGCACCCCGCCGACCCGCCCTGCCCCGCGTACCGCGCCCGGCGCCGCCGAAGGAAGCGGCGGCAGGGAAGGAGGAGGAGGGAAGGAGGGAGGGAGGGAGGGAAGGAGGGAGGGAGGGAGGCGGCCCTTCCGGCGGCCCCGCGGAGCGCCGGGAGCTGCAGTCCGGCCGGGGGCTGCGGTAATCCTGCCGGGAGCTGTGGTAATCCTGCCGGGAACTCTGGTGGTCCGGCCGAGGAGCCCGGCCCGGCCCTGCCCGCCCGGGGCGGGGAGCGAGCTGTGCGGGCCGGGCGGGGCCAGGGCAGGGCCCGCACTGCATCTCCCGCCGGGCCCGGCGCTGTGCCACAGGTGAGCGGCTGGGACAGGTGAACTGGGGACAGGTGAGCTGGGGGACAGGTGAGAGGCTGGGACAGGTGAGCTGGGGGACAGGTGAGAGGCTGGGGACAGGTGAGCTGGGACAGGCGATCCCTGTCCGGGCCCACGGCCCCTCCCGCCCCGCTCCCCGCTCCAGGCCCGCGATGCCCTTCCCCGGCTCCGGCGCGGACGATGCCTTCGACTACCTCTTCAAGATCATCCTGATCGGCGACTCCAACGTGGGGAAGACCTGCGTGGTGCACCGCTTCAAGACGGGGCAGTACAGCGAGAAGCAGCAGAACACCATCGGCGTCGACTTCACCGTGCGCTCCATGGACATCGACGGCAAGAAGGTCAAGGTGGGTGCCGGGCCCGGGCCCCGGGCCGGGCAGCCCCTCCATCGTGCCAGCCTGGCCCCTGCAGGTGCCGGGGACAGGCGGGATGCGCAGCATCTCCTGCTCGGCCCCGCTGAAGGCGGCTGGCTAAAGCTGGCTGCCTTCCTGACGAGGGGTGTTCCCAAGGGGCGCTTTCCCGCAGGAGCATGCCCTGGGGCAGGCAGGCACCCTGATTTGGGTACGAACTTGCTCTCGTGGCTTCTCTGGATCTGCTTGAGGAGAGTGCTCACGCTTTGCCTGCAGGGAATTCTTTGGAAGGCGGCTCTGGTTTGGAGGGGATGTCTCTTACCTGCTTTGGAGGTGTGGGAGTTTAAGCAGGTACACGAGGAGAGAAAACTCTCTAGTTTGCAAAGGCTCCACTTTGATGTGTGCTTAAGTTGAGGGCAGGAGACTTCCAAGACAAACACACTGGAAGAAATAGTTAGCTAGAGCTTCCCTCCATGTGCAGATGAAAGTTCAGAAGTCTGCCCTTTATAGAGATTTTCTCTGCCCAGTCCTGCATCAGAGCTTCTTTGCTCTTCTTCCTTTCCTATTAAAGGGCTGTGATGCTCTGTATCTTTTAGTTCAGTTGTTGGAACTGGGTTTCTTGTCCTCTTTACAAAGGTGGGTTTACCCTTGCAGCTTTCTCTTTGGTCTGTGTAGATTGACTTGACAGGTTTACACGTGTCTCTTCACATCCAGAGACAGCAAAGCCACACTGGTGTGGCAGAGTGAGCTGGGACAGGTCTGGCTGCCTTCCAGGCAAGGGGTTTCAAATGCATCACTGCTGCTGGCAAACACCTGGGAAGTGGCATTTGCAGGTCTTTACAACTTTTGTCCTTTCTCTTACAGATCCAAGTGTGGGACACAGCTGGTCAAGAACGCTTCCGGACAATAACCCAGTCTTATTACAGGAGTGCCCACGGGGCCATCCTTGCCTATGACCTTACTAGGAGGTCCACATTTGAATCCATTCCTCACTGGATTCATGAAATTGAAAAGTATGGTGCTGCAAACTTGGTCATGATGTTAATTGGTAGGATTTTAATTTTAAATATTGTGTTATGTAGCTTTTTTAATAGGAATATAAAATCTCCTTCACTTTCCCCCGCTACCTGAAGCATCTATAAACTACTCATTAAGAAAGAATGCAGTTCTAATTAAAGGAGATCAGGAAAGTATCAATGTGCCCTAAGCTTAAAACCACCCGTCCCCCCAAAAAAAAGGAATATCATAGCCTGGTCCTGAAGGATCAAACCCATTGCAGACAGTGAAACCTTTTTTACTGGTTTCATTCCTGTGGGAGTAAGGCAACAAGCTTTGCTGCCAGGCCTGAGGCAGGGACAGCCTCGCTGAGGTTAGAATTGCAGTAAGTCTGACCCTATAATCCTGATGCACAGGAATGTAGCAGCTCAATAATTCAAGACCAAGGGGAATGCACAGAGCAACACAACTCCTCGTTCTCATCTTTCCTCTCTGTTCTTTTGCTATGCATGCGCATTGCTCTGTAATGGGATTCCGATCAGGTAAGACAATAGATGGGGAGATGGCTTTTGCAGAGCATGAAGTAGTCTGCTTGCATTCCCCCTAGCATTCGGGAAACTTCACCTCTTGAGGAAAGCAATTGCTGAGAATGGAGCTGGCTGGAAGCAGCATGGTTCCTTCCCCTTGTTTTTAGGTTGTTACTGCCCTTTCCCCAAGGAAGAAGCTGCAAACGAGAGAACTGGTGTAGTAAAATGAGAGAGGCTTTATTTACATTCCTCTGCCTCTGCCAGTTGTATTGTGGCGCTGTGCAGAGAGCAGCGTGTGCAGGCACAGCAGGATGGGCAGCACTGAGCCCCACGGCACAGCAGGCATGGGACAGAAGCTGCTGCTTGTGCTCCCAGCACATTGCTTGCTTCAGCTCTGGTGATTCTTCCTGTTCTTCCTCTGAAGAACCAAATAACAAATTCTGACCCACATCTAACTGCGGTGCTGGGAATTGGGCGGGGAGGTGTAAATCAATAAACTTTGCTAGGGTTTTTCTAAGAACAAGACTCATCTGTGTTTGGTGGGGTCTGGCAGTGGTTGTTACTGGTTTTTAAAGAGAAAAGTTCTGAAATTGGTAAAAATAAAGCTTTTGATAAGGATCCAGCTTGGTGCTTTCTTCCAAAGCTGGTGCTGTTTGCCTTACCTACTTTGGCAGAAGACTTTGTACTTAGTCATGTCATACAGCTTTCTAGCATGAGGTTAAGGTTAAGAAGGCTAACTTTCCCTTCTGGAACTGAAGGAGGAAAGTGGGGAGGGCTCTTTTTAGGAAGGCAAATAACCCTCAGGCTGTCTGGAGGCATTGTGGGTTTTTGTGTTGGGGTCCGTTGCTCTGTTGGCTTAGTTTGAGGTTTTTTTTCCTTTTAGGAAAAACTGAAGGGGACTTAATGGTAGGGGAGTTGGCTTATATATACTTCAAATTCAAGATATGATTTTGATGAAGGGTTTTTTGAAACTATGAATGTAGACTTCAGCCAGGTACTGCATGTACCAGAAGTGGTAATTCCACATGTGCTGGAACTACTTAAATATACAAAGGTATTTTATCTGAGGCATTTCATGATTTCTGATAGAGTTTGACTAAAGTGCTGCAAGTAAAAGTTTAATCTATACATAAACAATTTAATATATATTTTAAGCATTAAAGTAGCTGACATGAATTCTTGTCTTTTTTGACATAATCTTAAAAGACTTTTTTAAAATATTTAACTTAAATACTACTTAATGTTTAAAAACACTAAAGAATAGGATCAACAGTTGCTTCCAAACAATCCCTTAGCACCACTACCTCTATTAAGTAATTAGATGAACAGGTTTTAGTTTTTTCCTGCATTTCAACTCATTTCCTATCATATAATTAGCTGCAGTTTTGATCCACAGTCTATGTTTGTGGCTCTCATGTGCTCACATCTTGTTCTTTGCAGGAACTCTTACTCCTAATGTAAATCTGTTGTTTAAAAATATTGAATTCATTCATTGCATTTAAAGATTAATTTTTGAGAGACTAAGTTACTGAAGTATCTATTTGTCTTAAGGGAACAAATCAGATTCACTGGATAAGCGCCAAGTCCTGTTTGAAGATGCCTGCACTCTGGCAGAGAAGCACGGGCTCTTAGCTGTACTGGAGACATCAGCAAAAGAAGCTCAAAACATAGAAGAGGTGTTCGTGTTAATGGCTAAGGAGCTGATAGCCCGAAATACCTTACAGCTTCACGGAGAGAACCCTCCCAACAGCTTCTGTCTTGATTCTAGGCCGGTGATTGCCAGTCCAAGTGTGGAGAAGACCCAGTGCTCCTGTTGAAGAGAAATTTCAGGAAGAACTTGGAAATTGTCACCCTTCTGAGGCTGTTTGATACAGTTATAGTCAATTGATGAAAGTGTCCTCTGTGGCCTCAAGCCATCTCTCTTGATATCTCTGCCTTGGAGTTTGGCTTGTAAGTATTTTCAGGGATCATTGTTGCTGTTGGTAGCACAGGTTGCTTTCAACATGGCATTGAGTTGAGAGGACTCAGGAAGCTGCCAGCCCTTGCCTTAACCAAAGAGAACTATAAGAACTATTGCCTTTAATTATAACCTTTAAATGTTTTTCTGGCTGTGTCAGAAGACAAATTTGAACCAGAGCTCTGCGTTAATTTGACCCTTCTAAGCTATGCTGCTGGTTCCAAGTGCAAGCACTTTCCTCTGCCAGTAGCTGTAAAAAGTCTGACACACGCTTGGACAGTACTAACCAGCTGCTGCCTACACTTTCATCAAGGGCTGTCCTAACATCAGGCAAGTAACCACCCATCCCAAGGGACATTACTCTTGTGAAAAAGGACGTGATTTCCCATCTGTACTGCCTTCCTCACCAGACAAACGCAGAGACACCCCAGGGGTTACATGGCAGGGAGAATATGATACACTCCTTCCTGGGGTGAGAAGAGTTGCCTTTCACTTTGCTCCACAATTGTCAGAATTGCCTCCAGAAGTGATCTCTGTCTTGCTACATATGAGTAACAAAGCTTCCACTGAAAGGATTTTTTTTCTTTCCTCCCCATTAACCTCATCATGCTTTTGATGTGCTGATTTTAACCAAAAGCCTTCTGCAGCTTTTGTGATGGGCCAATGGCAGCTTGAGATTATGCTTGTAGATTTTCAAGGGAGTGTGAAGGATGGCTGCAAGCTCCTGTGAAACTCAGCAAGTGGTAAGATGGTTTAATTAAGTAACCTTGTGTTAGAGAAGTAATGGTATGGGGTGCACCAGAAAGCTGCCCTAGGCAACTATATATATGCTACTGCTGTGGAGACTGAACAACGTGGAAGGTTTTGGGTTGCTCCCCCCAAATGCAAGCTCTGCTACTCAGGGTTCTTCTGTATACCTGAACTGAATTAAGGGTTTTTTGGAGTGGATTTTGAGTTTTTTTTTGTTTGTGTGGTTTTTTGGGCTTTTTTGTTTGGGTTTTTTTGTTGTTGTCATTGGTTTTGGGGTTTTCTTCTCTGTTGTTTTGTTTGCATTTCCCTCCCCCCTCCCATTAGATGGAAGTAGGAAAGAAGGGGAAAAGAAATATTATACAAGGAAAGTTTTTTGACTGCAGTCCACATGTACCAAAGTGTGTCAGTTACTGTTCTGCTACGAACTGCAACTCAAACTCTGTAATGATAAAATATGGTCTGTGTCACATGTAAAGCCCTGGGGAAGCTGGTGTGTTGCTGGCTTACCCAATGGTGGTCTGCCCATGTTTCCTAAGTCCTTAAAAATTAAGGAAAATCATGTAGCAGATATTTCTGGAAAATCTTGTCTGAGAAGCACAAAAAATAAAGCAGAACGAATCATTGATTTATAGTCTTGGAAATATTTCTAGTATTATTAATGCTTTCTCTGGCTAAGTTCTTTGCTATCACATGCAAAGATAGGTGTAAACTGAGGGAGGAATCTTCCATGATAACATCTAAGCCTTTTGCCTGCAGTAGAGAAAGGTTCATCTCCAGACATCCTTTTCCTGATGTTTATTTTTTAAATCTTAATTCTTCTTCATTTGGTACTAACCTAGTAGTTGCATTTCAGTTCACACATGTAGGCAGCAGTAAATACCATAACCTTTCAAAGTGGCAAGCAAGCTTCAAAATGACTAGTTTCTATACCTCTTGTCACTATGAAAACAATAAAATGTAAGGTTAATATTCTTTTGTGTTAAAAATCCAAACTACTCTTGCTATTCCTGCTAATATTTTTTTTTAGTATCTTCCGGGAGACTGTAATAGAAAAGTATTGTGTTCATCTCCAGTTACACTCTTTCATTGGTCAAGAATTAGAGGATGTTACCAACAGTGTTAACCTTTACATGGTTCATTGGGTTGACTACCTTAATTAGCAATTAGAAGTTATTTTGCTTACCCTCAGTATGGAGACTTCTGCAGGCTGATGTGATCCTCCCTGGCTGCCCAGCACTGCCAGGTTGCAGGGCTCTTGCTGTTCTCTTTTTCACAGAAAGCTGTACGATGTGGGATCAGGAAGAACAGGCTTATGACTATGCATTGAGCTCCGCTGTCCCTTTTCCTTTAACAGGTCTAACAGACTCCCTACTGCTCCTTGAAGAAACTAGTCCTAAACACCTACCCCTTGTGTGACTAGAGCAGGGGTGTGACCTCTTCTGGTTAGTTCTGTTTGGCACCTTTCACGAGGCCTTCGGGCTGTTGCACTGAGGGGTTTCCACAGGGTCACTTTTCAAGCTGTCCTCGTGTGAATGAAGAACAAGCTGCAGCAGTTGCTAACAAGGTTCTTCAGAGAGTATGTTGGCGGTGCTCTTATTCATGAAGTAATACATGAAGCCATAAACTTTAAACGAAATCCCTTTACTGTAGCATGTTGCTATAGGCTGTGAGAACCACTAGACTGAAATACAAACTCAGTCCAATTTCTGCGGTTCTGCCTTTCCCCGTCAGAGAGCAGATGGGAACACACAGCTTTGACAAGGCAAAGTAGCATTAACTGTGACAGAACTTTCTATTAATGGTTTTGTTCCCAGTATCACATGCAAATTAAGTGTGCTCCCTGACAGCATCATTAATGCATTTGTACAAAGTGCAGCTTATTTTAACATTTACAACACTATTCTAAAAACTACAACTGTCCCATGGGTTTCAGTTTTAAGAGCTGCACATTCAGCTTGAAGATGAGCTCATTTGTTAAGTTTTTATCTACTTGGAAGTATTTCAATCTTAGCTGTGGCACATTGCTTGCATTGGTGTCACACCCATGCCAGGTGAGATTGAAGCAGTACCTATCCAATGAAATATGATAAAAAAAGTTAAAAGTATTTTAGAATGGAGCAAACTGACACCTCCCAGAAGCTGACTAGTTTAAAAGTCAGCATAACAGCAATGCAGTGATGTGAAAGGCATACAGCACTGCCTGTGTGGTCATGCTTTGCTTCATATGCAGGAGACAGGCTCTTAATTGCAAAAGCTGAGGTTCTTATCTAACCATTCCAGTTAATGTTTAAGCACAGTTGGAAAGGAGACAGAAAAGGCAATTTTCAGGCGCTCAACAGAGGTGAACTGTCCTTCAGCCTTCTTTCAGGAAGGAGATGCATGCCTGTGCCTTTGGACAAGGAACTGTAAGTGAAGCTTCTCCCAGGCAGGTGAGTGCTCCAATGGCAGCCCTGTTGGAGGTGCCTGTTTTATATGTGGACTGCCAACAGGCAGTTTTTTATGGGTCTCAGCTCCAAGGACACATTGGGCTGCAGCTGTATTTGGGGGAAGGGGGGGGCTTAAGTAGTCATTGCTCAGCCTACTGACTCCCACAGTAATTTTCAAGCACTGTTCTCAAGCAACTGGTGTTAAGAACTGGAACTACAACAGGAAGTGCTGGGATAGTGGAGTCCTTTGAGAATAGTTTTAGACATGCCAAGAGCCCCTTTTTCCTAAAAGTACTTCACCCTGTAATAGGAATGTGCAGTTTGAGAAGGGTAGGACTTAAAAAAATTTTTAAAGCGTTTTTCTCATGCTGTTGTTCTAAAATTAAGGTTCAATCAGCTGCCTGCGCAAACTCTGTCAGTGCAGTCACATCAAGCTGTTGCCAAGCAGGTGTTCACTCTGGCTTGCTAGCACGTGACAAATAGCTCGCCTCTGGAAAAACAGGGCAGGAGCTCAGCATGTTTGCAGTCCCACGTTTCCTTGCTACCACTTCATCCATGAGTATCACTGCTTATACAGTTTTCTCTGCTAAATCTAGTTTTGCTAACCTGAGACTCCCCCCAACTACAGTTTAATAATGCCTCTCTAATGCCTGTGTTAAACTGACTCTGTGGCTACTTGATCCCTGCACTGAAGTCCTCTATTATATCTCAGTCCTAGGGGATTACATGTGGGCTCCCTTGTTTTAAACTGCTGCAGCATTAATAGTTTCATCTAAGTTTTGTTCCCAACATGAGACACCCCATAGCTCATCCTGCCACAGCAGGAAAGGTGATTTGCATTTCATTAAATGCACCAGGCATCCCCTCAAAGATTACCATCCACCTCAGGCTACAGTCAAGGACAAACTGTGCTACTAGTTTGGACTAAAGCAGTAGAGCTTGTAACAAGTGTTCTTTGCTTCTGTGACCACATTCAGACCAGTAAGGAGGTGCAGCACCCTTACTCTGCACTTACCATAAGAGACAGTTTTGTATCAAATTCAATGTATATATTCTGGCCTAGGAAGTAAAGTCAAGGCACTTTAAGTGAGAACACGCATCTTTTTCTGCAGATTTTTGTTTTGAGATCAAGATTTTGCTGGTGGAAGTTTATGGAGACTTTGTACCTTTTTCATCTTGATACTACTCATTGGCCTCTTCAGTTTCTGTATCTTGGATATTTCCTTAAAGAAAACATAGCACAGCCTGAGCTGTCATCATCCTTTTTACATTAAAAGTCTGCCTTAATTCTACTGGAGTTATTCCTCTTCTTAGAGAGGAAAAACATTACAGCCTACTAACATCCTTGTTTCAGAGGCCCTACTATTTTCAGTTGTTCCAGTTTGGGGTGGGTGGGGGGTAGAAATCACAATGCTACAGCAAGTTTAGAAACAAGCCTCCCATCAGCAAGGTTCAGACAACAGCTGGCACACAGCAGTACTGCTTGATGACAAACAGATGTAGCTCTTGAACCTGCCGAACAGGAACCACACCACCATTCAAAGTGAGAGGGCAAGAGTAACTAGTCAAGATGCATGTGACCACATCAGTCACCTTGCAGCTGGACTCAACAGCCTCCACCAGAGCAAATCACTCCTTTGTGTATCCTCAGCCTCCCCGTAACACCTACAGAGAGCAGCTTTAGAAGCAGCAGCCTCCACCATTGTGCCACATGCACACCCACAGTAGAGCACACCACTTCTGACCCCTTATGGAAAAAAGCTCATGTGTGCTCTCGCTGGTGAGTTCATCACCTTTTTCCCCTCTTACCAGAATATCTTTGTTAAACTTACATTTTAACGCAGCTTTCCAGCAGGATGTACCAACTTATGTTCACCATGTAGAGGTGGAAGGCTTTCATTTTTTCCGTTTCTCCCTATATCAGTTTTAAGTGTCATTTGCTCAGATTATGTTCCTTTTCTCCCTCTGCTACTTGCCTCTGGGAAAAAACCAAACCAACCAAACCAAAGATGGCTTTAGTCTGTTCAGGTAAAGCCTTCTTAGTCATATCCTTCAGCAACTGAATAGGTTTTTACTAGTTTACTTCCAACTTCACGGATTTCTGCAAAAGAATGCTTCTTTCTGAACACACATAGGCTTATAGAAACATGTGGAGCATGAGGAAGTGGCCTGTAGCAGGGCTGGGGCTATCACAACAGGAAACTACGGATAGAATATGTACTGCAATTGACTTTATTCAGAGCAAATAAAATTAATACAATAGTGTAGAAATTACTTCTGAGAAGGCAGGCCAATTCTGCGCTCACTAATGGCCCAAGTATTCCTTCAACACTTCAACTGCCTCAGCTGTCTATTCAGAATATGTTCCTTATATTGCAGGCTCTTTGCTGGAAAAGTTGTAACAATGCTAAAATTCTGTATTAAGAGTAACAGAGTTCTGCAGGAATTGAGTAAGTGACAAATGCATTTATATTTACAGAAACACACCTAAAAACAGTCAATCAAGCTGAAAAACTGAAGCTCCAAACTTCAAAGAACAGACTGAGTTCTTGCTTAATTTTTTTTGACTTTTTTTATTTGGGAAAAGTGCTTCTTACAAAAGGCAGCTGCAAAACAATACGTTATAGACCTCAGAACAAGTTCTCATTCCATTTAAAAGTGAAAGGAGAGGCAGTCTAGGGGACAAGAGCAGCAGGAGAACAGATCACGGGGCATCCACAAGTCAATAAAAAACAGCAATAATGTAATGCAAGGTTAAAATTCCTGTGCTGGGGCTTTGGTGGCAAAGTAATTTCTCAATGCAAATTACAGCCAGAAACTGCATGACTGCCTTTGTAAGCAGTAACTCACATAAACTGAACAGCTTTACCAGGCAACCTGCCCCCACTCAGCTGCAGGGAGGCACATGTACCTCAAAGCAGCTGAGAGGCACAGCGATTTCCTAGCAAAGCTCACGGCTTAAGTGTTTACATGAAGTTCTAAAACTTACAGAGCGATAAAGCTAAAGGGTCCTCTCTGGTGTTCCTCTGACCCCACCTTGGCTAACCGGATTTCTTCTCCTCCTAATCATACACATGAAAGAGAGCTGGTGTGTTAGGGAGTGCCGTCTATCAAGTTAAGCGATAGTTAAGATTGTTGCCACAGACTGGGCTGAGACCACTAAACCAGTTTCATGTCCAATTGGAGGCTAGACTTCATGCACCAAGAGGGGATGAAAGATGGTTTTGTTATTTTTAACTTACAGAGTCTCCCCATCCTTGAGGTCCAACTCTACATTTATCTGTATATACACATAGAGAGTTCTCCTTTCACAAAGACATTTTCCTTTCATGCTAAACACAGTAAAAACCCAGAACGTTCACACCTGGTTCTGGTTACACAGTAGTAATAGTAATGTGCAAGTAAACAGAGACCAAAATCACAAATGAAGACATGTACATGAGGGGGCTGGAACGGAGCTGATGCCAGAAAGAGTATTTGTATCTGGCCTGAAATCAAAAATAACGGTACAAAGACAGACTAAGGGCCATCAGCCAATTTACATCCCCACTGCATGGCCACTGCTCATTTTTGTATCTGGGCTCTTCAAAATGAGTGTGGAAGTCCTGTAAACACTTTAACCCTGGAACTGGGTGAACTCTGTTGGGTACACAGATGAAGCAACAAACCTAAGCTAACTGTTTGACAGTTAAATTTATTTTTACAAAAACTAACATTTTAAAGATTTATTTCTTGTTATTTGTTTAAACAGAGGAAAAACAACACTCCTGGGGTGGGAGAGGAGGGGATGGGAAGAGACAGACCCTGGGTAAAAGTTATTACAACAGCACCTGGAATTGATTGGCCTGCCTAGGAGAAACACAGGCACTGCCACAACACCACAGGTAATAGCTACTGCCTGAAGCCAAGACAACAGTCCACACTCCACTGACAGGTGCTATAGATCCAAGTCATAATAATCTTCCAGCTCATCATGAAATAAGTCCCACTCGTCCTCGGAATCTGTGAGCTCATCGTCACCTCCTGCTGCCAACAGCATAAGCAACATCTCACCAAGCTCAAAGGTCACCACCTCATCCTCATCGGTTTCAAACGGATCACCATTCTCCCGCTCCTCAATGAACTCCCAGAACCGATTCCTCCGCTGGGCCTGCAAGTGGAACACAAGTATTTCCCCAGGTGACCCAGTGGTACAGAGCAGGAGCCTTTCCAGAGGCTGAAAGCATTCAGCCCCTGATGTACTTTCTGACAGGCAACAAGTCACGTTCCTCTTTCGGGAAGATACTGACCTCCAGTAGAATTTACCCTTACACACCCCTATTAATGCTACCCGACATTTCTACTTCAGTATGTTGTAGGAAAGTTGCTAAAATTTAGTCTTTCCATCTTGGCCTCCAGCATTCACAAATTTTAGAGCACTGATTCCTTCAAATTCACCATTACAGAGCTCTACCAGAAGTGGGGAAAAAAAGGAGTCAACATTTCCCCATTCTCGTCTCAAGGCAGAAGAAATAAGGCACATTCCCCCTCTCATGCTCTCTCAGTATTGGAAGGACAAACAGCAGCACTGACCCGGTATCTACTTGATGTTCCCACTTTGGCTCTCTGTGGCTCCTCTTGGCGGCCATCAGGATATTCATGCTTGTAAAAACAGTTCCCTCCAAATGGACAGCTTCCACGGCCTTCATCAAAGTACCTGCATGGCTTGTTGCTGGAAAGGAAAATATCGCAACCCTTACTGAGAGCAGACCCCAAGCAGACTTCAGAGTTGCATTCACCTGTAGGTCCACAAGGATCTCAGGTACCAGGAGCTCAAGGTGTTCTCTCAGCATAAGACTAACACACAGAAATGATGTATTACACCACAGGTGTGGGCCAATGCATGCAGAGGGACACTGATGGTTTGTTTGCAGTGCACGAGCTTGTACCACCTTGTGGCTGCACCACCAACACTCTGTGCTCCAAAGGGAAAGCCTGAGGTCAGAGAACACTTTGGGAAGGCTTTGGGACTGTGTGGCTGCATGCATCCATGGGCAGACAGGCAAAGATGCACTCCACACCTTGTGGTGGAAAGGAGGTGGGGGGGGTGTTTATGTCAACACCCTTCTTCTCCATGTGTGCCTTTATGTCTGCAGGCTCAACTTGACAAAAGGCTGCATTTCTCATACCTCATTGCCTCCTTGTATTTCTGAATGAGTTTCTGCTTCTCTTCCTTCTCCTCCACCCAGTACTCACTTGGAATGACAAAGTTAGATGTGATCCGACATTCTGGGCAGGACCTGGGAAATGAACAGACTGTGCTGCAAAATTCCACATTACAGGGTGCGCTCTCTCTCTCTCCTATATAACAAGTTATGGCATATACCCATCTTTAAAGAGGTATTGCACTTGTATACTTGCTGTATGACCTTTTCAGTCTAGATTCTTACACGTGAGGATAACCTAAACTCTCTTCAAGGACTCAATGGCAGCTGGTCAGCTTGACTCAGAAAAGCTTAAAAAAACACTTCACACAGACTCCTTTTTCTTTAGAATTACGTAAATTTATTTTGGTATGATACCTGTATTTATTTGATTGGAACTTTGTACTTCCTAGAACAGCCTTAGATGGAGTAATGTTTTGTCAATTGAGTAATGCTCCAGGGCAGTAACGAATTAAGCAGCATACATTCTGAACTGGTTAATCTGTTTCTAGATTCCTGCCTGAGCATCCAAGACACAAACAGTAACCATTGGACAACATGCTACTAAATAAACAGTTATTTTCTACTACTGAGTTTAGCAAACTTAAACTGTATTAACCAAATGAGAGTGCAAGTATTATCCCTAAAAATTATTTCACTTCCAAACTAAGTATGCATTAAATGCAGTCTCTATGCAGTCTGCATCTGGAAGTCTGTTGCAAGTTGTCACAAGTTACTAAGTTCTTCCACAGTAACAAAAGCACAACCGAAATGGGAAAGTGCCTCACTTTATAATCTTGCTCTCAAATTGTTTAGCACTCCTCCACTTGCGGATGCACTTGAGACAGTAAGTGTGGTTGCAGTTGGAGAGGATCCCAAAGCGGCGCTCGCTAGGGTTAGCTTTCTCATACACCACCTCCATGCATATCCCGCACACCATGTCTTTACTGCGCTGGACGGCAAAGGAAAGCTCCATGTCCTTCTCGTGAGCTTCAATGCAAGACTGAAAAGGAGAGACAAAGAACAACTACAGAGACAACTGGTCACGTTGGGAGATCTAAGCAGGTTTTTAAACTCAGTTTTACATTGCCTAATGAATAGGCTGTGATTAAGCTGAAAATAATCTTTATCCTCACACAAAATTTGCTCAAATAATGGGGAACAATCAATTCCGCGTTAAAATGCCTTCTGTCAGACTTTGCTTTTAAACATAAAAAGGCAATCTAACAAGACCATCCAGTTTTACTAGGCAAAGAACAAAGCCTTAGGATCTTTAAGCAGACTGCTCTCCAGGCACAGATAAGGAAATTCAGCTGCTTTTGAGTAACGCCCTGACAGGAAACAGTCTGGTTTACAACCGGAATTTCATTCACTTCCTGACCTGCACACACCTTCAAACGGAAGGGAATTAGTAACAAGTGACTGAGGAGAGCTAGGAAGCAATACATTACAGCTGCTTAACACGAGACAGTTGTTTGCTTACCTTTATGTGCTGAGATCTCTGTGCAGCATCAATGGGATGCAGGACCTGCAGGCCACACATATCACACACATCTCCATGGATATACACGCAGTTTTCTCCATAACGACATTCTCCCAGTGCAGCATAGGGGCAAAGCTCCTTCTTTATTTCCACATCTGCTTGCTGCTTTTCATATTCTTCCTCAATCACCATTTCCTGCAAGGGTGCCTCAGCACAGAAAGGAGTAGCTGGGAGCAGAATTAAACACAGTAAGCAACACATTCAGATTTAGAGCACCAGGAATAAGAATATTCAAGTTACCCAAAGAGAATATCAAAAACAACCAAGGTTCACTTCAGTGCAAGTTTCATACACCCTCAACCTGAACTAACAGTTATTTATCCCACTACAGAAATTTCAAGACCTATTTCTTCATCTTTCAACCCAATCAAGACTAAAGTGGCCAGGGTAGATCCATTTACAGGCTAAGTCCACACTAGAAAAATCTCACTGGTCCTCAGTGGCTTAAATACACTGTACATACTCTGGTTCAGCAACAATTAAATAAGGCTACAAATCTCTCACTGCTTTTAACATCAATTCCACTTCAGCTAAATTTTTCACAGCAGTTAAAGCTGACAGTTTGTTTCCAAAGAAATTACACAGCTGAAGTAATAAAGGTGTATCCAGCATAACAAAATGCTAGTATGGCAACACCACGTCAGCAGTTCCTTACATGCAGGTTAATTAGCACATTGTTGTTCAGCCTGAACAAAATTTCACTTCCAGATTCCTGTGCATCTCTAAGAATGATACAAAAGTGGTGTTCACACCTCTCAAACTAACTCAGTTCTACATATTTGCCAAAAAACCTCTCTTGAACAGAGACTGTCTATCACCCAGGCATGTGAACCTAAGAAACTGAAATTCAGGCTATTTTCACTGCATTCTAAGCTAGCCATCACTTCTGCAAAATCCTAAGTAAATTCCTTAATTCCCTAATTCTAAATTGAATTGACATCTGTATTGTGTCTCTTCCCCATTTAGACATCTGCTGAACACTTCTCCTTGTACCTCCTGAATACACCCTTGTCTGCGTCAACACAAGTCCAGCAGGCCTTTTGAGATCATTACATAAGCAGGATGATCACTAAGTTACAAGACAAAAGCAGTCAGTGTGAAACTGAAGAAGTAATAAACATAAAGCATTGCTATATTCAGGAAAAACACCATAAAGAACAGCAGCTGGACCTCACTTACATAACCAGGAGCTGTTGCAAGAGTGACAGTCAACTATGCTATAAGAAAGCCTAACTTTGAGAAGCTATTCAAGCACTAGATTTGGAGAAGTAAGCAAAAACTACCAAAAGCATACTTGGATCAGCTAGAGTGAAGGACAGACTCCTTCTCAAAATGAATCAGAGGCTGCACAACCGCACAGTTTTCATCCCCATGGAGCAAAGAGATAAAATAGGCATGTGTTAGTCTTAGTTTTGGGACATAGAAATAGAAAAAGCAGGTCCCTGAGACCTCACAGTTTGACGAGATTAAGCAAATATTGAAGATTAGTGTAGGAAAGTATTAGCTCTCAAAATAAGATCAAGTCTGCTTCTTGAACCATGTCTGACTGAAGTGATCACTTAAACAGACTGGTCCAAGATCAATGTGTTAGAAATACACTTTTCAAAAGCGGGTGTGTAACAGAGTAACAAGTCACCCATCAACCTGCTCATTTTTCAGTCAGAGATTCCCAACCACAGTAAGTTCATTATCTCTTCCCCACGAGTTCTAGTGAAATAGCAGCAAGAAAAGTAACAAGAAACCATATACTAGGCTGTACCTACTCTTCCGAGCAGCTCAGCATAATATGAAAATAGGTACTTACTGAAATCCCACTTGCCCTCCCATTTGAAATCCACGGTCTCCACTTCCAAAAGAATAACAAAAATCACAAACTACCATTCAGTTTTTATTCCCTCAATTGTTGTATTTGTGTTTGTTCTAGTTAATGGTGTTACAGATTTTTTACCTAGTTGAGGGCCATGAAGATTAGAGGGATCGAACACCTCTCCTATGAGGAAAGGCTCAGAGAGTTGGGGTTGTTCAGCCTGGAGAAGAGAAGGCTCCGGGGTGAGCTTATTGTGGCCTTCCAATACCTGAAGGGGGCCTACAAGAAAGATGAAGAGGGACTTTTTACAAGGGCATGTAGTGATAAAACAAGGGGTAATGGTTTCAAACTGAAATTCAACCTGAAAGAAGGTAGGTTTAGATTAGATATTAGGAAGAAATTCTTTACTGTAAAGCTGGAACAGCTTGCATACCTTCTGTATCTACTGCACCATATCAGCCACAGTTTTGCTTCCTCTTTGAAAATACAATTAGAGAAATTCAGAAGACTCCACTGCCTCAGTAGTTACAAATCCAACATCACTCAGAGTAACAGCCGCTCTCCAGGATTACATCTGCAGTTTCCCAAACTACTGCTCTCCAGTAGGTGGACTCAGTCCCCACCTTCTCACTGCCCATTTCCAAGTCAACAGGGTTAAATTCATGCTAGTAGAAAAGCCGGTTTGTTACCTTTGATCAGCACATCACCTGCTTCCACTCTAGGACACACTCTGCAGCATCAAATACATTCATCTTGTAATAGCAAGAAACAGCCACCTAATTCAGTGTTTCTGATATTTCTGCCTTTCTACTCTTCCCCAGTGCTCCAGAACACATAGCAGCAGTAGCTGCAGAACAAATATGGAAAAGTGGCACATCTGTACAACAAGCAAGTGAATATCCAAAGAATTGTCCCTATTTTCTACACTAGGTACTGAAGTTAACTTCAAGATACCAGGTTCAGTCCCAAATCAAAGAATCATATTAGAAGATGTGCATTATAGCCCAAGCTATGCATAGTTAAACTGCCAACTCTGAATCTTCATTTGTAAGAAAACTTAAAACAGAGAGGCTTCCAGATAACCTTGAAAAGTAAGTTCCATTTTAAAGTTTCTAAGTATTTCCATGTTTATCCAGACATTTGACAAGAATAATCTCTAAGGCTTTTCACTGCAGAACACACTGCATACAGTTACCTGATCACTACAGCAAGGTTCTTCACTTCTGTGGCTTAAACGACAGTGGTTTCAGAACAGTAAAACTTTTTTAATGCAGCTTTTAAGAAGACACTGTTCAGGACAGAAACAGCCAAGTATATTTGTACATAAAAATACCTCAAATTTCAAAGGATATAAAACAGAATTTGCAACATGATTCAGGAAAGAGAATGTTATTTAACTTAATCTGCACAGGCCTTCATGAAAAAAAAGCCTGACCCCCTTGAAAAAGAAACTGTTTCAGTAAGTTACCAGTATAATGAAATGCTCTTGCAGCTCAGGAATTACAGAGAAAGCACCAGCTCTTTAAGGAGTAGGTGTATTTAAAAGACTTCTGGCTGTTCAAACTAGCAATAAATTGATTCAGGTGGAGGGTCACTCAGCCATTAACGAGGCTGAAGCCCAAGAAAAGAGACACTCTTCTCAGATGGGCACAGGACAAGAGACAGAAGGCAAGCTGAGGCAGAGAAAAATCCAATTATATACTAGGAGGGAGGTTTTCCTTCTGAAAGAAGACAAACACCATAAAGGATGCCCAGAGGTTATGGCACTTTGAACATCTCCAAGGATAGAGATTCAACTAAACAAAGCCCCTGGCAACCTTTGAGCAGGAAATGAACCAGATGAAATCCAAAGGTTCTTTCCAATCTAAACTATTCTATTCTGATTAAAAGATTAAAAAAAGGGATGCTTTGTCTCAACAAGCAGAGAAGCTGTATCTTTTTTGACCTCAAGGTGACACATTAATGGGCAGCAGTCAAGTTTTCATTCCTTTGTGATATATTCAAGTCACAGATACATCAAACAAATCCATAATCAAAAGTCTCAACAACACTAGCAAACTGTTTTGTGCCACTTGGTCATTCTTTTCCTCTTCACCCTTGTCAACTCAGATTGCAGCAGGCTCCAAGCAGCACCCTGTAACACTGAGAAGGTAATCCTCTTTTCAGATCTGAGAATCTGAGGAGTGCTGTGGGCACAAAGCAGCATCATTTGAGCACCGTATGAAACCTTCAAACTCTTCAGGACACAAAGTGCCCATTTTGAATTCAGACTATTATTTAAGTACTCATGGCGTTCAGCTTTAGAGAGCAAAATAGAAATTAAGTTAAAGTAAACACATCCACCTACTTTTCACTTAAGACTTTGTGCTATCTTTCTGCAGGGAAAGCAGATGACAGGTATGTTACTCAGTGGGGTCTCATATGATGAGCTTCTTCAGTCTCATTCTTGTCATGAGCTGTCACAATATTAGCCAGTTCAGTCTCAGAAAGGTAACTAGAATAAGTAGTTTTTGGCCTCTGGCCTGAACTGCCATGGGATTCATGAAAGCAAGCATGAGGCTTCAATTCATTTCACAGGAATCTGCACCTCCACTGAAAAATCCTGACAAGATTGCAAAAACACCCCAACACAAGCGAACCAGCCCAAAACACAAAGGCAGCAGATTATCTCTCCAGAGCAGTGATATTAATTGCATCACCAGTATTTTCTTCTCCAGTCACATATGCAAACTGAACTTCAAAAAAAGAGATCCTCCAAGTCATTCAGAGCCACAGCATAGCAAAGCCAGTCATGCAGACTGTCTTAAGTATACCTGGTTTCAGAACAACAGTAATAACCGATGTGGAACAGTCAGTCCAACTTCTTGTTGGAAAAGTCAAGCTCACTTGAAGGGATTAATAAATATGAATAGCTGTACCCAAAAGCATTAAAACACAAGCACTACATGTGCATTTATTTATAAACTGTTGACCCATGATGGAAATTCAGTGCTATCCCATGATCAGCTTACCACGTCCACAGTATGGCTGCCCAGGGACAAACTCCACGGCATTCACCCAGTCTTCAGCACCTACTCCTGCAGCTGCCAGATCCGTGTTTTCATCTTCTATCTCAGAAATAAATTCTTCAATTGTTTCAGGGAGCGGTGCGAAGTCTGAGGACATTGAGGGATAGATCTCTGCATCTGGATTCACATCAATTATTTCTTCCTCTAGTAGTGGCTTAGTATGTTCATATCTAAAAAGTCAAAACACATCATGTCAACTTTTCACAAAAAAAAAATTACCTCCATAGAACAGCCCAACCTATCAGAAATAAACTGATGAAGATGTGAACATGATGTTTAGAAGGAGGACCCAGAAGTGGCCTGAAAGACAAAGTCACTGATAACCCTTTATAGAGACACTTCCACTTGTGTAATCTGTCAGTGCTGCTTAAGGAAACAGAAGGTACTCCAGGATTTTAGAGAAAATGGAGCAGCATACACAATTTTTACTTAACTTACAGAGAATGACCTTACATTATGTCCAAAACTGGTCAGGTACCTACTATGCATATGCAGTATTATTGAATAAGAAAAATTAGTTCATTCAGCTTTATAAAGAGAAGACACTCAGGGCCGACACCACTGTCATCAACTACCTCATGGGAGAGCTGCACCAGAGTCTTCTAAGAGATGCAGTGACAGGACAACAGTCAATAGACACCAGTCCAAAATGGGAATTCACAGCAGCAGGTCTTTGGAGAAAAAATTTGCTGTGAGAGTAGTCAAACACTAGAATGGGTGCACCATCTTCATCCTTGCAGATATTCAAACCTTGACTGGACAATGCCTTGGGCAACCTGCCCTCAGCTGGCACAGCTTCAGAGCACACCACCAACATAAATTATTCTTCTGTGTCTGAGCATTTTGCATCACTCAGATTTTACACTGAATTCTAGCACTTATTTCTAATGCTTCTTTCAACTCACTGTGGAAAATGATGCTCAGAACACTTTGATCCCTACCACCCACAAACAGAAGAACATCATTTCCCTCAAAAATCTGTCTTCTAGCAACTAGAAGATTACATGGGGAAAATAAATTACGAGAGTACCTTTGAAGTCCTGGACACTTGCTGCCTAATTTCAAGGACAACAGGAGGGAATTGAAGATCATACAAAAGTTTTAGGTGACTGTGATTAATTTACCTTTTGTCAGATTGAAAACACCAAAGTGTCACAATTTTTGCACATTAAAGAGATGCTCCCAAACCAAATGCCAGCTTTGAAATCCTAACCCTATGAAGCACAAACTTAAAAGCCAAGCCTTCAGACCTCTACATCAGTGGCCTCCAAAGTGTGTGCATGCTATGAGGTGTGCAAGACAAGCCACTGGGGTGCAGGAAGGGAACATTACAATTTTTGCAATTTTTTTTCCCTTAAAAAATTAGTATTTAACATACAGGTTGACAGCAGTGTGCAGCATGTGTGGTATATGCAAGGTGCCTAGAAAGAGGAGCACATGTTCCACCACCCAGCGGGGCTGACAGTGGCACTCCCCCTCCTTCGATCACTTTCAGCATATTGCAACATATTGGACTGACAGATAATATTATCTTGTTTTACCTTAACTAACCCTGACAAAGCGAACAAGTGCCTTGAAAATATTCCTGCAACTGTGGACTGATGACAATACTGATAATGTGAGCAAAAGCAAACAAGAAAATGTCAGAGCTAACACTTCTACTCCTACTACTGCAAGCTTTTCATCAGCCACATTACAAAGTAAAAACAATGCCAACCTATTCAACTCTGACAAGGACTTGGGGGGGAGGGAGAGTACAGAAGAAAACAAGATTACCAAGAAAGCAACTTGAAACAAGGATTTACATCCACTAGTATTAATGAAGAACCTTGCCTTCAGTGTACACTGTACCTTGAGATATTAGCTAATGATAGCATGGAGCCATCTCAATTAGCCAGACATCAAAAGTGTAAATATCCAGAACATGAAGACAAACCTCTACAGTTTTTTTCCCAAGATGTTTCAGGTCATGCCATACTCAATCCAGGGCAGAACTTCACGGAACTGCTTAAAAGCCTCTTTTGAGGCTCGTTACGTAACAATGAGAGACAAAAAGCCACATACCACTGGACCACTTGGTCTTCCAACTATGGTAAAAATGACAGAAACTACACACTGAAGACAATTTGGTGACAAAACACATTCCTTTGTCAGCAAATGCTGTTGAGAAACACACAGAAAACACTGCTAGAGATTTGAAGAAACAAGTATTTGAACAAATTTTGCAGCATGGGAAGCTTGTTGTACAGGAAGAAAGTACAGGTGTTTCTCACATGTCTCAGTTTATACTTACTAGATTGTTTCAATAATAAAATATACAAAGAACTACCTTTTGTGAGGTGCCAAAGAAAAGATGTACCAGAAGAGAAACATTCTCAACAAATTACTTCTTAATACAGACAAAAAGATGTATCGGACGAGATACTTTCTCAACAGTAAATGACTAATAAAAACAACACTTTACGGAAAAGCTGTGCGAGTGAAACGAGTGAAGGAGCAGCTGCTCTGACCAGAACAAGAGACTCCAGGTAGGGTTACAGAGACAACACGACACCAGAAACCCGTTCATTGCATCACTCATGGTCAAGATACTGCAGCAAAGATGGATTCGGAAGCACTCAAGAGATAAAAAACGCCATCAATATAGTCAATTTTGTAAAACCAAAACCTTTAAATAGTCAAATGTTCACAACACTTAGTTAAAAGCTGGAGAGCCACCATGAAAATCCTTTGCACCACACAGATATTTGCTGATTATCTCATGGTAAAGCACTTAAAGTTGTCAAAAATGAGTTATTTACGTGTATTTCGCAAAAGACAAGTGGTCCAATTTTGCTGACCTTTTCCATGATGACAAGTCACTATCAGTAGTATGCTACTAAGCAGATATTAAAAAAAAAACACCAAAAAACAAAAGCAAACACACTCAAACTGTCCCTTCAACGCAAAGACATTCTAAAAACAGGTAACTGCTTTTTGAAAGAGACTTGTAGTAGGCAGGCAGTATTTTGAAAATGAAATATTTCCACCATTATGCAATTTTATTGCTAAAAATCTATGCAAGTGTGTCAACTCCAAAGAAACTTTCATATCTTGTACATTTAAAGTTTAGAAACAGATTTCTCTAATATGTTTAAGAATCTTCCAAACTCAGAGTGCCTGTGCATTTTGGACCTACTTGCTAAAAATACAAAAATGCAACACCTTCCAGTTAATTTGCAAGAACAGCTGATTGACATCAGGGAAAATGGAAATTTACCAGCTAAATTTATCACACATTAGTAACTGCAGCCAACAATACATTTCCTTTGGGATCCGCATATCTCTGTGAAAGATCTTTTTCAGCTACGATGGCCCTTAAAACTGACAACTAAAATAAACTGAACTTAGAATGGGACCTTCAAATAACTGTATTACAAAGTGTTACACTCAGTTTGGGTTTTTTTAAGTCTTTTAAAAAATAATGAATCCCATTGAATCGACATTACTGTCAGAAAAAAATATTACTAGTAAGGCTTTTAGTGACAGCAACAACAGTTTTGGATTGTTTATAGAATTCTCATTAAATATTGTTTATTTCACCTTGAATACATCCTTTTTTAAATTCTAGTTTTTGTGTATGTTTTGGAATGTACATAACATTAGCACAGTAGTAGATATATATAAACTATAAATCAGTATTTAGGTTGGTGGGAGCTCAAAAGTTTTTCACTGAGGGGGATGCATGATCCAAAGTCTGGAAACCACTGATGTACATGACTAAGAAAGCAACACTGGCAGATAGGAGTCTACAGAGAGGCTTTTTATTTGTTCTCTTTCTCATTCATACATGAAAGCAAAGCTAACTATGAACTCCCATATTAAATCATGACGCAAATATTTCATCATTCATTAGAACTGCAACAAGACAGAACATTAAAACTTCTGACAAATTTTAGTAAAATGAATGTATGATGATACAAACATCCCTAAGCCTTTGTAAAGCTCTGCTCCACTGGGAGAGTATTAGTTTCCTTTCTTCACAGTTTTTCTTATTTTTCAATGACTTCAGGGGTATAGGTTAATTCATACTGTGTTTTCATAATGTACAACTATTTTGTACAGGCAACATTTTAGAACTTACATGGCAAACTCCAATGACTTTTTCAAAGTGGCAGTTCAAGTGTCAGAGTACCAATTCCTCAAGAGACACACAACACCAGAAAAAAAAATATTCTTACCTGTTCAGGCTTTTATGGTTACTTGACAAATGTAACTCAATGTCATCCACTCAGCTGAATGCAGTCTCAGATTTCAATTAGTCTACTCATGTTATTAATAAACAAATAAGAAAACTCCACATCTTGTCAACTATCATTTTTACAAAATCCATGTCTCACCCTGCCTTCCCTCATTTATTTGCATAGCAAAGCAAACACTGCTGTTCAGCAAGAGAAGAGCGTTTGTGAAAAGCTGTTTTTATAAGTTTCTGAAGTTGCAATGAGAAAGGAAAACACTAAGATTTACTGCCTTCCTGAGAGCTCTCTACTCAGGGATGCACAATAAACTGACTCCCCTGCAGGACGGTCAAGGGCATTTCCTTACCTGCAATGATCTCCATAAGCACAGCAGCCCCGCTGGTAATACCTGCACACCATGGCAGACTGACTAGTGGAGAGGTCATGGGAGTAGCGGCAGTTTTCTCCTTCCTTGCAAACTCCATGCATGAAGTATCTGCAAGACAAAGGATACTGTGAATTATGGAGAAGCACTGCAGTTGCAAACAAAGTATTTGGATGATTTTGTTATTCTATAAAGCAAGGTATCCTGAATTAAGAACAGCACTAAAGACTCATGGGACCCTGCTCCAGTATAAACATAAAAATAAGAACATCTGAGAAAAGATGAAGCCTCAGCTATTCCAGTGAACTGCACAGCACGTTTAGGGCCTTGTCCTTTTAGAAGCCTGAAAAAAAACTGCAAAGCAAACAGTTATCCTGGGCTATGACCCTGAGAGGAAAAAGTCTTGGACAAAGTAGATGGGGACAAAGTTTTAGTTACAGTTTCTGTGTTCTGACACAAGGAAAAACCTCAGAGAGCCCACCACCAAACACAAGAATCAAAACCACCCACACCCTAAAAATTTGCCTGAGGGTTTAAATCTATTCTGAATTCATAAATAATTCAATCAGAAGTGACTTCCTCTCCAAGAATGCAAATCATGTTTGTGATGGATAATTACATCTGACAAAACATACACATTAGATTCTGTGATAGAAGCCAAACAATCAGTTGAAGCACCCTGTTTCAATACTGTGCTGCCTGTCTTGAAGGACTTGGACAGTTTCAAAGCTTTTGAGGACAGTTTGCTACATTTTAGCATGTCAAATAGCACAAACTTAGTCGAAAATCTTCGATTCAGCTATTCAAGAAAACTGAACAGCCATTTTCATTTTTTTTTTTTTATTTTAACCTATAAGACAAAAGTTTCCTGAAATTAAAGCACCTTAAATATTCAGATTCAGTATGTTCACACCAAAACTACAACTGAAAATACAAGCTCAAGTATATCTTTCCCAATCCACAAAAAAGTATTAGCCAAGAAAAAAAGGGGGAAAAAAGGCCAAAATCTATGTAAGACGTAAATATGTTTACCAACACTTCAGTTTAGAAAGATGTAGCATGGTCCCCAGACACCAACCAAGTTGCAAACTCTGACTCATTGGAAATGTGAAGACCTCATAAACAAGAAAATTTCTGAGGATTTGGGTTTTCATACAAAACACCCCTTTAGGAAAGATTGAGAAGCAGATCATGCCTTCCTAAGCCCCTGTTGCCACCAAATGGGGCAACCCTGCCTTCCTCCTCCTGTTGCACACTTCCACCACCTTACACAGCCAGCAGAACCAGGTTCTCCAACCAGCAGACTGCACAGCCACACAGCTGGCACAACAGAGATCACCTTTCAGCAGCCCACAATAGGATTCAGTCAGCTCTTCACCAAACAGCACATTTGAGTAAATAGTCCTACACACTGAAGGTGACAAGTGGTTGAACTGCACACACTTCTGCATAGCTACTTAGCCCATTTTTAGGAAGTCAGATAAATACAAAGTGAACAATTCACCAAATGACATTTGCACTGCAGTATTAGGGAAATATTAAGAAAGCAGATAACCCTTCATGCACAATACTAGTGTGTATTCAATGTAATAAGAATAAAAAAAAAATCTGAACTGGTTTTACAGACCACCAGCTGACACTTGCCATCAGGCTGCAATTCACAGTCAAAACTCCCTGTCTGTACACTGCAGCCATGTATTAACCAGGTAAGAAATGTGGTCCTACATAAAAAATAAGCAGTCCAAGACCAAGATGTGGCTCTGCAGGGTCAGGTAGCTGGACAAACTGCTATGCCAACATACACCAGGAATAGGGTGTGGCAAAAACAGAACAATCCCCACCCCTGCTACATAACTAGCACTCTCCACAGTGAATAAAGAAAACACACAAAAAAAGCCTAACACCAAAAACCTCACTACCCACCCACCAACACAATACCATAACTCACCCACAGACAAAACCATCTCAAAGAGAAAAGAAAAAAAAAAAAAAAAAAAACACAACCAAAAAATCAACCCAACTACCCATGAACTCATGGAACCAGAACACAACTGGAATTTCTGGCTTGCTTGCTTTTAAAAAAATGGGAGTCACACCAGCAGGGTAAAAAAGATAATTCAGGTTGTTTAGTGTTTGTTCTTTAACCACTGTTATCTCCACCCTTTGCCTATATCCACACAGCATTGTTTCCCCCACGTGTTGGGGCAGCGACTTCACAGCCACCCGCTGACTCAGACCAGGAAACGGCCACAGATGGAACACGACATTTCTTTTACTGCCCCCATGGTTATTTTTAATCTAGATCAGATCACTGCCCAGACACACCGCTCCTTAAGCCAACAAAGTGTTGGGACAGCACTACAACTCAAATAAGTGACTAAGAGAAAGGCACCAGGATATCTGATAGGATAAATCATATTGACCAAGTAGTTTCTAAGTACATAAGCCTCAAACCTAGACTCTCCCACTGCTTGTTAGACAGAGGAAATGAAACTCCAAGTCCCTTTTCTTCTTTCCCAGCTTAGGTTAAAAAAAATCCTCCACAAATACAGGTTCTGTATAATTCTGAAAGTTGTCACAATTCATTAGATCAAAATGGTCGACTATAAGGTGAATAAAACCAAACCTAAAACACTCCCAAGCTCAATTTAATTCACACATCACTTTTTAAGGTCTTCAATCCTAAACAGCAAATTCAGCATCATCTGAACAAGAAGGCTGGAGTGGGAGGAGAGAAAAATGTATCTCTCTAAGGATTACACCAACTTCCTTCACAACCCTCCCCCTCGTCAAGAGGTAAGATTTTTACTTTAAGGTCATAAAGAATTTAACACTTTACATATCAAATTGCAGCACTTGGCTAAAACATGCTTTGGTCACGTCAAAAATTAAACAGAGTGCACTATTTTGGAGGAAAGGTAACAGAACTTATTTTGAAGAGTGTATTTACACACATGGAGTATTCAATTTAACTCGACACAACAGCAATACCAGCCTCTTCATTCTGGTTATAGGAGAAAAGCATCCTTAAAACTGAGAGATAGATGACTTATCTGCCTCACTCAGTGACACATAGAAGGGTATCTGAAACATGCATTTGGTCAAGTAGTCAGAGAACAAATGTAATTTCATCTGAAAAAGTAAAATTAGATCAAGACGAGTTTATAACTGGATTTTCTCTGAGTCTCTGTGATGCTGCCATCCAAAAAGCAATTATTCTGGCAGCAGTGCTCCCTGCCTTTCCTATTCAAACATACATGGATAACAGGGTTAATCTGCATGGGGAACCTGACCGGGGAACTCATCAGGGTTTAAGCCCAGATAATTTCTCCAGTTCAGTTCATTGCGTGACTGTACAAAACATGAGTGACACCAACAAACGGAAGAACCACCCAGAATTAATGATTGCCTGCACTAGCATTTTTGTACTGGAAAAGTTTCAACACATGCCTAGTTACAAATGCGTTGATCAAAGTAGCATATACTTATATCAATATGCAGTGCTTCTTTCTATAGCTTCTGAAGCTTGCAGTGGGTTTCCTTATTCAGATGTGGCTTGTTCTTTACTTCATGTTTCTGCTTTCAGGTAGTTTATTTATCAAACTACTGGTTTTGCTAAATTAGAATGTCACACCCAACAGCAAACCTCCTTCAAGACCCAAGCCGTGCCCATGCCTGACAGACAGGGAAGCTCAGGATATCAGCCAGCTACAGTCATTAGCTTCTTCAAGTGCTATGCAGAGACCAGGAATTCCCAGGAAGAGTCTAAGCACGTTGTTCTAGCACAGCTCATGGCTACTTACTCTCATCAGAGACTGTTGAAATTCTATTTGAGTTAGCAAACTTAAGAAAAAAGGGAAAAAAAGTTGGTCTTAATAGTATCTACTTCCTTGTCCCTTCTCCTCCATAACCTCCTTAAGCCAGATGTTATCGGGGGATCCAGAATGGAGTAGCAACAAAAGGAGCAATACAAGCAAGCTTCTGCCCCACATCTTATCCTTGGTGCTGCACTGAATTAAGGCATTACTTGACTAACTCGCATTCTTCATATTAAAAGACAGATAAATACCTGACATAGGTTTTCAGAAAGAAGAGCAAAAGTACAAACACATAGACAGTTCTCCAAATACACTAATCAGTTGCTAAGGGTTTTATTTGCATTCAGTTATTAAACAAACAAGTGAAATGTAATCTATTTACATCAACTTGATGACTTTTAATGTTGCATGACATCTGGAAAACACAAGTATCTGGAGCAAACAGTGTCAAGCCTTCGGAAAAGCAGGCTTGCTACACCACTGCTCAATAAAACCACCTCAACTGGAAGGACTGAGACACTTGGTAAGGACCATCATTCTTTTTCTTACGTCAAACATATGAATAAGAAAAATATCAGAATATTAAACTAGTTCTGAATAGTTCTGCTATTTATTTCAGATTAAAATACTATCAATTATTACAATACACAAGAGCCTTGAAAACTGCTAAACCACAGAAGAACCATAAGAAAATTATTTTTCATCTTCTCCTAGGCAATCTGATGATTTCCTATATTTCACCATGAGACTTCTAAACTTTACCTGCAAGAGCAGCAGAAGGGTAACACCAACAAAACCATATGTCTAGGAGAAATTGAAGTCCTTCATCTTAGTTACTGTGTCTCTCACTCTGAGATATTAATCATCCATCCCAAGGATATCACACTGGCATATTAGAACTCATTAGCCAACCTGTTTATCATATCAGGTATTCAAAGGAGCAGCAAGCACTTATGCTTCCAATTTTAAACCTCTCAGTTCCAGTAAAACAGCAGTATTCCTTTACCAGCCTTGAAGTGCTAACTCAGTATACTGAAGGGAGTACTATCTCCCAAAAGTTTTTCAGGCAGCATTTACTGTCACCCATGCAATGATACAAGTAAAAAAGCCTGTGAATAAATAGAATTGTGCAGCATTACTCAAACAAAACGTGCTGTATCTCCTACACTAAAAACCTGCAATTTGAAATTTAAACCTTTCATATCGCTGTTAAATCTTCGAGCTCATTTATTAAACAAGATTTAATAGTAAGAAACATTTTCTTGCACATGAATGCATCCCATTGAAACCAAACTCAGAAACCCAAAATTCTTACCACGCATTCCCAGAAGAGCAACTCAAAATTGTTAATTTCACTTTAAAGTCTGAGGAAAGCTATTCTGCCTGCAACTGGAACAGCCCCATAAAAATTAATAAAGCAGGCAATGGGATAACTAGCAAGATTAGTCAAAGAGAACAAAGAATGGTGATGTTCATTAGATCCAAGGCCAAGATCTCATTGTTTAAGCTCACATTAAAGCACATTAACCATTACAAAAGAGTAACTTTAGCTTCCTGCTAGTCCTGAGTGTTTGCAACTAAATATATTTCCTGGACAGACTCACTGCACTGCAGGACACTGATGAACTTGATTGTTTCTGTACTAAGGCAGTCATTGTCTTCAATAAATCGATCCTGCATCTCTATCTGTCTATAGTGCTCTCATGAATCCAATTTGGCTAATTCAGCCTTTCAATCTTCAGAAATTATGAGGCAATCTATACAGAGGGAACACTGACCTTGCCTCGCTCGTAAAGCTGAGCTAAGCACGATCCTCAGTCATTTCCTCATCGCCGGCATCAAACATTAACCCGGAGATTCGCTGGCAGAACTCTCTGCCTGCAGGAGCACTCTGAGAGCGCTGACAAACGGTGCTTCCCAAAGGGAACCAGTTAGTAGGGCATTACCAAAAAAAAATGTCGAGCAACAGTGAACAGGGACGTTTTAAACAGGGCACCCTGAAGAGCACAGTGAACAGACAGTGAACAACCCTCCTGACAAAGCTAAGCAGGGGCTTTTTTACGCTGCTGCCGTTGCAACCTGCAACCGGCACAAATGTAAGAAAAAACATGCAAGAGAGATACAGAGCTCAACCGAGATCTGCAGCCTCTTCCTTTCTGCCCAAGCCTCCTCCCTTTTACTTCCAAGTGACTTGGAATGCACTTGCTCAGAATCTTACTCGGGTTAAAAAAAAATTATTTTTAATTTTTTTATTTGGAAAAAAGAAATTAGGACATGCTCCTCGATGTTAATCTTGGATTACCATTCGCTTTTATATAAACTAATATATGTCTATATTCACAAAACTGTTTTAAATTCCTTTCTGCCTGCCAACAGACCAGCGGTGGGGGTTTAAAAATAGTCCATCTGGCAAGCTTAAAACACGCAGCGCGGCTTGCATAACCCCATACAGG
Organism: Dendrocincla fuliginosa; assembly: GCA_035047845.1. Lineage (NCBI taxonomy): Eukaryota > Metazoa > Chordata > Aves > Passeriformes > Dendrocolaptidae > Dendrocincla > Dendrocincla fuliginosa. The sequence goes on from JAWWMO010000043.1 coordinate 59,199,420, forward strand.
AGATTTATCAGAAATACGGTTTAAGGGAAAACACCGATAGGAAATGACGCAGCACAGAGCACCTCGGTGTGCCACAGGCAGCTGCGCTCCTCGCCTTCTGCACCCTGCCCTGACTTAGCCCCGCTCGCCGGTCTAATAAATAATTCTCGCTGCATCAACCAGGATTTCGTCTCCTGTTTTAAATTCCGACTGGGTCGCACGAGCACTGGAACTCCTTCGCATTTCCTGCTTTGTCGCGCTGTGCGGGACGCGGCCGCGGCCCTTCCTTCGCTCGGGCTTCCCTTCCCGGCGGCCCTCGGCGCCAGGCCCAGCCCCGCACAATGAGCGCGGCCCGCGGCTCCCGCA
>JAWWMO010000043.1:59200785-59270719 GCA_035047845.1 Dendrocincla fuliginosa
GCAGTGCCCGGGGGGATCACAGGGAATGGGGGAGTGCCCGGGGGGGATCACAGGGAATGGGGAATGGGGAATGGGGGAGTGCCCGGGGGGATCAGGGGAGGGGACTGAGAGCCACCCAAGGGCTGTGCACGATCCCGTGCCGTGTGGAGGTTGGACTGTGGCCCCTCCAGGCCTCGCTGGGTCTGTGGTTCTGTAATAAAGCCCAGCCTGTAATAAAGCCCAACCCGCGCCGTGTCCCTGGCTTCTGACTGCCAGGAGTCTCGGGTCAAGCACTACAACCCCCCCAAAGGGACAGGGGCAAACCGGGGTGCAGGGGCGAGGTGAAGGGAGGAGTCTGGCCATGCAGTGTTGCTGATGTTCTGCCACTTTCTTTGAAAATATATTAAAAAATCAAACAATCCAAGCCACTGCTCACCCCAGAAAATACTGACAAGTACTGAAATACCATCCTAACATGGCCAGACTTTAGGAAGTGTTCCGAACAGGAGAGAATAGGTAAATCTGTTCTCGGGTTGCCTTGAAACAATGACTTGAGTGCCCTTGAACGACCCAAGAATGGGTCAATGTGAACGCTTGCTGGCATTTTCTGGAATATGCAGAGTCCAGACCTGGGCAAACAACTCTGAATTCAAAGGAGGTAAAATATACATACCAGTGTTAACAGACTTCAAACCAAGGTGTAGGTATGCATTTAAAAAAGAAATTAATAACTAAAGGCTTGTTGGAAGCTGAACTTCACAAGATTCAGGTCTGGGCACAGAGATGCCTGGTGCTTGGAATGAACACCGTTGTATAAGACCAACCTTTACCCAAGACAAGGAGCATCCAGACAAAGACCTTGACCCGGGTTCTCTGTGCAGCACTGATAGCTGGGAGCAGCAGGCTCCCTCCTGAGATTATCAGCACAGTGATCAATGCCAGATAGTTTGTAAATTCGGTTTCACAAATCCACAGTATGAGAAAGCCTGGATGTTCAGTGGAGAACTGACCCATGAGAATTGGGAAGACCTTTTAAAAAAGTTAGGATCAAAAAGAAGAAATTTATTTTCTGTACCTGATTCCATCACAGGACGTTTTTCATACGATGTCCAGCACCAAAACAGAAGTTCAAAAATTGCACCAGGTGGGTGTGTTCAGTCTTGCACTCTGCTAGAAACAGCTGGAGGAAAAAACACTTCATACTAGGGGGGATGGAAATCGAATACTTTCAAGCCATTACGGTAACCTGCAAAGTTATTTGTATCCATTACAATGACCATGAAAATCTTCTGATGAAAGTGGAAGGATGCCAGACAGTTGTTAAATCACGAAAGAGCAACTTTGTCAGACCTTCATATTGGTTCGATTGTTGCCCTGGCAAGACAGAGTTTCAGGCACCACAGTTCTCACAGAGGTAAAGTAAATAAATGGTTAAATGTGTTCTGTATGATTTTGAATATCCTTAGTACATCTTCTGGGTACTGGCAGCCTAGAAGCAACCTTCAACAACAGAGAAACACCAGTGAGCAAATCCCTGTCCAACAGCTCTTGGTAGACTCTGGGAAAGCAGGTACACAGGAAAAGGAAAATACTGTTCCATGGTAGACATGACAAAAGTGATGTGGAGCTTCCTGTTTCCCTAATGCCTTTGGCAGTGATGCCCCTGAGAGAGAAAAGGTTTCAGGGGAGATGAGATGGTAACTGGGGTGGGAATCACTGGGAGATGAGATGAAAAAGCAAGGATGGCGCAAGGGCCCAGCAGGCAGTAGGAATTCGCCATGGCAATTTCTTTGTTCCCAGCTGCTCCCATTTTACCCAGCAACCTGTTTAATATTAACTTCCAGCTCTGAGGCCCGGAGGTGGAAGTACCAGCAGCAAGCCCTGGGTCACTGCAGGCAGACACGGGCTTCATATAAACCTGTCTCCAGCTGTCCCCCAGGGCTTTCTCTCCTCTCTCACCTAGGCACTGCAGTCCTGATGGCTCCCAAGCTATATACCACTCTGCAGAAGCCTGGAGCGACCGGTTCCAGGACCTGGGATGTGCACAGGATTGCAGGAGTGCCCTCAGAGAGCTGCTTGAGTGACCCTGTTTTATCTCAGAGGCCTACAGGTTCATATAGGAAGGCTGAGCTAGAAATCCAGCTGGGTTTTAGAAGAAAAATGGCAAATCAAGCTCCACATTCTTAACCCTGACCTATCTAATACAACAGGCTGAACTTAGGTGCCCACTGCATAAGATCATCTTGGATGATCTTGATGTTGAGCGTTGGAAACTGATTGACTGGCTTGGTTACTAAATCATCTTGCCTGATAACATGTCAAATATGTGATGGCCCACATAGATTCCTACTATACTGCAGTCTTTCCAAATAGATTTAATGGAAAATAAAATGATGTCATCATAATTCATATATTTTTTTTCAAAAATGTTATTTTTACCTACGCGTTTTCATTACAATATATCTGGCTACTCATCCCCCCAGGAGAAAGATACCATTCACAAAATCTTCAGCATCCATTTATGGTATCTGAGGATGCAGTCTATGATTCCTGCAATTAAATTCCTTCCAGACTGGGTAGCAGAAATCAGAGGCAGATTGTCTTTGTTACTCAGCAAGCTTTGTTTGAAGTTTCCTTAGATGTGTTTAGTTGAAGAGATTGGAAGGATGTAGAAAATAAGACACCATTCATTACTGCTGGGTTAAACAAAAGTTGCAGGAAATCTCTTTTGAAAGGGACAAGTGTAAAGCACAAATACTGCTTTAACAACCTATGTTTTAAGATTTCCTGATTAATGGGTTGCAGTAAAATCAGTTCCTGACACTGATTACTTCAGCAGTACATTAGCAATTACTTCAGCTAGTTTTATGTTATGCATGGAAACTGCATAGAATCATATCTGTCTTTTATCCTGTAAATCAAATCCTTCACGGCCATTTGACTCTCAAGTCTGATATTTTATGCAGAATATAAAATTGAAACATGCACAATACCAGTGCATTAGATATCAAAGTATCATGGCTTTTTTAAGAGGGGACAAAGATTTATTAATTTCAAAGTCCTTTTCCAAAGCTGCCCTAGAACTACTAGAATGGATTGTCTTTACAGGAGGAGACTACAATAGTTGATTGCTGTGAACCCAGCTTGTGTTTTTGGCATAGCTGGGTGTCTGCATTGTACAAAATGTGGCCACAACTGTCTTTGGACCCACGACTTTCCTTGCTGGGGAGGCCAAGAGCTGGGTAGAGCTCTTACCCTGGAAGGAAGATCTTTAAAAGCTGCATTTGGCAAAGTTGTGGGGGAGGCATGGATGTGATTCCTCTGATTTTTAGGCGTAGGTACAAAGAGGCTCAGTCTGCAAAGGCATTGTTTTAGAGAGCAAGGAATGCACTGATTTAAAAAAATCCAATAGCAAAGGAACACGAAAAAATGAGAAGAGCCTTTTAAAGAGGAAGGGGAAAATCTGGCTCTGTGTGAACGAAAATAATCACGGCTATGAAATGGCCCCCTGCACCACAGGCAGGGAGCAGTTGTGGAGCTCAGCTGTGCCTGTGGTTAATAATAAATAGACTGTCTTGGCCAGAAGTCCTGGCCTGCGCACCCCCATGTGCTGCCCGCCCCCCTTCCTCCTCCTCCTCCTCCTCCTCCTCCCCGGCTGCCCAGGCACCGCTCCAGTACCCAGCCAGCCTTGCTCCACGAGACGGACACCCAGAGGTAAGACACACGCCAGGCCATTGCTCCGTGAGGCTGGATACACCAGACTGATCCCAGGGGACGCGAGTAGGGACGCTCTGGAGGCGGGAGGAGAGCCAGTCTGTGCTAGAGCTGCCTGGAACTTGCTCTATGAATCTGCAGCTTGGTTTCGAGGCCAAAGGCCGTACGGGTCTTGCTGCAAAACTTGCCAAGCTTTGAAAATCTTTGAGCCAGCTCAGGCTGAGTGTTGGCTTTGTTTCCAGTGGATATCAGCTCCGCCGTATTGGGTTTCAGGTGGTGACCAGCTGGTTTTTATCCGCCAGCCAGCACAGCTTGGGCACTCCTGGCCCTTGTGCTTCAGAGTTTGGGGGTTGTTAAGATTCAGAGCACAACTCAAGCAGCTCAACCGATCCTCGGCATAACCTTGTTGCCTTAATGAATTTACTCCAAAGCTGACTTTGCCCCAGAGAGCGAGGGCTGTGTAGGCACACCCACAACAATACCAGAACACTGGCATGAGCCTCTGCACCACTCAGGCTACTGAGCTCAGCACTGCACAGGCAGAAGTTGTAAGCATGAAGTAAGAGCTTTTGTCACCCTTTTTTATTTTGTCATTGTATGATTCCATAAACTTAATTTAGTTATTTTTTTATTATTATCTGTTAAGAATTTGAAAAGTGGAAAATCTTAGTGTTTCAGTCAGGTGCGTATTGTGTCTGGTTGATCCAGTGCCACTTTTCTTGAGTAACACAGCCCAGGCTGTCCTGTATAGCTGGAGTCTTTAGATTGGGGCAAATACACTCTTCCTGGGTATAGGAATTTTCTGTACAGCTATAATGCCACACACTCTGCTGAGATCAGAGCCATATTCTGCTAAGTGTAACATGAACAAAGCACTGCATGTTAATTAATTTGAAGATAGGAACAAAGGATTGAAGAAGGGAATCCTTTCCTCCTAGTGAAGGGGTGAGGAATAGAGAGCCTGGAGGGATATGGTTAAATGCCCAGGAAAAGTATGTGAAGCAGCTAAGCACTGAGTGAAACTGCCCCGAGGCCCAGACCAGACCACCCTCTTACCATTTACAGCTCTCTCCCCCTCTTTCTCTGTTTGGGAATGCATTTAATTAAAGTGAAAAGGAGTTGCTAAGAGACCAGAGGAGTTCTGGAGTTTGTTGCCGGGCTGAATTGCCACTCTGCTTCCAAAGCATTGCGCTAAGAATGATGTAACGTGAGCCTACAGAAAGCACTCCCAGCTCCAGGGAAAGCTTCTCTTTCCTCTTTGCAGTCCCAGTCTGGTTTGCCAGTTCCCAGCTCATTTCTGAGCTGTTTATTTTCTTCTAGGCACAAGCAAAAAAAAGAGATTCATGTTTCTATAGCACTACTCTGCCTCGTAGGTTTCTCCTTGTGACCTTTCATGTTGGAGGTGACAGTGGCTGAGCCTGCAATCTGTCATGAGCAAGTCACTTTGGAATTTAAAAGGTTGTCTACTTCAAAATTCTCCCTAGTCTTTTACTCCTCATCCTTTTCTCTGCTCCACCACGATTTCAGCCCAGCGTTGACAGTGGATCAGGTGACCCCTTCTAACTCCATTTCTTCAGCTTACCATTTTGCTTTAACACCCCGGCTCACGCTTGAAACACCAGGAAGCTCCAGGCAATTTCCTGGACAAGGGTCGTTTACCTTTCCAAGGTCAAGGCAAGAGTTGGGATGTTTAGCTGCACAGCATCACATGGTTGCTAAATGACATCTTTCATTTTTACCTGACTTCTGTTATCTCAGGACCATTCATACACACAAGATGATTAGAACAATAATCTACAGCCTGGGAAGACATGTGTCCACCATGGCTCGTGAGACCACCCAGGTGAGAAGATTTCTGCATGGTGAGTAGTGTATTCTGAAACAGTTCCTGCGTGGAAAGCATTTTCCTCATCTGAATGCAGCAGAGACCTTGCCGGCAGTGCTCTGGTAGCACAGCAAAGAGGAAAAATAGTCTTGGTGTATGATAGTCTCAAAATATATTGAGTTACTATGGTACCCTTGGTGTTTCCACTTTTAAAACACATGCCTATCTTTGGGCATGGTTGCAGGGCTCAGTTCGTTCACAATAATGTTCAAGTAATGTTACTGGAGCCAATAACAGCACAACTGCAAAAACGGTGGCAGAGGAACATTCAGCGATAGTGATGGGGATTATAATTCATCTTAACAGTAGAGATATTCTGCAAATATTTCACTTACATAAAACACAGCTTTAGTCTTCTTGAAATTATTTGTAAATTCACCCCAAAGAACAGCTGAAGAGGGGGACAAATTTGCTGTGATTATGACAATTTGCCTTTTATAAAACAGCTCAGCGATTACTGCAAATACCTACACAAATAACTCACTTTTCTGTGTTTATCCCCAGGTGCTTATTTCAGGATTCATCCCTCCATCCAGGAAGCCCTGCTGCAGGGGAGACCAGTTGTAGCCTTGGAAAGCACCATCATTACACATGGCATGGCCTATCCTGTGAATCTGAGGTGGTGGATTTTAATGGTCCTCGTTCAACACAGTTATAAAAATGAAGCACATAACTGGTGGATTGGTATTGGTATTCTTGGTCAAGCCAAAGCTGTTGCAAGAGCAAATGGTTGTTAGGCATGCAGAATATCAGCTCAAGTGTAAAACAACTGTATTTGGACTTTTAAGAACACATACAGGGAGTCTAGTTATAAAATTTCTGTCTTCCTTTAAAATATGGCACCAGATAATGTCACCACTTGCTCTAAAAGAGAGCTACCAGCCTTTTCAGCTGCATAGTTTGTACAGACATTGAAAACACTCTGCAGTTTCTTTTCCTGTATCTTTTGTAATGCAAAAAGGATTGAAACACAATAGGGAAATCTGTTCCTGAGCCCACTCAGAGCAGATACTGTGAGAGCTGCTGGTCCCTCTCCCTGCCTTCTGTACCCTGCATGAAGGGTACTGCACTCTTTATTTATTGATGTTCAGTAGACTTGTGCTTTATTGAGTTACCATTGGACTCTCACCTTCATCCTTGCTTCCAGAAAGCACAGGAAGGTTTTGGTATTGATTTTCCACCTTGCTTTTTACCTGGCCATTATTCTGCTTGACATTCTGTCTTAGATTGAAGCTCTAAAAACTCAGTTTTGGGGAAGAAGTAGTATTGGTAGTTAAAGATTGCGTAGAGTATGTCTAGGTAACTCAGAAAGGGAAAAGAAGATGCTCTTAAAAAGGATAACGTATGAATGATGAAGTATAAAATCTGTGAAAAATAGAAAGACCTAGCCTACAGCCCTACAGTACCCTCAGGCAGCAGCTTTTTGACCCTGTTGTTACCCTATATCTAACTGCCTGAATTGTGAAAAATTATACCCTGGTTGTTTGACCAGGGCTTAAATTACCTGAGGTGTCTGTGAAGGTCTATGATCTTGCAGAAATAACAGGTAAAAGATACATAAAGGTCCTATTTTGTAAAGATCCCTCTTTTCAGTAGTCTATTGTACAACCAGATTAGCTTGTAAACAATGATTTTTGTCAAAAATGAAGCGCAGAGCATTGCGGTCCTCGAAATGTGAGCTTTACACTTCTGCAAGCTCAAGTGCAAAGACTTCTGCCATAAGGAAGATACAGAAGAGAAACAGGATTTAGCTGAAGTCACAAGAACTGTAAAACTGGAAACTGGGAGTGACGGCCACCAGACATGGAAGGTTTTTTTGCGTTTGTTTCCCTGCCTAATTTGTGATTGTTGTCTTATTTTATTTTAGCATGGCCAGAGAGGTGGAGGAAATTGTAAGAATAAATGGAGCTGTGCCAGCCACTATAGGTATTTTAAGGGGCCAAATCCATGTGGGACTCACAGATGAAGAACTTGAGTTCTTGGCAAGCAGTAAAAATGCAGTTAAAGTGTCTCGGAGAGATTTTCCTTTCGTCCTCAGCCAGGTACTGTACACAATTTCTGTTGTGGTCTTTTCTACATGGCAATACTTTAGTGCTCTCCACCCTCAAGCCAGGTGGCTTTTAAACCTCCTGAAAATATCACGTGAAGTAGTATCTTATTGGTAAGCTCAAATATGGTCCTAACTAGAGTCAAAACACAACAGAGTAAGTGAATAGCAGCCATGAAATAGGGCTCCTGAAAAGTCATTGTGCATGGGCTGGCAAGTCATGAGCACTTGGCTAAGGATATTCTTTTTGGCATGATAAGGCATTCTCACACTGTATAAAAACCATGTAACATGTAAGCTGTCCCAAGCTCAAACTGACAGCTAAAGGTGACACTGGCTGCCCATGATGCCTTCTGGTTGGAACACCCTTGGGAAAAAAAGGCCTTTGTTATCAGGGCAAGGACATTTTACTTAGCCGTGACAATGGACGACTGCTCTGCCTCTTTGCCCAAAAGAATATTTGTATCAGAATTTCAGTGGCCAGTTGGTGACAGCAGGCTGTTGTGACATTGCTCCATGTCAGACACAGCCACTGCTGCCCATATGCTGTATTCTCTGTGTCACCCTGATGCTGACTGTGACTGGTTGTTCCCTGACAGGGCTTGTCCGGTGGCACTACTGTGTCTGGAACAATGATTGCAGCACACAAAGCAGGAATTCCTGTGTTTGTCTCAGGCGGCATAGGAGGTGTCCATCGGGAAGGAGAGAACAGTAAGAACATCAATATATTCTGGATTTTCTCTATGTTCCTACTGTTTTGATTCCATCTTATTCCTTTTCCCTGGTCTGTCCTACAGTAACTGTCTCCTGAGAACAGTAAAGTTATCATTCTTCTTGATCAAAACTATCGTTGTTTTCTCCCTGGTATCTCCTTTCCAGGAGCTTCAAAATATTCCTCTTGAGCACTGGCCAGTTGTTAAGAGGGTGGGAGTTCCTCTTTATCCTTTGCTTGCATGGGATTATATGGATATTGTTTGCTGATGCAACAGGAGCTGACTACACCTCTCCCTCCGTGTAATGGTTGGATAATTTGATACTGGCTACTGAGCAAGCACAGTGTTGTTATCAGCTTCTCTCAGCTGAGGAAAAGGCATCTCTTGCCACAAAAGAGACTTAGGCTCTGGTGCGTGTTAGAGGTGTGTAGTCCTCTCCTAAAAAATGGCCCAGTCCTGGCAGTGTAGTCTGTTGCTTTTAAGTGCATTCTCTCTTCTCAGCCTTATATATTTCTAGCACAGCACAAATGCAGTCCCTGCCATATGCCATCCTTTTCAGATGTGATGTGAATTCCAGACCAGGGAGCTTCCTGAGGTCAGCAGTGCTCCTGTGATGCTTTCTTTTTTTCTGCCAGTGATGTCAATTCCAAACTCAAAATCTACTTCAATGATATTCCATCTCCTTGGCCTTCATCCTTGCTGTACAACAGCTTTTTGTTTGTTTCCTACCAAAGTTTTGCATACTCTTTACCAATGTGATCGGAGAACCGAGTTACAGCGCAAGGCTGCACCTCTGCCCTTAGCCACGTAACTTCTTTTTATCAGTATCTCTTTCACTCTCGACACCTAAAGGCATAATCTAAACCTGTAATATTTGTTTGTGGATCTAAGCAGTTACAAAAGCAGGCAGTGGCATCCCAGGCAGATACAGCTTTTTAAGAGAGGAGATCACATCAGCTTGGAGGATGACACAATCACCAACACGATGGTCGCTTGTCCCTTGGCAGCTATGGATGTGAGTGCTGACTTGACAGAGCTAGGACGAACTCCAGTTGCTGTTGTATCTGCAGGAGCCAAGTCTGTCCTTGATATCGGCAGGACACTGGAATATCTGGTAGGTAGCACGGGCTGTGGGGCCTGAAAGCAGATAATGTTGTTCTTGGTGTACTGAGTGCCCAGTGACATTAGGGTAGGTACTAAAGATTTTTAGAAATTACTACAGAGAGGGCATGAAGCCATATTTGCCATATTAGCCTGGGGCTATACAAATGCTTGGCTGCTCCCTAACATAAATCTATCCATGTCTAAGGGGCTGTTCCAGCAGCTGTTCCAACTGAGGTCAAAGGCACTGCTAGCTTTGCCATCTTTCTCTGGCCTTAAATTTGCTTTTGTGGGACAACTCTCCCAGAAATTGATGGATCAGGAAAGCTAGATCTATAAAACACTAAAATAAAATCAGAATTAAAATGGGAATCCAGATGATTTTTAGTACAGTCACCTTTTAAGGTTTGGTATGTTGGAAACCACCAGGGCCAGCACTTCAGTTGACAGCCAGCATCAATACCCCTCAATTGCAAGCGGAGCTCATTTATATTCCTGTCAGCTCATGACATATCTTCAGATCAGGGTGTTACCTTGGACTCAGTATTGTGCTAGTAACAGCTGCAAGGCTTTAGATCAGCTCCAAGCACAAGCAAGGGACATGCATGCCTTCGCTGTCTCAGTAAGCCAGATTCAGTCTAGCCAGTTACCATGTCTGGCTCTTTGCCCTGAAATATGTTGTTGAGAGAATTAATAGAATGGGATGTATAAAAATAACAAAGCCCTGTGCTAAAGAAAGGTGGTCTCTTTCTGGGTAGGCAGGAAAAGTCCTGTTCTTTACCTGAATCCCCTTTCCTTCCACTGCTGCAGGAGACTCAGGGTGTCTGCGTGGCTGCCTTTGGAGAATCGAGAGAGTTCCCAGCCTTCTTCTCACGCCAGAGTGGCTTCCAGGCACCATATCATGTCCGGAATGAAGAGGAGGCAGCTAAACTCATTGGTGTGTTTCAGACAGGAAAGGCCCATGTAAAGTCTTGAAAAAGAGGGACACAAAAATCATCTTGGATGAGGCACTTTAACTCTGGAGAAAAATTTGCCCAAAAAAATACACCATCACACCTCCCCCATTTTGAAGCACTGCTTCAAAAGTGCTTTGAAAATAAAGTAGCAGGGAAGTCCAGTCTTTACAGCAAGTAAAACTGCAAACCAGCTGCAGCCACTTTGGCATGCTCATTCATTCATGTTCTGTTCGCACTGGTGAAGTGGAGGGAACACACATATTAATGTGTCGACAAAAACAGTTTCTGGGCCTTCAGAAATGGAATCAGTTTAAAAAAAAGAGAAAAATATTTGTTCTGTTTACTGTACAGACAGACTCAAAGGAAACAGGCAGCTGTGAATGGGTTGGTAGTTGGAGAAGACCCTGATCTTGGCTTGGCTCAGCTAAGAACCAGACCTCCAGCTCTGTGTCTTCACCCTGCACCTGCTCTCCTCTGTCCTTTTCCTTTCTCCTTTCTCCAAGGAGAACCACTAATCTGCCTGTTCTCTCCCAGACAGTGCTCTGGGGCTAGGCCTGGGCAGCGGGGTGCTGATTGCAGTGCCCTGTCCCCCGGAGCGAGCTGCCTCAGGCCAGCTCATCGAAGAGGCCATCCAGCAAGCTCTCAGTGAAGCCAGGTGAGGAGCAACCTAAGTCTCATCCTTTCCTCACCCAGTGGTCTTGGGGAAGTACACAAATTCAGGGATAGTGGTACAAGAGTGTTAGCACACCTTGGGCATGGGTGAGCCCACAACGTGCTTTCAACTGTAGCTTTATCTAACCCAAAACCTGTTTACAGGACTTCTTATGGTATGTGGTTATGGAGATAAAGTATCTGCTAGCAACAGTGCTTCTCCCCTGATGCTGTTTCAGCTCAGTCCTTCTCATCTGCAGGCATTTTCTTTGTATTTTCAGGTCCAAAGGGATCACAGGCAAAGAAGTGACCCCTTTTTTGTTACAGAGGATCACAGAATTAACTGATGGGAAGTCGCTGGACTCCAGTATCCTTTCACTGAATGGGGGGGATAAAAGAAAGCACTCCTGTGTATTTCATATCTCTTTTGGTAACGATTGGTGGAAAATACTGTCACTTTATTGACACTCTAGCAAGGGGCAAACACTTAAGTATCTGCAAACAGATGAGAGCTAAGTGGCTGCATCTTGATTTTTCAGGAACATCCTTACTATCTTCATCCCCTTTTGCATTAAAAATTGGAGGGCAGAGCAGACAGGAGGTGTCCAGAGCCTTAATAGATCCCTCATACCTGACCCCTGAGCCTGCCTGCTCTGTGATGGAATCTCAGGACAATGTTGCCCATGGTGAGGTTGTATTCCAGAAGGTACCTGGACTGTACATCACACTGGCTTAACCAACACTTCATGTGGGTGCAGAGTAAGAAAAACTCAGAAGAAAAACACCCCTTGGTGAGCAGGAATCCTCTTGCACAATCAAGAAAAAAGCAGATCTACTAGGATGCCAGCGTAGAATCTGTGAGGGCTAGATTCATATCCAGGTTCTGCTGCCTGCCCTCTAGGAGATGTGACAAAACAGGGCAGATTGGTAAAGGCATTTCTGGATGTTAGAGCTGTATGCAGACAAAAAGTGGGGCTTTCAAAGCCTCTGATACTCTGTCCTCAGTGCAATTGCTAAAAAAACTGACTTGGCAAAATCTCAGTAGGTATCTCTTTTTGGAAAAGGTGGCCAAGATCCTCTAAGGTTTTTAGGCTCTCAGCCCTAATTTAAGCACTTCACCTTCTCTTTTCTCTGTGAAGCCTTTGCCTCTATTCCCTATCTGTCAAATGGAGAAGACAGGTTTTCTTGCTGTGGATACTGAGGGAGAAAGGTGAAAAAGGATTGTGGTATGGAGGATCAATTCTATCAGTCTCATAGCATCTTTTTCCCACTTTCTCCCTCTACACAGTACTTATGGAAGCTTCTAACAGGTCAATCTTCCTAGTATTTTTTCTTTTCCTCAAAGAATTGCCAAACAGACCTTGCACTGATCCAGAACAATGCCAAAGTGGGCAGCTGCATTGCAGTAGCCCTGAGCAAACTACAGAAAGCCAGAAGGAAGGGGAACCTGCCTCATCAAGAGGACATGACTGCACCTCAACCAGTGAGTCCTCTGCTGGCCTGCCTGTGATGCCTCTGTGCTGACAGCACAAGATAAATTTATATCTGTTCCCAAAAGTAAAAGGTGACTCAGCCAGAGACCCATCTTTCTATTTCACACTGTCAGACATTCTCCCTTCAGTACTTTTTATTCTTCACCAATAAATATCTCCTCCTCCTCCTCCCTCTATCCACATTTACAGGGAATTACAGGGAATAAACACTGACAGCCTAATGTTAAGGTCTTAGACCCATTAAGTCCTAGACCATCAAAGCCATTAAAACTTTCATCACATTTTCACCTTTTACTGTGTCCTTAGGTACAACTTCAACTGTATTGCTCTTAGTGCCAGGGAACTCGTGACTACAGTAGACCTGGAAGAGGGTGGAGAGAGATATTTTGAGCTGCAGAGCCATAAATGTTTATAAATATCTCTTTTTGTTGGCCTCCTGCTTGTGATTGACCAAAATCACAAGAGTTACACACAAACACACATCCAAAGAAGATCCACTATAATTCTAATACCCTATTCACTCTCTTGAATTTTGTTTGTGCCATATAGTTTACAGGAAATCTATTTGAGGTGGTCTTTAGAGAGCTGAAATGTTTTCTAAAACCCATTTGCAATAGAATTTGTCAACATAAAAGAGGACAGTGACTCCAGAGGCAATAACCCAGCATTTGATGGAATGAGACAAAACAGTTCTAGGTCCCCATAGAATCTGGAAACTTCCTGCCTGTGGAGCTGTACTGCTTATTCTGGCTTTGTAGGACAATAAAAAAGTGATCTGTAAAGTGTCACTGGGTATGGCAATTCCTCCTGGGAGCTTGCAAGAAATGACTGCATTTTTCTGTCCGCTTTTTCCCCATTTTCTTCGCTTTTTTACACAATAACACTTGAATGTGTCTGAGGTTTGGCATGCCAGAAATTGTCTCAAGAGAGATGACTTTGAAGGCACTGGCTTGACCAAACCCATGTGACTTCTTATATTACTCTGTCAGCTCACAGAGGCACCACCAGCACCCCTGTGTGCACACAGTAACATCCCACCTGCCATTCTGGGCATGGCTATCAGCAGGTGTAATCCAGAAGGCAAGGTACAGAAGAGATTTTGATTCTTTCTAATTGGAATTGTACAAACCTGTGTCTAGCCATGCAAAATAAGCACTGGCCTTTGCACTGTAAACGAGACAGCTTTCAAGAGGGTGGGGAAAGTGACCAGGAAAAGCAAAGATCACTTGGAAGATTTTTCCTCAAGTCCTTCCAACCACTTTTTGCCTCTTTCTTCCCTCTTAAAGGTGGTGATTGGAGGTATCAACGTCGACTTTATAGCCAAGGCACAGAACCCTGACATCCTGGTATTGTATCTACAGCAGTTTTCTTAACACCACTTCAATTCCAGGTGCTTTTAAAGGAGCACCAAGCCAAAGGGGATTGGGGGGTGGGGAAGGCATTATCCATGTGTGATATCCACATGTCTTTTAGCACACACATGCTAACACACACAAACTTGGGAGGTGTAGTGCTGCATGTTTGGTATGTTGTCAAGGTGGACAATGGAGTGGAATATACTGACCTACTCTGTCCCCATGGTGCAAGCCACCACCCCTGTCACTCAAGATGGGGACAAAGCAATGTACCATTCATACAATCTCCACATATGACTGGTCTCTACAGCCTTTGTTAAGGTGCCCTTGGGTATTTTCTGATGCCATAAAGCCCAAAGAGCTCTTTTAGCAGAAGAGGTGCCCAGGGCACTCTTGAGGCACATATACAAAGAGTTGGGAGCAATGGGTAAAGACCCTCACTGTGCTATGCCAGCCCCTAATTCAAGACCCTGTAGGGAAGAAATCCCCAGCTAAGAGCCAGCTTTGGCTGTCTGGCTGTCTTAGCTATGAATAAAAGCAAGAGTCTCAGTGTAGGATACTTATGAAGGATTTGAGTCATACAACAACAACAACAAGCAGCTTTAAAAAAAAAATAGAACATTTTAAATGTTACCAGACCCTCTTCCTCTCAATTTGGTTTGAATAAGGAACAACCAAGAAGCTAAAGTGGAACAGACCTGGGACTCCCCCATGCAAATTATGACAATTTGCATGGCCTGTTCAATTTTTGTTTAACTCTATGAAATACTGCAGATTGAGGTGATGAAACTTGCTCAAAAGTTGTTTGGTGCCTCGCACTACTCTATGCTGATAGTCAGGGCAGGAAGCTCTGGCCATGAGATGAGGCAGCCTGTGAAGACCTCTCAGTTAGGGAAAGATTTGCTTAAGGAATTTGGATGTTTAATGATACAGAGGCCAAACAGTGTTATAATGGTCAAGGGTGAAATATGCTGTGGCATCAGTTAGGAAGGCTTGCAAAACCAAAAGTTCTACTGCTTCAGCTGTGATCTAACCAACATCATACATACACCCCACTCAGCTATCAGGACAAGGAGCAGAGCTGTGTCCAAGGGTGGAGAGGCACTCCTTGGCATGTCAGACATGAATGCAGGTCTCTGGACCATCTACAGCATGGTAAGAGGGCTAAGGACCACTGTAAATCCCACTGGGAACAGCTGATGGGGGGGAAAGGAGATTTTTAATGTTGCATGGAAAAGCAAGGCATTAGCTGCCCTTCTGTATCGTAGCAAGCCCTAGAGTTGATGGTCCATCATGGCAGCTACCTGAATGCCAAGCTGCAGGAGGATTTGGGAATTGACAACCAAAACATTCCTGCTGTCAGCTACTCTCTGTAGTTAGGCACAGAGGAAAAGGCTCTCTCAACAGCATTGCTTTGTTCTGACTTTTAAAGACAGATTTTCTGCAAAGGGCTCAGCACCCAGCGGATCCCACTTTTATGCCTGTTGGAGTTGTTGTAGAGCACTGGGATGCTGCTCACACCTCAGGCTGTCTCAGTGGGAAGGCAGCTGTATTCTGTTGTGGCTGTAATTCCCACATGGCTTTCAAGGCTACCCGGAAGCTAAGTGCTTTGTCTGTAACTGTCTGACATGCTGAGAAAGATGCATGGTTTTGCTTAAAGAAAGGTGCTGGGAAAAGCATTATGGTTATAACTCCCTCAGGATACCCAGAAGTTGAGTAAAGCCTCACTTTTACATTCGGAATTCAAATCTCTTAAGACACAGAAGAAGGTTCCAGAGCCTCTCTCAGTGCTCTGAAACACTGACAGAAAGCATCAGCCCATCTTTATTTCATGTCACTTCAACAAGCCCTTTTCATCTAAGTTCTTTCATCTCAGCCAGCCCTGCCCAAACACAATGTAGAAGAGATACCCAAGTACCACTCAGACCTGGAATTACAACTGAGCTGGCAAAGTGCAACAAGAGCCACTCATTTATTTTTCTTCAAAAGCTGGCTGCTGATTTCTCTCTCACTTTACCCACCTGCCACTTTAAAGAGAGATTGAGCATTTTCATTTCTTTTAGGCCCTGTGGGGTTGTACAACAGCAGAGGTCATCCGCAGCTGGATCCCTGAGCAGGAGGCTGGTACATCTGCTTTTAGGGCAAGGCTTGGCATAAAAATCCAGAAACTCTGCCTCTGGGAATGCAGGGAATGAAAAGAGAGGATCAGCACGCCAGGCAACTAAAAGAGCGCATGAGTATTTTCACCATTTCTGCAGTCATCAGTTTTAGAAAACAGACACTGGTACTACATAAATCAAGGTTTGTGCTCATTACTGATGGCAGTTAGCACCCTCTTTTAAGGTTGAAATAGAGGCCAGCGTTCAAAGCCTTGTTGTCTGACTTCCTTAAACAAGCACCCTTGCTTTTTACTTTGGAGTGTTGGGTTTTTTTTTCCCTTGGCTGACTCTATTACAGATAGTGAGCTTCAGAGTTCAAATAGCCAAGCTCAGTGCTTTCGAAATCCACAGGACCCAACAGGACACAGTTGCAGATGAAAATATTCTCATTCCCAACAGTGCCAGTGGCAATTCCCAGGGAGCAGGAGCAAATGTAACCGAGGGCCATTTGTGTTAGTGAGAACTGGGAAGTAGTGGAGAGATGGAGAGAGCCCTAGGCTGTTTATATGGAGACAGTTCTACTCAGGTGGTCTGAACAGTTCAGGTCTTGGAGAACTGCCAAGACAGAAAGCAAAGGTGTCAAGTGTTAGCACCAAGTCTTAGAAGCTAAGGATATGGGGAGAGTCAGAACTAAGAAAAAGAGCCTTGAAGTCAGAGGTGAGTAATAAAAGAGCACATTTGGGTGGGAGAGCAGCCCCTTAGAGTTGGAGGGCTGCCTGCAGGAGAAAGCATTGTGTGCAAAGGACAGATGTACAGCTTCATGCAGGGGAAAAAGAGTCCTTGGGGCCTTCGGTTATACTTCAGTACGAGTTTTGAGGATGCCCAAGCACAGTGATGGGTTGGAGGCAGAATATTTCTTACAGTGAGATTGCAGTACATTTTTTTGTTTAGGATAGATAGTGGTATTTACAAGCGAGAAAAACATCTATGTGCAGGGGGGTTCTAGTACACCTGGGCTAACACAGGGCAGAGAGACTGTGTATAGGCATGGTCATTCTTCAGCTTGCCCCCCAAAATGTTCAATATAACCCTGAAAGCTCCAAGTTATCCAGAACCTTGAAGATCATTATGACAGCCAGTGGCAAGCTGTCTTCAGAAATTGAAAACATGTTTCAGGATTTTATGAAATAAGAGCTCTAAAACCATTTAATAGTCAGATGAAGTCCAGACTGATCTGAGCAGTTGCTGATGTAATTCTTCTGGCAGAAAAATTAGAAGGAAGAGATGAGTGAGCAGTTGCCTGTACTCTGACAATTTGTCTATTTGTGACAGAGAGGCAGATGGACAGAGGAGTGGAAGGCAGAGGCAAGAGAAAAGAGAAGCTGATAGCCACACATGTGGAAAAGAAGGGTATTTTTGATGAGAGAGATGTTTGGGAAACCAGGGGTGAGTGAAAAAGTCTTCAGACTCCAAAACAGATCCTTCCATGAATAAAGTAGAGAGGCAGTACAGGCAAAGGTAACAAATCTCATTTTAAATTCAAAGAGGAAAATAAATAAAAGCTCCAAACTGCTTATGGTGGGAGCTAAGTGGCTGGGAAGGCAGCTGCAGAGCCCATCAGATCTGGGTCAGCAGCTCTGGAGTCCCAGTCTGTTCTGAGCAGGTAAATTCAGAGTGCTGCTTGTATGAACAGAAACACTCATTCATGTTGTTCTAGGAGGTCTTAGCAAGTAAGACCAAATTCGGAAATCACGGGGAGATCAAGTGGATCTCCCCTTCTAGAAAGCAGGCCCTTGTCATCAAAATTGAAGCCTGGCCACAGAAGTTTGGACTGTCCTCAGTCTGTTGGCTGGATGCCCTCTGCTCCCTCTGATTGCTGACCTGTATTTCAGCAACATCAACTTCACATGTTAATGCACACATAGCATCTATGCCAAGCAGCCCTCCCAGTTTTGCCAACTAACAGCTGTTTTCTTCCAGGGCGGTGGGCAAACAAATGCTGGAAGAGTGAGACGAACCTTTGGTGGTGTTGGAAGAAACTTGGCAGGTGCCTTGTGCTTGGGTTGTGCGTGTGCATGCCAGCTGTGCTTTGTCCTTTGGTATTCCTTCAACAGCAGGAGATGTTCAATGTTGTCAAGATTTGGGACACATTAGGCAATACACCAGTGGGCAGACTGCTTGGAAAAGGCAGTGGCCATTCCAAGAAATAAGAGGGGAGGGAGTTGAGATCAGGAAAAGAAAGGTCCACAAATATGAAGCTAACTAGCATACAGCAAACTGGCCCCAAACCAAAGTTAAATAAGCATCAGTGTTCTCCCACGACTACTGAGCAGCCTGGCCCTCAAAACTAATTAATGGCAGGTTATAGTCACAATAGAAGTATGTCTTGAGCAAGAATTTGAAAGGAATAAGCTTGTTCAAAGGTGATCAACAGTAGTACAGACAAGAGGAGCTGATGTACAGGACTTACTATGGAAGAGAAAGGGATACAGTCCTTGGTGATAGGAAAGGATCATGCTGTACCTGGTGTTCCACTACAATCAGCAGCAGACTACTATTTGTGTATTGAAATCAACAGGGGCAGATTATAGAAGGATTTACAGATTATTTCTGCTTTAAAACATTTCCAAAATCTTCCTAACACAAATCTATTGTCGCTTCAGATCACTAATGAAGAAACTTGAGTGCAAAAAACCCAAAACACCCATGCCATCCACTGAGGTAAAATTTGTAGTAACTTGAAGGGAGAGAAGAAAGGCTTTCCTGTGAATCCACTTAGATTCAGTGGTTCTAGTAAGATATTGTGGTGGGAACAGCAGTGTGGGAATGCCAGCAGCAGAAAATGCCATGCATGGAAACAGTATGGGAAAACCCACATGCCTGTGATGATAAAGGAGTTGATGCCAAAAAAAGTACAGAATTTTCTTCCTCCTCCTCTTTCCCTCCACCCCCAGATGTTCCAAATAATCCTAAATTTCAGAGTGCTGGTGCAGCACTCTGTAGATCACCCCACTCAACTCCAACCAGTCATTTGCAGCAGCTGCAGCGGAATTTCATCTTGAACATCCCTCTAAGCAAGAACTGATGAGCACTAAGTTTTCCAGGACAGGACTTTCCTACAGACACTCATCCTGCACAGGCTGTCACTGTGTTCTCAGGACTTTGGTAGTTTTATTAATAGCTTTTGTTTCCATTTGCTTTTTAGACTGTTTAAGCCGTCTGGGACAAAGTCCTCTCCTATTATCAGCCACGGGGAAGGATGAGCATTTAGAGTCTGTCCTGCACTACTGCCACCACATGGTATGTTGCACAGCAGTGGCACCTCAGAAACATGGAAGTGATGACAGTACATAGAGGGAAAAGCTTTCTCAACCCTGGCAGACATCAGAACCACCTTCCAGCAGGCTAAGAGTAGGAATAATTCAATGTTTCTTTACTTACAAACTAAGTTGGCAACAAGCCAACCACAAAACCACAGGGTAGATGTATGTACCATTTGGAGTTTGAACCATGGGGTCTGAATTCAACTCCAGTGAGCACTTGAAGGAGATAAAGAGGTAAATCAGGAGGAACCATGAAAAACTCTAGTAAGGGCTAAGCACAGCAAGAAATGTGTAAACCTTGACCCTAAGGATACACAAAGCATGCCAAAATCATCCTGGTTCAGGTAAAGCTCAAGACAGAGAAAACCTGGAACTGGAATTGCAGGCTGGACACCCCCCAAGCTCGGAGGAGCAGGGTCTCCAACAGAGCTGCACACACCCCTTACCTGTGCTCCAGGGGAATACCTGACTTCAGCACCAGCTTGTTCACCCAGGTCAGGGAGCCAGGAGCAGCAGAAGATTCTCAGGACGGCAAGGCAAAATATCACCACCCCAACAGTGAGCAAAAAAACCCAGGAGGGCAGCCCTAACCTAGGGCATCAGGCAACTCCACAGAGAAGAGGCAGGACTGAAGGCAAGGTGGGGTGTGGATGCAGCCCGCAGGTGAGGCTGGTTAGGGTCATTGAGGCTTATTAGTGTCCTCATGACCCTGTCATCCAAACAGAGCCCATGGGGCCTTAGTTCTGGCTACCTGAGCAATTGGCAGATGGAGCAATGGGAGTGTGAACTCTGTTTTGGTTTATAAAGGCTTGATAGTGACTGCTCTCTAATCCCTCCACTACACAGCACAGTTTGTGCCATCAAAGTAAGCAGCCTCCCAAGGAAAGATGGACTTGCTGGCCAGCCACCAAGCAATCCTTGCTTGTAGCAAAACACATTCCTTCCAGTATTGGAGAGGACCTCTTCCCTAAAACCTCCACCTTCCCTGTCACCTCCTGGGGTACATGCATTTCTCCATCCATATCCGAGACATGCCCTTAGCTCTCTAAGCAGGTCATTCACAACACCCACAGGTGCAGAACACCTCACAGATATGTCTGCCCCCCTGCTGTAAAAACAGCTCCAAGGCTGCTCTCAGAATCAGGCTGGGCAGTCCATGAGGTGACCCACATAACTGCCAGCTGCAGTGTGCCACCAAAACATGCCAGCAGGCCACCAAAGTGTCACACAAGCTATAGGAACAGGTGACTTGAGCAGAGAGTTGTGCAGACCACTCTTCTATAATGACAGAGACACAACCTACAGAACTGCATGGCAGAGATCTGTCACTCATTTACTAAAGAATTGCTTTAACCTGTGGTATTTTTTGTGTTGAAAATATTAAAAAATAGCCATGTGCCAGCACTGTCTATACTCAGATACCTCTGAAATGCTGCTTATTCCAAGGGAGAAGGGAGGTTGAAGGGAGAACAGCGAGCTGGGCTAGAGACTGTGTGGGCACAGAGAAAGAATTAGCCAAGTGTGGCAGGAAATTAAAACATGCTCCATGTACAACTGTCCTCTCTGTTTCAGGACATGAGCGCTGTCCTAGAGCTGGAGGAGAAGAGCACAGCCACTTACTGTGCAGTGATCACTAGTGCTGGGGAGCTCAGTGTCGGCTTGGGAGATATGGACATCCACCAGCAGATCACAGAGCAATATGTATGCACACCATCTGGTTTGTAAGCTTTTCTCATGAGAAGGAGTGTGGGCCTGTGACAAAAGGCCACTGTAAAGCCTGTAGCAGGAGGGAGCAAGTGTGCAGAGGGACATGGGAGGTGCTGAAGTTAACCCCAGACACTGGCCACTGAGATAGCAGCATGACAAGCTGCCAGAGTCCTCTGCTGCTGCTGACACAGATAGCGTTTCTGATTCTGGTCCATAAGTACCACCACTGCTATCAACCATGACACATAGGCCAGTGTCCTCTTCATTAACTTGTCCAAGCTAACCTATAATTTTGGCACCTTAAAGCCAGAAATAAATCCAGTCCATCTGCAGAAATGATATTTCTACTTTTAGAGAAAATAATAATAAAAAAAAAGTGTACAGAATGCTGGTTAAAGCAAATTTTCCCGTTCCACCCCCTCCCCATCATTCCTGCTGTTTCTACATGCTCAGTTGTATCAACAGAAACTGTTGCTCAGCAGTCCAAACACTCAAAAACATCAGGGCTAATGGAAGCAGTGATTAAGGACTCATTCAGTGAAAGCCCTACCACTGCACTCTCCTTGCCTACTCATTCTTTTATTGACAGAACAAAAGCCTGTGTTTCATGACCGACAGCAACATGGAAGTTAAGTGCAATTTACTTACCAGTGGCATCTCTGTGAGGTGGGGCCTTCCTAGGCAAAAATATGGCTATCATTCCCACTTCCAACCTCACCCTGCCTCCCCCAAGCCTTGGCACAAAAAACCTTTACATGACAGATTAATTCCCCTGAGCTTTATGAAACAGCTGTGGCCAGTGGAAATTCTGAACCAGTCTTCTGCAAAGTGCATTCTGGCAGCCCTTCTTTCTGCCAAGCCTGGCAGAGACACAGGAGGGATGCTGCATGAGTGCCTGTAGCACTGGCCTGGCATTTAGGCAGTGCTCATGCAGCCTTGGAGAGCCAAAGGAGCTCCCCACTTCACTGCTCCACTGTCCCCCATCCCTGTGGGATTCAGGAGTGGCTGAGAGTAAAACATTGATAAGCAAGCTGTCTTAGGAGACACTGCCACAGAGGAAATCGAACTGACATGCTGAGGTGAGCAAAGGGGTAGAGAAGCCCAGCATGGCACAGGGAATCCTACAGTGGTGTTGAACAGCAGCCTTCTCTTTCTCTGTAGTGGTCTAGTGAGTACCAGCAACTCTCTTTCCCAGAGGGACCCTGCCAGTTGAGTCCAGCTCTGGATGGCAGGGAGCAGGGGAAGGAGAAGGGGAGGAGATGAGGCAAATGGAAAAATCCATTCTCCTTAGTGAATCTTAGTGAACTCCTTAGTGAATCACTCTTTGAGGTTCATACCTGCAGCTAAGGCCTGCAATACAAGTGAAAACCCTACATCAAGTCTAACTAGCAATCATTTTGTTGCTCTGCAATGACTCAAGCTGTCTCTCCTCTGTGTCCTGGATTTTCACTAGGTGTCCCAGTTCAAAGAGAACCTGTGTCAAGCCCCACTAGTTTGCATTGATGGAAATGTGCCTCTCTCCACTATTCAGTATGTCTGCCAACTAGCCAAAGAGCATCAACTAGCAGGTAAGGAGGACTCGCCCAGCCCTGGCCCTGTAGCTTCTCACAGCCTGTGTGCCACATTCTGTGCACCCTGAGCCCCAGCCTCTGCTGCTTGCTGGAGATACCCAGTCACTGTCTGACATGCTGGGTTATCCAGCACCATTTCCTATACTCTTCTACTTTGGTTCAAATGGATAAAACGTTTCTGATTTCTCTTGAGTTTTCTTCTTTCTGCAGGTAAATCACATTTTCCAAAGTGTAGTTGGTAGAGCCCTTGGGCACTACTGGAAAGCCAGGGAAAGCTGCTCTCTTTGTCTTTAGTCTCAAGGCAAGCGCCAATCTGAACACTTCTGCCAGTCTGAGCAGCAACATAGTTTGCTTCTCAGAATAAGTCCTGAGGCATCTTTTGAGAGGATTTTTCTCCCACTTCCTGTAAAATAAATACTCACCTCCACTGGTGTGCTGGGGACCCTTCACAAGGATTCCAAACCTTTGGAGTCACACCTTCATTTTAAAAAGCAAATCCTAAAGGAGGAGATGACTGTCTTAAAATCTAGCAAAGGCTCCAAAAGCAGCTGAGACAAGTATCAAAACTGAAGTCTGATTATATCATTCCAGAGCCAGAAGCAGCTGAGCACTGGAAAGTAAATCTTGGGGGATTTTGTCACAAGCATGGGAGAAATAGTATAATATATGAGGGAGATAGTTTCTAATAGATTACACATGTAACTGCAGTTGTGCAGATCATGCTAAGCCTTCTGCACTGCATCGTGCTCTGATGTAGAGATGAGCCACTAATTAACTAATTAACTAACCAATTGCACTGTTGTTTTGAAGTGTGCTATGAGCCAACAGATGAGAACAAGGCCTCTAAGCCATTCCTCTCAGACAGCTGGAAGGCACTCACATACATCTCCCCCAACCTGCAAGAGCTAAGAGCAATAAATCGGACTCTTGGGAACCCTGTGCCAGCAGGTAATGAATACCCAGAAGGGTCAGCAACACTTTCAGATAACCTAGATCCTGGAGAAGAGCATTTTCTGCTCCATCCCCTATTTTAACCAAATTGGGTTATAACCTAGTGGGGATTCATAAGTGCTCTTGATGTCTTGCACCTTACGGCCATATTTGCGTGGCTTGTAAGGACTACTGATCTACCAGAGATCTAGGCCTGGGATGGTTCCTTGTCCAAAACCAGAGACCCCATTTGCCTCACTTCATCAGCTAAACAGAAGCAGTCTCTGGATTGTAAACATGTCTGTGAAGCACAGTGCTCTGAGGCACCTGTCCTAAGAGTACCACCCTTCACAGAAATGAAAATCCCCACCAAATGCAGGTGGAAATCCAAGAGCATTAAGACAGGGAAGCCATGGTTCAAGACAGTTTTTTGATCTCTACAGGCACGTGTTTAGTTCCTCGAGGGGTGGGTTCCTCTGCATAGAAACATGGTATGGAAGCCTAACACTGAAGAATTCCATGTTTCCCATAATTTAAAGCAAAAAATGTTTATCAACCACGTTTCAGAAGTGCTCATATATAGCAGTAGTGGTGCTCGTAAAGAGGCTGCCAGCCCACAGAAAGGCCAGTGGAGGACCTTTGCGGTTATAACAGAGTTTTCCTTCCCCACTCCCTGAAGAGCTGCCATCCAGGTTGGAGGATGTTGTCCAGACTGCGGCGGCCTTAGCCTGCCCTTTGCTGGCCCACCTGCACTGTGTGGTGGTGACCCTCGGCTCCCACGGCATCCTGCTCTGTGGCAAGAGCCTGGGAGGGAGCATCTTGCTTTGCCCAGGAGCTCGTGAACAGGTAAGGGCACAGCAAACGAACTGAGCTCTCAGTTGCTTCTTTCTTGCACCATATGGCATTGTTGCTATTTCTGGTGGCGTGGCAGCAGTCCCGGGAAATATGGCATCAGTGCTGGAAAATGTATGTGTTTGGGGGGTGGAATACACAGCTCTGAAAGAAAATCAAGTTGTCTGTCCTACTGCTGGCTCTTAGCAGCAGTGTTTATAGTCAGTTAGTTTTAAATGTGCTTACATGAATATTCATGAGTACGAGCTTCATTTTTGGGAAGCTTCATTTAAACGATCTTTCTCAAAGTGTGAAAAAAGATTATTGCCTCTTCTTTAGTCTTTTCTTTTTTTTTTTTTTGTCAACCGTGCAGGTCTGGCATCAGCCACACCAGGCCTTATCAGCTTTGGCAATTCCCACTAATTTCCCTTCTCCACCCCCCCAGACTGCTGCTGCCAGCCTCTGTGCCGCCCACTACCCCACCATCCCCATCAGCAGCGAGGAGATAGTCAACGTCTCAGGAGCTGGCGACAGGTATGCTGCTCACTGCTTTGTGCTCTCCAACTACGTGTGGAAGGGCCATAATCGGGTTTCTTTGAAATTCTACTCCGAATGACATTCTGCTGCTCGAGGAAGAGGCACTAAGGACGTGAGAACAGGGCTGGTTCCTGTGATTCCTTGCAAAGCTTGCTAAAAATGCCCCCCCGAAGCATCTTGTAAAGCTCACCATTGTAAGATTTGCTTCTCTGTAAGATCCAAGCCTTTCCTGGCAATCTAAGGGTTCTGAATTAGTCTGGGCTGAGCTGCTAAAAGCAGAGTAAACCACCTCACATCAAAGCTGTCTTACTAACTGCTTTACCTCCACACTTCTCCAATGGAAGTGGAACCGCCACTCAGTAGCAAAAATGGCCCTATGAAAGCATTTCTTCAGGTTCTGCATTTGCCTCTGGCAATTCTGAAGCTCTTGCTTCAAAAGAGTCTGCTGTATAATCCGCCTGGTTGTTCACACAGCGCCGTCGCCGTACATAGGAGTGGGAAATGACAGCTATTATTCCTAGCCCTGCTAATCAATTCTCAGCCTGTCAGAGTAATATTTTATTATGCTCCTTGTTAACTTGACAAACCATATGTAGCAGTCAGGTTTGGGGTTTTTTTTCTTCATGCTTCGTACGCTGGAATAATGGATTCTGTCCTTTCATTGCCTTGGGCTAGACCGAAAGTCTGTGTGTGACAGATATTTCCTTTTCTTTTTCTACACTCACCTACCAATAATTCAACATAGCAACACTTCTTTTTTTTTATTATCGGTGGGCAGAATGAAAATGTTTTTTTAGTTTTTTTCTTTGTTTGTTTTTAAACATACAGAGTTCTCAATATTTGGGACCAAGCAATAACTTCTTGTCAAGGTAGTTAGCCCACTTAACACCAGGACATGCTCCCTGTGTCCCAGATCACCTCTGAGATGAGCTGACTGCATCTGCAAGCTGGTCTTCTCCACGAAGAAGACCAAAGGGTTGTTTGGAGCACTAGGTGTAACAGCAGAGGAGGGGGGTGCTGGAGGAACCTTGCAGAGTCAGCCTGTCCTAAGGAAAGCTCAGCTTTGCTCATGACCTCTAGCAGATGTCCCGAGTGTCTGCCAGCCCCTCCAGGGACACAGCGTTCTCTCTGCACCATCTGCTCAGAACACAAGTAGCCCTTACTGCGGGACAATTTTATCTAAAGGCTAATGTAAACTAAATATCTTCTTTAAGAATCCCTTTTCCTTTTAAGAAAGTTAACTTAAGGGAAGACCAAAGGTGAGATAAAGTGCACCACCGCCAACCACCTCCACTGAGTGACACTGGGGAACTTGGAAGTTTATTTTTTCCGTCCAAAGCTCTCTGAAAGCTAGGGGCTCGTTACTGCTCCCATTCCTGAGGTAGTGTTTATCTGGAAATCCCTCTCCCCAGAGTCCCCAGATTCATGGGGGGGAGTTTACGTACTCCTCTTGTCCATCAGGGTTTTCTTTCCTAATAACCTCAGCTGCTCCAGTGAGCTGCAGAAATCCCTGTTCTATAGAGCAAGAGTGTCAAAATAGGCTGGAAATGCCAGGACACTGCATTGACATACATGCCCTCTCCACAGCATGTGCGCTGGTAACCTTGCTCAAGCCCAGCCTGATGGCACTTTTAAAGGACTATCATGGAATCACAGAATGGTCTAGGTTGGAAGGGGCTCTTAGAGGTCACCTGGTTTTACCCACCCTGCAAGGAGCAGGGTCATCTTCAACTAGATCAGGTTACTCAGAGCCACATCCAACGTGGCTTTGAGTGTTTCCAGGGATGGGGCATCCACCACCTCTCTGGGCAACCTGTTCTTGTTTCACCACTCTCACTGTAAAGTATTTCTTCCTAATACCTAACGTAAACCGTAACACCTCCACAGCTTGGCCCCCCGTGAACCCTCACACTTTTGAAGCACTGGTCAGGGGAGAGTGAGGCAGTGATGCAGGGCACTTCTTGCCTGGCTTCGCCGCCGTGGCTCTGCCCCAAGTGCAGGGATGCTGAGCGAGTGTGCAGGCGGCAGTGCCTGTCTGCTCCTTGCACGGGGCTGCCGTGACAACAAAACACCGCCTGCCCGCACACGGCATTGCTAGGGGTGCTCCCCCAAATATTTACTCGCAAATTCTGGAGCTGTTGAGAGACTGAACACCTTATGGAAGTCATAATCTTCTGTGCCTTTGTTAGGGATAAAAAGATGTTGAGGTAATTCCTCGGAGTTCAATAAAGGAGCTCTTTTTCCCTTCCCCATAGATATGTTTATTAATCCTCCCTGCCATCACATTTTCCTTTCCTTTCTTCTTCCTCTTGCATGTCATTGTCTCCTCCCTCTCTTTCACTTCTCCTTTGTCTTTTCCTAGCTTCCGAACATCATTACAGTAGTTAACTGTGAATGAAGAGTAGTTGTTCCTAATCTGTCACAAACACCACCCTTCACTATCCAAGTCTCAACAGAGCCTTCCCCTGCAAGCCAGACAGATGCCAGTCATTCCTTTCTCCTGATGGCAGCCTCAGTGCCTCGGGAGGACCGAGGGTGACCACTGCTGTTCTAAGCACTCATGTAATTTGGACCGTGAAATCTCAAATGGAAAACCGCAGCATATTTAATCAAAAATCTGAATTTCCAATCTCATTTCAGCTTTGGATTTCTTTTTCCAGCTGTAGCTGTTGCCTTTCTCACACAGACAAGGAAACTTTACCTCTCATCCCATCTAACTCTTTGGCGAGAGGAGGGGACCTAACAAGGCACCAACAAAGAGCAGAGAAGTGACAAAATAATTAGAAAGAAAGCGAAAAGTAGATTCTTCCCTTCTTAGACTTCTTTCTTTTCTCTTGCCTCACCTGTGAAACTGAGGGGAATAGAAAATGTGATGCAAGAGAAAATACCTCAACTTCTGAGATGAGAAGCACATAAAATGCAAATAAATGACACTATTTTTTACTCTGTTTAAAAATAAATATAGAAGAGCAAAACCTCAGCCCTCCTAAGTGGCATATTCTGCTTCTGTAGGTGTTGGTTTGGGTCCAAATGAAAGCCCTTGGAAATGAATGGCCACATTCCCGAGTTCAAAGCTGTTTCCCTCACGTTCAAAACCATCTTTCTTTCTCTCCACAGCTTAATGGCAGGAATCCTTGCAGGGGTGCTTGCTAAACATGACACAGACACCTGCGTCCGGATGGGTCTGCTTGCTGCAACCTTGTCTCTCCGTTCCTACGAGCCCATCTCCCCACAAATCAGCACTTCCAGCGTCAGCCAGGAGCAAGTCAAGAGCAGGAGCTGGCCAGAGGCAAAGATATGGAAGATGGACTAGAACACCACAGCTTTCTCATCTATCACCTCCTTGCAGTCCCAGCATTCCTATTTCCAGGAACTGGACTGTGTTTTGAGCTTTGAGCTCAAAAGCTGGATGCTGACCAGAGGACTTAAACTTTTGGTGCATGGTACTTTTTGGAAGGTAAAGTGTTTGCGGAGTGCATTTGGTGAAAACTGATACTGCACTGTTCACAATTATGTTTGCCTCCTTTTTAATTTTTTTTTAAATTCTTATTTTTAGTTGGTGGGTTACATCAACCACAGCTTGGTTCTTCTGTCTACTGCGTGTTGACAGTGTATCTCACTTACCTCCCATCCCTCCATCTAATGGGAACAGTCATCTGCTTTGGTCCTCAGTAAATGCTCAGGGAAGGAGGCCCCAACCCAGGGAAATTCTGTGTGAAGAAAAGTTGGCTTCTGGTCATCCAGACCTCCTGCTTCCCTGGCCTCCAGTCCTTCTAGATTTTCTATTAAGGGAGTTTTCTCTTCCTCCACCTTGTGTCACTGTTGTCCATTATCACGGTAGCTTCTCTGTCGTCAGCTCCTAGATCTTCAGGACCATGCCTCTTTAGCTGGGCTCAGCAGCAACATCTTTCTATCTAAGAAGTCCCATGGACCACAACTTGTGGCAAAGGGCAGTTGGCAGGAACATGACATGGTAGGATAACCTCATCAGTTTTCCCAAGCCAGCCAGCAAACACCACACTTCCTTGCTCTGCAGTCCAATGCCCCTGGATAAAGTAGGCAAGACTAAGAAAAGAGGGGTAACCAGCGACCTTTAAAAGATGATAGACCCTTGTTCTATATGCCTTCCTCAGAACTTGGGGTCTCCTCCCTTCTTTAGTCAAGAGTGTCAAGTCTGAAGCAAAAGAAAGCAAAGAGAGCAAGGGCATCTCTCATGGATGCAACGAGGAAAAGTTGTCTAATCTCTCAGCATGTAGGGTGCACAGGATGCAACTGTAGGCACCAACAGATTGGTGAACACAGAAACTCATTAAAACTAATTTCTAGTAGAGTTGGATCTTGGTTCTGGCTGGTTCTCGAACAGACAGTAAGTCTGGAGCACAGACTCACCCTCCATTTCCCATAGAGAATACCCATCAGTGAGAACCCTTGCCTGAGGAGCAGATCCCTGGTGTCTGACACAGCACAAAAGCCAACCAAAGCCTGGTCAGGGCAGCTCTAGCACATCTCTCCTGGGTAGCTCTGCTATTTAAGAATGCAATGGATGGATGCATTAACTGAATGCCCTTCCTCTACTCAAGACCACTTTCACCAGGCTTGCAGCAACTCCTTACCTCTGAGCCTGCTGCCTTTCCTTCAGAGGCACAAACATTTGCCAGCAGCCCCTTTTTAGTTTGCTTGCAACTGTGGTTTAGGTAAAAGGTTCTGTGCTCAGAAATGGGAGATGCCACACACCCATGCATGTACCTGGCACCAAGGGGATCAGGGTAGCTTGGCAGGAGGGTGCTGGGGTGTTTGGGAACACAGGGAGGAGGGCCAGAGCCCATGCAAGCAGTGGGGTTTGCTTACAGGCAGGGAGGTGGGACACAGCAGGGGCGGGAGAAGAGCTGTGCCTCCAGGGTATGTCCCTGCACTATAAAAATTACTTAATCTGGATCCAGAGTCAGGGGGAAAACAGCTTCCACCTCTGCTTCAACCACCAATAGCCTTGTCGAGGCAGGAGGACCCTGGGCAAAGGCAGG
This sequence comes from Dendrocincla fuliginosa, assembly GCA_035047845.1. NCBI lineage: Eukaryota > Metazoa > Chordata > Aves > Passeriformes > Dendrocolaptidae > Dendrocincla > Dendrocincla fuliginosa. Next base: position 59,230,699 of record JAWWMO010000043.1, read on the forward strand.
CCCTGAGAATGAAGATCCAAGCGCTGACAGTCGCTGCACTCCTTGTGCTGCTCTGCTCATGGAAAGCAATGGGAGAGGCACACCCCAGCTCCAGATCCCCCAGCAAGGCTGTGGCCAAACCCCAGCTGGGCACTGGGGAGCAGGTCCCTGCCAGCAAGCCCTGGCGGCTCCCACTGCAGCCCTCCCGCAGCAGCATCCCGAGGCTGAGCCACCTCCTGAAGGGCTATGGGAAGTTCAACAGCGACACGGTAAGCATAACTCAGACAACGAGCATGAGGGTTTGCATGAGGGGTTGCAGTGTGACCCGGGGTGACTGGAGCTACTGGTCAGGATCAGGCAGGACTGAAGGCAGCAGGAGTGGGTGGTGAGCGTGCCATGACCCCGCAAAGGTCAGGAAGAAAGGTGCTTTCAGACCACTCCTCATAAGCTGCATGTAAAGGTGTCAGTCACAACATGGTCTCACAGCACAGTGTGGTGAGGCCAACGAGGTGCCAACGAGGGAGGTGGGCAGTGACACCCCTAAAGCCCCAGCTGGTACCCGGTGAGGCTTCGAGCAGAGCCGATGGCTGTGCACACAGGCACAGGGCAGGAGGCGAGTGCAGGTCTGTCTGCAGCACCATGCGTTGTCCTCAGAGCTGCAGGGACAGTCCTGCTCCAGCCCCAGCCTCTGCAATGGCCCCCGGCACCCAAAGTCTCATGTTCACCCTCCCAGAAGCACTACCACAAAGCTCTGTGAGCTTTGCAATGGGGGCATCATGCCCTGATGCCACTTGCTGTGCAGATGAGCACTCCTCACAGCAGTGCCCAGAGGGAGGCACAAACTTCTGCCTGTGGGAAACCTGTTCTGTGGGCTCAGCACAGCATCCTACAGATAACCAACTTCTCCTTTATCAAACCCAAAATGCCTTTTGGTGGCACATAAGTACACCTTGCCTTAATCAAGAAGTGCTGGGTGATGCTGTGCCAGGTGCTGCTAGGCTGGGGCAGGTGACACTGCAGCAAAAGAGCAGAGGCACTGGTGTATGGCTGCAGGGGCCAAAAAGCTGCTTAGACTGCTTTCTGGCAAAAGCAGTAATGATCTGCTCCTGGAGCCGCTTCCTTGGGCCCCAGCTTCTCCAGCTCCTTGCATGAAACTCCTGCTCTATAGGCTGGTGAGCTGCTTGTCTGCTACTGCAGGATTTGCTGTATTATTTTACCATTTTAAAGGAAAACCACTCATCCCATTCTATCAAATAATTCTATCAAAGTCTGCAACTTTGCTTTGCTTTCTAATGAGAGCTTCTCTGCCTTGTCTGTCTGGGGGAAATGAGGAGGCTCTTTTGAGCTCTTCCCACTGCCAGGCATTGCACTGCTATCAGCTCGAGCATGACAGAGCTGATAGACCGTGGCAATCGTGGTCCCAGGGCTGAGCAGTTCCCATCACACAGAGTGATGACCCAGCTGGGACTGGGAGGAGGTTCTTGTCTGGGGGCTGGGAATGGCTGGACACGGGCATTGCAGCCACCACTTTCCCTCTCTCTGCAGCACTCCTGCCACAGCATCCAGTCCCGGCCCTGCCAGAAGCCCTCTGACTGTGGTGGCTGCCTGGGGCTCTACACCTGCAAGCTGCCTGCTGGCACCTGCAAACTGAAAGCTGTCTCCAGGCAGAGAGGTAAGTTGCAACCTCCTTGGCAACTGGCACCAGGGATACCCACATGCAGCCAAGTGCAAGCACAGCCCTTTGGTTGCACCTCTCCAAGCCCAAATCTGACTGCCCTGGTCTCTTGTCTGCACAGGGCTCGCTGTCTGTCCTGCTGGCACTGGCCACCATCAGTGATTAATGTACAACTGCATGGTAGATTGGACATTTCCATAAGTTTCTGTAAGGGCTGGGATTTTACAGGTACCCTGAGTTCTTGCAGGATGACAAGAGCCTGTGCTGGAAAGCCAAGGAGAGGTACAGAGCTCAGGGTTGAGATAGTAGCTTGGTAATTCTCAAGAGCAGTCCTGTGCATCACAGGCCCTTCAGAGGTGCTCATGTTGGTGAGTGACCTGCTTAATTAACCAGGAACCACCAGGGAGCAGAGATCACAGCTTTTAATGTTTAACCAGTGTCCTGGTTCTCCCATATCCTGTGGTAAATCCATACTGCCCCCAGACTGGCCTCTTGCCTCAGCACGTTTGTCTACACCCACGTACATAAGGTCATGGAACAGAAACTCATCCAAGGCTACTAAACAGACAGACACCAGCTCTGGTTCAGGAAACCCCTAGCTGTGGGATGTACAGTAGGCAAGTTTAAGGCTTTTGGATATGTATAGTACTGTGTGTGTGTATATATAGCATATAGGGCATACCCAGCATATGTGCTCTGTTCACAGTCTTCTCTGGCCACCTGCTGTTGGCAGCCTCCACAGGAGGGCACATGGGCCTGTGGTCAGACCCAGCACAGATGGTCTTATGGCTTCTTTTTACAGGTGGGTTCCTCCAAAGCATCCAGAGCCCTTAAAGACGTGGGGTCATGCTCATCTCGGAGCACCACAGCTTGAAATAAAGCCGAAGAGGTTGTCCTGCAGCTGGACAGTTTCATTTCTGTCCGAGTTTCATTTTAAATCCTTAAGGACACACTTGTAAATGTTTCTTTCATTGCACTTCTCACTCTGCTGCATTTTAACACCCGCCCTGGATTTTGTACACTATGTATGCTTGATTTCCACTTTCCTGAGGGTTGCCAATAAAAGTACTGAGTGGTCAGAGAGCCCTATGCTGGCAGACCCTGCTTGGAGCCCCCAAATGAGACAAATGGGGCTATTTCACAACCTTTTTAATTTGAGCTATTAGGATATTGCAGTAAAACCTGCCACAGTTATCTCATCATGCTCATACAAAAGTTCTGAGCCAAGCATGGGGTACCCTGGGATCCGTCCCAGTTCCTTACCACAGCTCCTGCCAAGGAAGGCCAAGTCCCATGCTGTTGAAAACATCACTTGAGAAGGGGAATGCGGAGTCCCCAGGAACAGGCCTGGCAGTGTGTGACTGTGTAGGAGATCTGCTTCTGAAGGCTGGAGCTGAGCCACAGAACAGCTTTATTTAGCATCCCACAGAGCTTTGCAGGCATCCTGGCCACCTTTGCATGTGTGGGTGCATCCCAGCTTTGCAAAACCTCATTGTGCTACCATCAAAATCATCTCTCAAGAAGACAACCAAAGCACAGCATTTGATTCACCTTGAACCCCATTGCAGTTCCCTCCAGTGGGCCACCACAGCCTCCTGTGACAAACTAGGCTTGAAGCAGTGCCCTCTTTGCTCAGCCCCACACCCTCCACATGGTCATCCCTGCGGGAGCCTAACCCTGGGGCAGGGTGGGGGATAGATGGTGCTGGCTTCTCTGAGACCCCCTATTGCTGCTTCCCCTGTCCCTGCACAAAAGTTGGGGGGCACAGAGCTGCAGGTGCTGCCGCCCTGCCTCTTGCCCAGCGTGGCACTATAGATGTTTGGCATTTACAGTGCTCACCAAAGAACCACAGAGAGCCTGAGAAGGGATGTCTGGAGGTCACCTGGACCATCCCCCTGCTCAAGCAGGCCAGCCCATCTGGTCCCCAGGCAGTGACACATGTCGCAGACAGAATAAGCCTCATTCTTCTGGGAGCCAGTGAAGCACAGTCTCCCCAAAGCTCACCCCTCCACCCACCCAGCTGCCCATGCCTGCCACCACCCATCACAACCCACTTTCTCTGTCCTGGAACACCACACAGGAAGAGGAGGCTGCCAAAGGAAACTCTGGAAATGCAGGTTGCAAAAGGTTCACAGAGCACATACCTCTGCTATGGTATGGAGCAGAAGTGAGGTCCTTTGAACCATGCTGCTGGTCAGGTCCTCTCACCTGGAAAAGCCCACTGACCACAGGGGCACATGGACCATTTCCAAAACCTCTTAGAGCCCTGTGCAGCCCAGCGTAGCACAGCTGCCCACAGCAAAGGTATCTGCACAGGGCTTTCACCCTGCAAGCCCCAGGCAGCTGGGAAAGAGGCTATCCTCCAAAGAGCAGAGGAGACTCAAGGATGCTACAGATGCTCCTGACTCTGCACTCACAAGCCGTGCAAGTGTAACAGCTTTCACACCAGCTGGAAAAAAGACCTCACCCCACCTCAACTTTCATGTGCCTTTTCACCTCTTCTTTGCATGAAAAATGACAGAGGAGAAGGCAACCAGGAGGCCCTGCCTCCTTCTCAACCAGGAGCACAGAAGGCAGCAGCAGGCACTCTGCCCTTGCATGTTTCCTACTGTGCTTCCCAGCAGCAACACCTGAGATGGGAGAGTCGAGTCCACTTGACCTGTGGAAGTGAGTCCCCAAGGCAAGTTCCTGCAGGTGAGCTCCACCTTGGGCTCTGCCTGCAAGCAGCCAGGCGAGGGCACAAGGCCACTTGGCCTGTGAGACTCACAGAGAAGCTCAGGGCTTGGCCGAGTTGAGAATTCAGCTGCTAGATGTCCTCTCTGGCTCATGCTCGATGTCAAGTGGGCTGGTGGGAAGTCTTCCCTTTTTCCCAAAACACCACGGAGCCACATGCCTTTTACACCACTCGCTTTTAATTACACTGCATAAGGAAAGACCTCTCCTCATGCCAAGACTCCCTGGTACAGCCACCCAGGGAGCTGGCTGGCCCATCAGGTCCTCAGTAGGTTTAGTGGTTCCTCCTCACACTTATCCCTTGCTTGGAAGCTCCTCCTGGTTAGTCCACATCATCCCTGCAGCTCTCAGTGTCCTTGCTTTGCAGAGAACTACTTCCATACATCTCTGTTCTTCATCTCCATGCCTGAGCTTTGCCTGCTCAGTCCTGTGAGAGTCCTGCTTTGGCCTCCTACAGCACCAGGCAGAGAGCAGGCAGGGCAAGGGTCATCGGATAATAATTGTTCTAACCTCAATATAAATAGAAAAAATACAACAAAACAAAGAATTGACTAGCTAAGATCCAATCTGCTGGGATGCCTGCAACGTGCTAGTGCAGAGTTCAGAGAGAGTGCTTGGTCCAGTGCATGGTACTGTAGCTATCCAGAAACCTGTCCCAGCAGCCCCACAGCCATCCAACCTTCCTGCAGCACCCCATGTCCATGCGAGCGCGTCCCAGCTGTGGTCAGCTTGCCCAAGGCTGTTGGCTCCTGGGAGCAGGCTAAGTGGGAATGGTTGATAAGTCTGATTTATTGCTGTAAAATGGTAAAGCCATTCTCTTCTGTGGAATGAGGATGTGCTTCGTTCTTACTTTTTGTGAAGGAATTTCATTTTGCTGCCTGAAAAGACAGAGAAAGGAAAATGGACTCCCCACAGAGACAGGCAAAACAAGTGTCATTCCTCACCACCTCCAGCCTATGCAGAGAACTGGCCCGGCTGCCAGCCCTGGGTCCTTGCCCACAGTCAGCTGCACTGCAAAGCTTGAAGCCTACAGAGCTCTGCCTGTCCCCTGGGAGCAGTGCTACAGACTTGGACCCTCCAAGCACCAGGCATACCCTCCAGAGCCCATTTGCCCAGCAGTCCTGGGAGGTGAACACATGACTAAGCTCACCTGGCCAGAGCATGTGTGAAAGGCACTACAGCCCCTCAGCTACTGCTGCTCTTAAATGGCCAAGAATGGACAAGAGGGCCAGGGATGCCACCTGAACACATGATCAAATCCTCTTAGCCACAGTGTCCAATGACTTCTCAAGCACTTCTGAACTCTGATGTCTGGAGCTCTTGTCTAGCTCCCCTGACAGTAGAAAATAGATTCAGTCTTAGCAATTCCCACTGCTGATCCCTAAGGGCAAACCTGAAGGCACTGAAGACTGTGTCACTCCCCCTACCAGGACATGCATCCACCACCCTCAGGTCATGGTTCAGTGCCCTCAATGCCACTGCCTCCTCAGACCCACCTGCCTCCTTTAGAAGACATGGATATAGCTCATGGCCCAATCTTTGCTTCTTCACCAGCCTCCAGACAGTGACCGATCAGGGCCAGAGCCAACAGTGTGCCAGCACAGGGATACATGGCCAGGGATACATGGCCAGGCATTGATCACTCGAGGCTCAGGGCACTGCTCTGCAGGATGCCACACACAGTCACTAGCAGAGCCCTGTCACCCTTGGGTAGCCTCTCTGCTGCCCACCCTGAAGGCAGCACGAAGCCAAAACCTCCTGAGAAGCCAAGGGTTTTGCTTGTTCCTTACCTAGGCCTTTCAGGAACCTATTGACTCCACTCTGCTCCCCACTGGGAAGTGTTTCCAGGTACTCCTGAGCCCGTACCTCAAACAGACCTGCAGAAAGAAAGGAGTCAACAACGTCTATTGTCCCTCTAAATCCAAGCAAGGATGCCCATCTGAAAGTGTGTTTACCCACACACTATTGCACATGAGAGGGAACAACTCATCCCACCTCTTCAAACAGCTGAGCCCGGATCTGGCACAGAAACTTTGGTCTGCCCCCTCCCTCCGCACTGCAAGGCTGACTGAGCTTCTGTTCTTCACTCAGGGAGAGACAAAACCCCCCTTCATTCTGCTACGAACACAGCTAAGTCCAGAGAGTGAGATCATCTGGGGAATTGTCATGCAGGATTTACCACACTGCAAAACCTCTTTTACTCAGCCACCTATTCAAGTGTCCCCTGCTTGTTAGTGCTTGGGAGGAAGCTGCTAAGCCAGCACTGAGCAGCAACAGGGATAAGACACTTCAGGTGTCAGGAGGATCCTTGGAACTGTAGGATAACAGCAGTGAAACAACAGAAGCAGTCCTGGGAAGGACATGAACATCCCCATCTTTTACTAGCCAAAATAGCCATAACCAGCCCATTCTTCCCCTAGACACAAGAAGGGGATATGAGGGACTGCAAGAATAAACATCATTCCAACAGTGTACCCCTTCTGTGACAGAATTCTGCTGGGAATTCAGTGTGGAACAGAAGAAGCACACACATGGATGATACTGAAGTGATGAAGGATGCCTATAACCCCAATTTGAACAAGAAATACCCAGATCAGGCACAAAGTGCCCCCATTCTCCAGCACCCGCTTCCCATGCACTGTGCACGTGTGTCACCACACTCCTGTGAGGCAATGCTCTTGGGCTGGGGAAGATAAGGAAATAGAGACAAAGAATCCCCAAGTGACTTCCTGAAGGTCACATATGGATGTCAGAACAAACCATCAGCCTGTGCTGGTGCAGCATCTCCCTCCCAGTGTTCCTGAAGACACTGCAGCCTCCAGCCATGCTCCTGGGGATGGAGCTGGCAGCCAATGGACCATCTTGTGACTCTTGCAAGAGCACAACAGTTTCCACAACAGCAGAGCCCAGTCTGAACCACTCACCTCTGACCCCCTGCTTCCGCAGCTCCCGCTCCTGAATGAAGCCCCCAAACATTTGTGTCTCCATGAAGACCTCCAGGAAGCGACGGAGGCTCTTGGAAGAGACGGACTTGCGGAAAGCCTCACGCTGCAGGGTCCGCTCCTCTCGTTCCGTGGGGGTCAGAAAGAGGGAATAGTGGCCCACAATCTCCACGAAGAAACGGACAAAGGCCTCGGACACCACCTCATTCAAAGGGCTGGTCTCTAAGGAGAAAACAAAGAGGCAGTGATGAGCACAGTGCTGTAAGGATTTGCTAGAAGAACCCCTGAATAAAAATTCCCTAGCTTTTTTCAGATCGAGTCTGAGCAGAAAACGCTGCTTATGAGAGACGGCAGCCCAGAAAGTGCTTGCCATGGAAGTAGACCAAATTCTTACTACTCTGAAAGTCACCCACCTTTATCTTGTGGCTCACTCCTCTCTGGTGAGATGCGAGAATGATTCAGAAGACTAAAAGTGGGTAAACTCATGGGCTAAGATAAAGACAGTTTAATGGGTAAAGCAAAGCAAAACCATTAATTCATTCACCAGTTCCCATGGGAAGGCAGGTGTTCAGCGGTGCCCAGGAAAGCAGGGCTCTGGCACACATAACCTTGGGTACATAACCATGTACCTTGGGAAGAAAAAACACCCTAACTCCGAATACCCCCTCTGCTTTCTCCTTCTTCCTCCAGCTTTATATGCTAAGCATGACCCCATGAGCATCACTCCATGTGGAACATCTCTTTGGTCAGTGGGGGTCAGCTCTTCTGGCTGTACTTCCTCCCAACTTCTTGTGCACCCCAATCCGCTTTCTGATGGGGTGGGATGAGAGGCAGAAAAGGCCCTGATTCAGTGGAAGCTCTGCTCAGCAACAGCCAAAACCTCCCTGAGTCACCCACACTATTCCCAACACAAATCCAAAACACAGCCCCATACTAGCTACTATGGAGAAAAGTGTATTGCAGCCAAACCCAGCACATTCTTCAGGCTTCTCTGTGACCAGGAGATGCCCACAGTGCCCCCAAGAGAGCTGTCTCAGCCCAGTTGCCTGTGAGCCACATGGCCTTCTCTGAGTCTGCAGCTCTGTGTGTGGACTGTCCCCTGGAGGAGCCTGCATCGCTCACATGGCTAGCAGCAGAGAGAAGCCTATGGAACCCTCCCTGAAAGGAGTGCAGGTGTTCCGTGGAACTGTAAGGGAAGAACAGACAGAGCTGGGAAGGGATAAGTATTGCTGTTCTTCACACTGAGAACTGCCCCCTGTGCAACAAGATATTTAATATAGCTTAACCAAAGTCCTCCAATATCTGCGGTGTTAAATTTAACACACGCCTAGCTCTCCTTTAAGAAGTGACAGAAGAAAAAGAGGCAGGAAAAGACATGGTTTTAAGCTGTAAGGCACTGTGCTTTACCCTGCTTGCCATTGACAGGGCCCTCCTCCTTGTCGCTTGCCAGCTCATTCCTCTGCTCCAAAATGTGTTCTAGGGCAGCCTGCAGCTTGCGGGGCAGGATGGAGTCCTCGTCTTCCATCTGTAAGACAGAGCCACCTCCTCAGGGACTGAGGCCAGGACATAAACAGCTCCTACCCTGTCCCCAGCATGGCAGGGGGAGCACTAAAAATGAACTGTGAGGAAAAGGGAGAGGGAGAAAGCACAATATGCTTGGCACATCCCAGCACCTCCCAGTGCAGTACTATAAAGCAGCAGAAGAGGAAGGAAAAAAGGAGTATCTTGTCCTAAATATTCCCCTGTTCTGGAGGAAATTCAAGTGTCTGACCCGAGACACCCATCGCCTCACTGCCTGCCCATGAGCACTCGCCCCACCACAAAGAGGACGTGCCTGAACAATGCTGGCATGTGGCCAGGTGAACAGAGCCCTCTGCTTGGCTCCGCTCAGGCACCAATCACCTTATGGAGGCGTAATGAGTTCCCAGGGAGCAACGGAGCCAAGGAACCACCAGTGACTATGCAGGAACTCCTACCAGCCCTGGCTGAGACAGCGTGATTCAGCTTAAACCTCCAAAAGAGAGGTGCAAGGTAAAGCATATCCCTGCAGCTAAGGCAAGCAAGAACTGCACTGAAGGAGTGGCCTTCCCCCACATGCTGCTCTCTGCAGCAGGAGGAGCACTCATCCCATCCTACCCGTGGGAGCTGAGGCATTGCAGAGACTGATGCTGCCAGCACTGCTCAGTGATCTGCCAAAGAGCTCTGGGAAAAAATAGCTTCCCGGGCCACGAGTATGTTTGCTTTTCCTCATTTGTCCTCTTCCTTCTTCCCTTCCTGCTCCTCCTCTCCAAAATAAAGGGAAGTAAAAATCAGCAGGCAATCTTGCCAGCAGAGCAACATACAGGCTCCCATATACCAGCTGCCTGCTTCTGACCTATCCAGTGTAAGGACCAGAGCAAGGAACCACAAGCTCCTTGGGCAGAAAGGATTTCAACAAATCATCAAAGCTCCCTTCCCACACAGGGCAGAGTATGTGATAGGAGATGGACTGACAGACACAGGCTGGAAGAGCTCACGCTGCTCCCCAGCAGACAGTGCTGAGCCAAGGCTTTCCAGCTCTGCCTTCAGCCTCACAGGAAGATACTTAAGAATCCACAGTGCTCAAGTGCTACCATTTCCCTTCTTTAAAAAAACACAAAAAAACAAAAAAAAAACCCAACCAAACAATAAAACCAGAGATAATTCATAATGATTCAGTGCTCAACAGCTGTGGTTTGGGATGCTGATATTACATATATACACAGCAGCCCCTCTAACACTGCCAACCCCAAATCCTGCCTCAGTGTGAGTGGGGACAAAACAATCCATCCAGAAGGGCAGCAAACAGAGATGGAGCTAAGATATGAGGGATAAAGGGGAGAGAAGGTAAAGGATACAAAATAGTTCTGTTCACCTGTCTCAAAAACCGGTTATTTACCAGGTCAACAACGAGGACCTAAGAATGGAAGAGAAAGAATAAAAAGGAGAAGTCATTATTTTCATCATCAAGAGTTTGTTTTAATCTGTAACTGCTCTGGAGGAAACACTTTAGCCCTGCCCCTGCTCCTCCTACCCACCACCACAGCTGGAAGAAGCACCCAGTGTGGGCCAGGAGCGGAGCCCTTGTTGCGGCTTTCTGACAACATGACTGCAAACCACAGAACAGCTTGGACAGCAGAAGCCTGTGCTCCAAAGCCTGGCCCACCACTCCTCATCACCACTTCACTGTCAGAACTTTATCTTTTCTCCCCATGTGCTGCACTGCTGTCTCCTGGTTGGGCAGGGAGGGAAACGCGCCCCTGACCACGTCCAGCCTTGCTTTGTTCACCCATGTACACCAAAAATCCACTCCTTAATTATTTATTGCTTTCCTTAGGCACCTGTGTCAACCAGAGGGGCAGCTGTCCTGGCCAGTCTGCAGCAGCCACAGTTCAACCCTGGCAGACCATGCACGTAGGCCCTGGACAGCACTATACAGAAACCAACAGAAACTTTAATAAAGCCATCTCCTACCCGCAGCAGCCCCAGGGTGGGAGATCCCAGCCCCACGCCTTCCCAAGCTGTGGACAAGGCAGAGCAGAGACCTTTGCTTCCCCAGGGGAATGTCCTCTTCCTCCCTCACCCCACACTCCCAGAGAATGAGAGCTCGGCTCCTCTCAAGAGCCGCCTTCCTGGGACAGAAGACAGTCCAGCCCCCCGGCAGCAATCGTGAGTAAGGGCACGGTGTGGGTGCATGGCTCACCTCCTCCACGGGCAGCTCCTTCAGGCGGGGCAGGGAGCTGGAGAGCAGGCCGATGAGGAAGGGGGTGGGCGAGCACACGATGTCGATCATGGACGGCGGCAGCACAGGGATGTAGGTGTGCTGCCAGGTGAAAGGGTAGAGCAGGGCCACCGTGGCATGGCAACACTTGGAGAGAGTGCTGGAAGGTGACACACAATCGAGGACATTGGCTGGTCAGTCAGGGAATGAGCGGTGCTTCCCCAAAATCAGGGCTCTTTCAACTGTTCCCTGATTGATCTCTCTAATTACCAGGGGCTTTCCCAGATTTCTGACCCCATTTTTCAGCTTCAGAAGCAATGACTTCTGAAAGATGATCTCAGCCCATGCACATGTGACAAGAGATGGGTCTCACTGAGTCAGAGATGGGTTACTCCAGTGCCCTGACAGGAAATATCAGACAGACACGGCATCTACTATGCCAGTGCCTTTCCTTAGAGAAATGAATTTATTCTCCCACAGATTGCCTCTCTGGCTGTTCCCATTGGAAAGCCACAGGTCTGAATGCACAGGGACTACACTGCCCAGCACAGACAGCTGTCGGGGGAGGAGGCAGCTCCACCACCACAGCAACCATCTGCTGGGCTGCAGCTTACCTGCTGGCCGTACTCTTGGTCCGATCAGCACAGCTGGACAGCCTGCTGGGACCCCCCTGACAAAGACCCTAGGCACCAAGGTCCCCAGGTGCTCCTGGAGGTCATTCCAGCCACAGCCCACCCCTGCCCCTTGGCTTGCTACCTGGGCAGCATACACACCTTGCCTTTTGTTGACCCTTAGCAAAAGCAATGGCATGCCAACAGTGTTCTTTTCTATTGGTCCCATCACATGCCAGAGCATGGGGGAAGGAGGAAGGCAGTGGTCTCCAGCCAAGGCTATCCAGGCACCCTGCAGCCCATGGAACCTGCCAAGGCTACTCAGAACCACGAGCGAGTGAAATCCCATGAGGGGAGCACACAACCAGCCTCTGTAGGACACTGCCCACAGCTCATGGGACTGCAGCCTTCCTTCTTGCCCTTTCAAATGCCACTCAGCAGCCTGGCTGTAAGTGCCTTTGCTGACAACTTCCAAGAGAGCCCATCCAGAAACCCCATCGGCTCTCTGCCAGGAGGCAAGGCAGGGTCTCCAGTCAGACATGGCAGAGCTCACCACAGGGCACCAGTTACTCATCCATTTTAGGTCTGGAAGCATGTTTATCCATCGAGGGGGAAGTCTTGCTGCTCCAAACCCTGTATGTAACATCATTTCATTTTACTAACATCCAGGTCTCAAAAGGCTGAAGGAGGGCAGGGAGATTGGTACAGCCAGGAGGAGCCCCGTCAGTGAGGAAGAACACTCAGCTGGCTCCTGTTAGACTCCATGGGAGAATTTACATTCAGCAACCAGGATCTGGCAGCTTATCGCTGACTTGAGAGGGAATGGGTTTGATGGGTGTGGACTTGAGCTTGCTCTGACAAATGAAGCTGTTTTCCCTCCCCACCTCACTCCAGCTAAGTTTGACGGATGTGCTGTATTGTTGGGGAACAGCTGGCCGGCTTTCACCAGGTAGGCTCAATTTAGCAGAACACAATCGTAGTTGCCAGGACATCAGTGTGACAGTATGAAGTAACCAGACAGCAAACATAATGTCACACATGACACTTTTTGGAGATAAGGAGATCCCAGGGGAGAGGCTGGAATCTGCTTAAAGGGAGAATTTTATCTAGGACTGCAACAGGTATGGAACTGGCACTCAGGAAAGGATGCCTGGGATGTGTGTGTGTGCTGAGAAAGTCTCCTCACCAAATGGGGACAGTTCCTCTCCCTGCACTCCCAGAGGCTTCTCTTTTGTTAAAAACAGAGGAGGACCCTTCAAAGGCTGTGTCACAGACGTGCAGCTTTAAGCCTTTACATGGGAAAAACCCCCTCTAAGTTCCACATCCTTGTTTAGGATGGTCAGAGTATTCCCCTCCCTTCTCTGCATTCATTCCTGCAGGCTGCCTCTCGAAGGCCACACCTTGCTGTATCTAACACACATGCAAGGTAGATAATGAATCTGAGATAAACAAAATAAAAATAGTGAGAAAACAGAGCAAGTAAGAAATAAGAACACTTACAAAAAAAACCCCAAACCAAATCCAAATAAAAATAACCCCAAAACTAACCAACAAAAAAACCCCCAAACAAAACAACACCCAGAAAAAAGTGAGAATAATATCAGAGTGGATGATCTTTGTTGTATCTTTCACACAAGATTACCTTGAAAGAATCTGCAACAAAAGTGAATGTGCCATCTTAGAAGTGCACTCCAAGCTAATGAGATCCTTTAAGAACCATCTCCTTCAAGGCTGCATTATTGGTATACTCATACATTTCAGGTGATGTTACCAGATACAAAAGCAGGGGCTTCTTTTCCCCTCCATTACTGCAGAACATATTTTCCACTTCTCAATTCCTGACTGATAATAGTCCCAGTAATAGCAGCAGCAGCAGCACAGTGAAAGCTGAAAGAACTGCACCTTTCATCACTTGTGCAGAGCAGTGTGGCATTGCCACCACCCACCATTCCTCCTCTTTGAGGACGGGTTGAATGTGAAAGTGTAAAAAGTTTTATCTTTGTCACAAATCCTCCATTTTGAAGGTGTATCCAAATTTCCTGCCTGAAAGTGGGAAGTGACTTTAGAGACAGTTTAGTGACATTTGAAAACCAATGGAAAACAAACATCTCTGATTCCAGGTAGCACCACAGAGGGACAGTGAGCAGCTGAAGTATGTGGTTATTTATGGCATGGTGATATATTATGGCATGCTGTCTCCTACTATATTTATGGTGGCTTGTTCTTCCCTCAGCCCAGCTCTCAAGTCCCAGTGAGTACACATGGTACGTGAGAGATTGAGTGGGAGGAAAGATGGCCGAGGTCCAGTTAGTGGAAGTCAAAGGCAGAGCTGTGTAAGTCTGAAATTGTACACACCAGGCAGTGGGAAGTAAAGATAACTTCCCCTTCCACCCCTCCATCTGTGAATGACTCATCGCCTCCAGGGTGAAACCTAGTGATCTCTGCTCTGAAACATTTCTCACTGTGGAGGACATTTTCAGAGAGCAATACTGATATGGCTGAGGTCTGTGAGCCTCCTGTGAAGGCACTTCAGAGACGGACACAGCAGGGGTAACCCTGAGGTGGCTCTTCGATGTGTGATTCAGTCAGACTTGCTTTGCAGATAGTCTCAGGGAGCTGCAGGTTGCCAGGAGCACCTTGGTCTTCTGGAATGACTCAAGCCTAAGCTCCCTTTCTCTTGCATATGGCACTGCAACAAGCCCTAAGGCACTGCTGACTCACACCAGGGCTGCTGAGCCTTGCAAAAGAATCCAGTATGATTAATTCCTTTTATGCCACCTGTGTGACTGTGTGCTCTTCAGCCAGCAGCAATGTGATTGCAGTATGGTCTGGGGAGTGCCATGCCCTACCCTCAGGCCACACAAGTTCAGTGCCAGATGTTCCAGTGGGACACAGACACCACTTTTTAAGGCTCTTGGTTTCAACAGTAAACTTGAAAATACTGCAGGTCTTTCAAGTACACTTTTGAGATCCTGAGGACGTTTTCACAGGTTCTTTCAGCCTTCAGCAGGGAACATGGTTAAGCTGCATGTCTGATGTTGCTTGCAGTTGAGACAGAGATATTGCTAGTACAGAGGCTAAAAAATACTGCAGTACCCAAGGGACCCACAGATCCCTGTCTAAAGGGCTGACCTGGATACAGACTGAGGCACAAATCCCTCTGGTGGAGCACTCCCTTGGTCAGAACAGTGATAGCACAGCAATCTGTGACGTGTGTTTGCTTTCCACCACAGCATCCTATGCACTAACCTACCACAGAGCACCAGACAAAGCTGCTGTTTCGTGGTAGCCACCTTAAACACAGGTGGCCAGCACAGAATCTGAACACAACAGCTGCAACCACACCGAAACCCTTCCTTCTCTCCTGGGAAAACTTGCTCCAAGACTAGCTTGACTTGCTCTAAAAGACACCTTGACAAGTTACAACAGCTTCTAAGGAAGGATAATGGCTGTTCAGTTTTGTTGCTTTCCTTCCAAACTTCGGACCGACTATGAGGTTTCCCGCTTTCCACTCCAAAGGCACCAAGTACCTACAGTAAAAAGCCCCCAAAGCTGAATCCCTGTTTGGGCTTAGGATTCTTCATGATTCCTGAAAAACACCATTGAGCCAAACAGCCTTTTGTAGTTTAATGCGAGGAAACCCTGTGGTTCCTGCACTAACCAAACTGCTCAAAATATGCTGGCATTTGGCAATTTAAGGATGGTTTGAATATGTCTCTTCTCTTTATTTTTTTTCCTTTATAAGCTCTGCTACAGTAGGATTCATTTTACAAACACCTTCGGATTTCTGACACAGTGTCACATCTGGATTTACTTATGATGGATTACAGATCTGATTTACAACATTTAACAGGCGTAGGAGCTTCCAAGCATTGTCCCATGACTTCGTGCAGCGTTGCTGCAAATCCCACCAGGAGGATGCCAAGTCCCACCAGCTGTGAGGACCCTCCCTGACTCCCACCAACGTGGCAGGTTCATGCAGGTGAACAAGCAAGTGTTAAGATGATATGAAGAAACAATGCTATTATCCAACATCCAAACTTCATCCTTGGATTTTGTCTTCTCCCTAATGACAGTGCAAAAAGGAGAAATTTGCGAGGCTGAGATTCGTGGTCCCAGATTTGTTTTTGCAGCACATGGAAAAGGGTTCTTCTTGATGATTAATTACCTTTTGCTGGGGATGACCACATTTAAAGTGTCTACTCTAATTCTTTCAGATCTGCCTTTGATAACAATGACCACTTTGTGTTGTTGACACAGCTGTGGTTTCTGGCAGAGACAGAGGCAATTGCTTGAGTTGGTCAGATCCACAACAGGCTTTTGAGATCTGGAAAAAGGAGGCATTGATTTTAAGGCTGTACAAGTTTTTGTTTTAAAAAGCCCTCTGAATCTCACAGATCTGCTGCTCAGGCCAGTACAAACTGCCTGGTTCTATGTACCTTGTGACATCAGGACACTTTTAGTTGGAAGATGCCTTCTAAAAGGTTGGTCTACAGTGCCTGGAACTGCATGCCAGGCAGCAACCCTTGGAAACAAAAGCAGCTCTCATGTTGCAGTGTCTACCCCATGCCATGGCCTCCAGTGCCCCAGGACTAAAGTTTACAGAGCAGGAGCAAACAAAACCTAGGGAAGACTACACAGGCCTACATAGTTTTAACAAAGTCATTTTCCTGGGTTGCAAGGCATTGTATACTCCAACTTCCGTAGCAACAGAGAGAAAAAAAACCCACCCTACCCAAAAACTAATAAACCAAATTCTTTCCTTTTCCGCTGCCAAGCTGTGGATTGACAGGTCTTTAAACATTTTATGCTCATTCTAAAGATGGAAAAGACAACGTATTTCACTTGCTGTACACTTGTTAGATGCATTTTTTGGCCCAGCTTGAAAAAATTTCACAGTTCACGCAGCATTTGGCAAGATACCTTTCAGCTTTCTTTTCCCACAGACTGATTTTATAGCAATTAAAAGATGTAAATAAATGGCACACACCATTTCTGTCTCACTCACACCCAGACACACCTTTACAAACACAGACAGATAGTTACTGATAGCGCCCACATGAAGAACTGCAAAGAAGAACAAGTAAAGATGTAATTTATTGCACATCTTTCACCATGTCACCTGCACTCTTCCCGTTAATCCATCTCAGCTGGATTATTTCTAGCATTCCTAACCTCTGAGCAGTTTCCAACAGCTGCTTTTATCGTTTTCTCTTAAGCTACTTCCAAAAAACTGTTTCTTTTCTTTCCTCCAAAACTGGCATTTCCACTACTAAAGTAAATACTACTTAAAATTCATTTAGTTCAATGTGTTCCTGTCCCAGGAAAAGTATCATTTGGACAGAAAAATCTGTATCTACAAGATGATCAGCTTTCAAAACATGGACTGTCCACCTATGAGCAGAAGAGACTGTTGATTTTAGGAGAGGCTCACCAATCCAGCCCACTCAAGCCACTGAACTGGATTAAAATACAATAGTTTACTTAACTTTGAGTGTTATTTTCTTTGTTTTCTGCTTTTCACATCTTTACAGTCCTTTGGGATAATTTCCAAGCTTTTGCTCCACAAAAAATGAGCCAGAGAAACTTCGTATTTTGTTATAGGAAAAGAAGAAGATGGTCTTGAAATTGCTCAGAACAAGGTCTTCTCAGAAACATCAAATATTAAGAGTCTCATAGAGAGCTGGCAAATCTATGGTAAATATTTGAATCTGAGCCCTGTGGTCTAACAGACTCAATCTTTTAAACACGAGAATTCCTTTTATCACAGAAAAAAAAATGCTGTTTATGATATAATTAGAGATTCTAGAAACTATGATTCTGTAGCTCTCCCCCACTCTCTTTTACAGGCCTGTGCAGCTGGACTTGTTCCTAAGGACCCTGGATATACTGGGTGGGAAAAAACCACCAAAACCCATCAAAGTGCTTTGAATTAGAGATATTCTGTAACACACCCCATGCTCAGAATACATGGTGTTGTGCTGTCATATAAAGAGGTGATAGGAAAGGATGTGGTAAATAAAGTTTCATTCTAAAGTGATGCCTTAAAAAAGCCCCCAAAAGTTCCCTACTATTTACTCATACCACCCAGTCCTCATGTAGAGATTACAATGTCATCTGTGTCCTTAACAAATCTTCTCAGAATGTAAAATTTTTCTTACAGAGGAGAAGAACAATATTTGAAAGCCTGTGACCATAAAATACCACATAAATCATATAAATTACATAGAAATACAGCATTTGGATGAATTCTCTCATTTTCAGTGCAAGTCTGAATGCTCTGCATGAAATGTGTGGTTTAAGCATCTAATACTAAGTCTCTATGCATATAATGTATCCGTGATTATAAAGAGGCAAATCTTCCCCTCTCTGACCCAAGGCAGCTGCCAAAACCTGCAAGCAGCCAGTGGTCTCTGGATGCTACAGTTTCCCTCTCCCCAGCCTTCCTATTCCTGTGCTGAGACTGCCTGAGCTCTGCCCACAGAAAGCCCTGGATCCATGCAGAATGAAGTTTTCCCCTTCACTTCCCTGTAGAAGGGGCCTCTCCATTCTTTGCCCCAGTGCTCAGTCCCAGAGCTGCAGGCTGCTGCCTGGAAGTTGTGAAAACAGACAGCTTAGGGGCATTGTACACTCCTGAAACCTGAGCGTGCTCTTAAGCGTCATTACTCATCCAGGCAGCTTTTCTTTCCCCAGCCTTGGCGAGCTTTCCTCCCTGAATCCTCAAGTGCTTCAGGGGCTGGAGAGCTGCCAGCCACCAGCTGCACAAGATCTTAAAGAAACCCGGACCCATTTTCATAATTTAGGAGAGCAAACAATTAAATTCTTAAAAAAGCAAATCAAGCAGATTCAAAATAGAAGGGGGAAGTCCTCTGTCTCGTTTCCCCTCCCTGTATCCTTTACTTTCATCCCCCATAAGAAAAACATCTTTAGAAAGTAATATTAAAATACAAGCTGAAAATTTAAGAAGATTTTGTGATGTCAGGGAATAACTCAGAAGGGACAGTGATCTCTGCCCAAGGCTCGATCCCTGGAAACCCCAGCACAGCTCAGCAAGGAATACTGCAGCATTGCAGACCAAAAGGTGGGGTTTTGCTTCCTTAGCACCAGGATCTGCTCTGAAATTATCTGGAGAAAGCGGAATTTGGTTCTCCTTGGGGATGAGAAGCAGCACGCTTTTTGCAAGCTGCAAAATGAAATTATGGTTCATGGCCTGAGTTCCCCACTCCCAGGAAGAACAACCCTGCTCACATCATCACCAAGTTGGAAAAGAGCAAAGAAGAAAAAAGAACTCCCTTCCTTGGCAGCATTTTCTTTGAGGAAATGCAGGAGGGTACCTCAGCTTGTCGGCGATGAAGATCACCCTCCTTTCCAGCAGCAGAGAGGCAAAGACCCTGCTCAGATGCCGCACACTGAGGGATGTGAACAAGGACTCGAAATCAACGTGCTCAAGCCTGGAGTCAAGGGGCCTCTGCAGCTCGATGACCTGTTGGGGAGGAAAAGACCACAGGTGAGCTTTTGCTGCCCACCCAGACCGTGGCAAGCAAGGAGCCAACAGGTATTTTCACAGCAACACGCCGCACTGACTGTGCTGGCAACCACCACCCAGCGTTAAGTCCTCAAACACAGTCTTTCCAAAGACCTCCCATAAATCCTTCTTCCAGATGAAGACGATCCAGAGTGCACTCCAACAGGCACAGCATGAGATCAACCACAACTTCTCCCGACTGGACTGAGGACAGGGAGCTCTTCATGAGGAGGAAAACTAGTTTGTGTCCAGCTAGGAGAGGCTTTCAGTCTTTCTGGCATTCAAGCCGCAGAATGTCACGGAGCATTTCAAACCTACACTCTGATTTTTACAGTTATGATCCTTTTTTTTCTTTTCCTGCAAGAATCTGTATTCTTAACCTACTGACTATAAATTTTTTATATCAGTTACAGAAAAGAGCAACCTGTGGGTATTTTTCTTTGTCTCTACTTAAATGATGCCTGTCACAGCACCTTATCACTTCATACTCCTTATCTGATACAGATGCTTATCTAAATTGTTTTTGAAAGCCTCCAACACCACACATTTCATAAATCCCATAAGAAAATTATTTCTGAAAGACCCTCAGCCTGCAGCTGAAACGTATCAGTGTCAAATTAATTCAATTACTCGTTGTCTTACTCTCCATATACACTCAGAACAACTGGTTACCTTCCTTTCTGCTGAAAGGTTATAACCTATCCTTTGTTTTCTTTATCAAGCAAATAATTTTCTCAAGATTTGCCTGTAATTTCTAGACCACTTAGTAAGCAGAACTCTTCTGGGGCTTTCTCCTAGTGGTGGCATTTTTTGGAAAATGATGCTCTAAATAAATATCCACCAATGCTGGAAATCAGAAAAATTGCTTTCATTTATTATTCATCTCTTCACATTGCTTTCACAATGGAGTTTGTCTAAATAATGGCATATTGTTGCTTTTACTCACTTTATGGCCCACTCTACCACCAGATCCTTCCCTGCAGTACTGTTGCTCACCCAGTTAATTCCATGTTGTATTAGACTACTCCTTTCTTCCTCCCAGCATTTTGCTCTTGTCTATATTGAATTTCACATCAAGTCTTCAATTGACAGAATCACAGGTTGGAAAAGACCTCTAAGATCACTGAGTCCCATCTTACACTGATCACCACCTTGTCACCTAGACCATGGTACTAAGTGCCACGTCCAGTCACTTCTTGAACACTTGAATGTGTTTCTGGAATGTAGGGGGATTCACTTTGAATTTCAATCCCTTACGTTCCAAAGTGTCTGCAAGACACCCCAATACTGTACTGTGTAAGTGTGGAGTTTATTCCATCAACCAGATAATTAATGAACATCAAGGACCCTAGACACAAACCAGAACAGCACACCATTGGGAGTGCACATTTTTAACCAGCTATACATGTGCTCTGCAGTAATTTCACTTAGCTGGGACTGTTCTCATTTGGGTTGAGGAGAATGCCATCATGCAGTGCTATGCTGAAAGCCCTCAAACACAACCTTAATCAACTTGCTCACTTTCATCCCTCTCACATGCAAGGCATATACATCCAACAGGAAACATGGCCAGAATTACATTCAGTTGTCTCCCTTCATCCTCTTGCTGTCCTTCAGTGCTACACTCAAAAGCACTGCACTCTTAAAACCCCTCCCGCTGTCCTCACACCACCTTGTGTGAGATGCAACACACATCCTCACCTCCATGCTGTGAAAATGCCATTCTCAAAGGCTGCAGCACCAGCCTGGTGTGGTTTCAGGTATTTTTTGACCAGAACCCCGTGTTCTATTCCACATGAGCAGGGGTTCTATATTAAGGATGCTGGACTGCATGCTATGAGCCTGTCTTCAGGAGGTGTGGGGGTCCTTGAGCAGATCCCAGGTCATATGGTGGGCAACACAGGGCCTGCCAGCCTGTGCCACTTGGCCTCAAGGCCAATGCCCCGTTTCATTTTGCCATATTAGCATGGCTGTGTTCTCACATTCAGTTTTACTATACAAGTTCCATTTTGATTCTAAGGTCACTGAGTCTCCATGCCATCCCCTTTGTTCCCTATCTGACTCCCCAGCTTCCCCCCACAGTTGCCAGACAATCTATCCTTGAAGATCTTCAGTGCTAGTAACTTCCAATCACCAGCCCTGCACCATTTGCTGGCCTATTTCCCTTTCTCTAGGATGGTCTTTACCTCTGTTCCTGAGCCTGGCAAGAAGTTCTTGACTGTAATTGTCCTGCCCAAAGCTGGGAAAGGTGCCTCCATGACACTCCTCATGAGAGGCTGCACCAGGGCTGGGGAAATGCCCCGTCTCTTCTCGACCTCATCCAAGATCTGAAATAAAGGCATGAAGAGACAAAAACATGCAGATAAAGAGGAGGGACAAAACACCAGGAATGAAGTATACCAGCATCTGTGTTCTCTCCCTAATCCAGCACCAATGTGGAGCTTTGAATCATAAGGAAGAAGGCAAAAGGTGCAATTGAAAACCCTTAATTTCCTTTAGCAAGAGAAATGCAGCTCCAGTGAGGTCACTGGAAAGCTTACAAATTGCAAACTCCACCCCACACTCAGAGTCAGGTCTTCACCTTTTAACATCTCTTGCATTCTGGTAGTTCTGCTGAAGGAAGAAGGCAGGAGCTGGCAATCTAGTTTTCCTATTAACTGTGTTTTTGCTAGGTTCTGGAATTAGCATGTGGTTGCCTTGCCAACACCATTTTGGGCCCTTTCTTCAGTCATCAACTCCCCTGATCCCCACTCTTCTGATGTCAGCTTCACTTTCATGTCCCTCTTGACCTACAGCACTCTCTTCCCACTCACCTTAGAGAAGAGATTGAAGCATCCAAGGCGACTCACAATGCAGTAAACTTCTGGGAGACGCTTCCCTTTCCCACTGGGCTTTCAAGACAAACAAAAATACACAAAAAAACCACCAAGAAAATGTCAGAGTAATAACTACTGCAAACACAGAGTGACCGGTCTCTTAGTTCTGCATCTCACTGGCCGGCTCAGAAAGTGGCAGACACTTGACATATAGTGATGATGACAACCTGGCTCAAACCATGGTGTGGTGGAAACAGTGTGGAGAAATGGGCATAACCACAGCATGATCCCAACCTGCCTAAATCAAATGACAAAGGCAGAGCAGACTGCTCTACAGAAACAACTCTGAGTCTATGGGACCAGCACAGGTTTAGACAACTGTTCAATAGCTATCCAAAGATAAAGGAGACAAAGCCTGTTTTCAGCTTAGGGGTGAAACAGCAGTCCATGGTCATAATGTTAAGTGTTGGTCTAAGAAAAATGCAAGCTATGCCTGGAGTAGAGGATGGTGCTCAGAGAGGGACTTTGGCACTGAACAGAAGAGAGCAAAGCTGCTCTGCTGCCACTCTTTCTTTCCACACTGAAAGAGCAGCAGCTTCCCACTTTTCCAGAACGAGTGCCAGTAACACCAACCCCACAGAAAGCTGCATCTCTAGGAAAAGAAAAAAACCCGGGCATAATTACCAGCAGCCTCCTACAATACCCAAATCGTCTGCTTCCATCTTCCCCCGTCAGGACAAATGAGAACGTCTCACTGCAGAAAGAGAAACCAGAATGACAAGATACCCATCACCCACATTAACAGTCTCTGGCATACAAACCCAGTAAACCCACAACATTTCTGCATTTCCAATACACCCCTCCAGTCCTCTGTCCAATTTTCTACTGTAACAGTGCTTGTATTTAATTAGCTTGATAAGTAAATTTGTTTCTCTTGAATCAGGATACAAAGCACAATACTTACCTGGCAAACTGATGGATGGGGGCCCAGTCCTTTGCATCAGGGAAGCAAAACTGGGGAATAGCTTTCAACTGATCTTCTGCCTCACGCATGAATTTGAACGAGCGCTCAAGCTAGCAGAACAGAGAGAAGGAATGTTTCCAATTAGTCATGTGGGGATGGAATGACTTCAAATATTTTTCCTGTGACAAATGAAAAGGTGATGACAGGGGCTAAGCTTCTGCCTGGAAGATATTAAAATTTCTGTGATTTTGGATCACCTAATCTTTAGATATCTTAAGGTACCTCTGTGTCACCAATTCCACCACCTGCCCCTGCTATATTGTGCCTCTAATCTAGGACACAACTTCCAGCAATTGGAGAGAGAACCTAAGTCTGAGGAGAGCTCTGGTTACATCCCATTTACAAACACACTGTCACACTCGCCCCGTGTTTCTCCCATTCCTCATTCCCCATATTGAGCTAAGCTATTGACAAAAGCTGTGCCTTCCCTTTAAGAACACGTGTCTTCTCCCAACGATCAGTTTTCCTCTAAAGAGAAAAGGGGGAGAAAGGGAATAGCTACACAAAAGTCATAGCCAAGGGCAGGAAAAGATCTAAATCAGCTTCTCTTTCAGCATTGAGGAATATCATGACAATTCCAGGGCTGCAATTCTGCAGCTCCTCTATCTTCAGTCTCTCTGAATATTGACACAGCAGAGGGGTGACTTGACATAACATGCGGTCAAGGGGGAAGCTGCAGCTTCCCCAGCTATGCCAGTGCACCATGGAATTGGGGACATGTCAGCCAGACCTCCCGACAGGGAGCACACCTTCAAGGGGAACTGCTGGGTAACCTCAGGGACATAGGCAGCCCCAGCCTGCTTCTTGTGCAGCGACACCACGACGAAGTACTCGAACAGCTGCCTCTCTTGGTACTCAATCAAGTCCCGTTCCAAGGTCTGGTACCGTGGGGTTTGCTTCAGGCGAGACTTCACATGCACCAGGCGCTGGCTGTGAGCTACAGAAAAGGAAGATTAGAGATTGTGACTCTGTCTGGCTCTCTGCACAGAACATCAACAGTGATTGGCAGAGATTGGGGGATAAACTTGAAGTCACTGCACTTGCTTTGTCAACAGCTGAGTAAGAAGTGGGAACTATTTGGAAGCTGCACTATAAATATCAACAGAGATGTGCCATGATCTTGTGCCATCACCCTGAAAAGCTCTGGCAGCAGAAGGATTTCACGGATAACTTTTGCAGCTGAAGACAACTCAAACTGAGATCCATATGGGACATAATGTAACAGATAATGTCTGGCCATTCATCCTAGCACTCATTTACGCACTTTTTAAAGCCAGCACAGTCAGGTGATTGATCACCCTTGTTCAGAGGAGGTTACGGGTAGCAATCCCCATAGTTTTACAAGAACAGCACTGGGTCAGGCTAGGGCTCTGCTGTCTGAGCAATGCTGGGGACTACCAACTACAGTACACAGGCTGGGCTGTAGGCCAACAACAAAGGAACATGAAGAGAGGTGCAAATGAAAAATGCTGGCTCATGCCAGTTCTTCCTCTGCCTAAAACCAAACTCTTAGGGCCATGCTTCTGCAAGTTCACCCAAGACAATGGGAAAACAAAAAAAACTACCAGGCAAGCTAGTAACTGCAACACACACATGAGCCATGGGACAATAAACATTCCAGCATGGAAAGTAATGAAAAGTTGCCTGCTGAGAAGAGACCAGATGAGACTCCCTGAGACCACCCTCCTGCTTTGTTTTTCAGTTGCATCCCAAATTAAATCTCCATGACGTCTCCCTTACCCCTACTACGAAAGAAAAAAGAAAGAATGAATACAAGCAGAGACTACAGCACATTCTCACAACTATCCTTCTTGTGAAGGCGGGTGGCAATGCAACATTTTGACAGAAACAACAACCACAGGGATATTGCAGGAACTCCAAAGATGTAAGATGTCTGCCTGGGAACCAGGGCTTCCAGAGACATACTAAAGTGTAACACTTCATCTTTCATCTGGTAAAGTTGTGCCACTCGTGGACTACTCCAAACTATGCAATTTAAAGCAGCCTTGAGGTGCCTCTTAAATCAGAGTGTGTAACAAACCCCGAACAGTTAAAGCCTTGGAAAGATGGTTTAGGCTCCTTTCTCTTGTCACCTATTATGTTATTTGCTCTAAGGCTGTAAAGCTTCAGAAGTTTTCAGAAGTGGTTTCTGTTTCACTGGGGACTTCAAAAGGAGCAGTGTCAGAGCAATGCTGAGTGCTTCTGAAAAGCTTGCTCAAGATCTGCATTGTTTATATTCTATGCAATCTACTAAAGATAGCAGAATTTTACTGCTGTCATCAATGGTAGAGTTTGCCTTCAAAGATTTTTCCTTCCCAAGGGTCAGCACTTCTGGCTCTGACACACAGTCTTATGATTTACTATGTCTCAGATTATGTACAGTGACTCCCCAAGCAGAGGTAACTGGCTGGTGCAATTGGTCTGTTACATAACACATGCAAGAGACTTGCTAAATCATCTCACTTTCCTATTTAAAAATAGGAAAGTCAACAGTTCAACAAGGCATAAGACAAAACACAAGTGTAGTTAGAGCAAACAGCAGGTGCCAGAGCTCCTATTCACACTTATGCAGACTTGCACATTCATTCAGCTCTAGGTATGGACCTGGATACTGTTCAGAGTCCTGTGCTCTTGGATTTGAGGTAACTTAATATGATCTCCATCACTGTCTCTATAGGCAGATCCTAGCTGAAGTTACAGAGGAACACAGGGTGATGCACAGGATTCACTATGGCAACCAGTAACAGACAGGAGCTTGAATCTTCCTGGCCACATCTACGCTGTCTTTCTCAGCTAAATCTGAACATGGTCTACACTTCACAACATCATGTTTCAAGACTGCTGTGAACATGATTTCTGTGCAATCTGGGCACAAACCCCCTCTCCCTGTCTCCAGGCTAGCCCAAGAACCTGTCAGAAGGTCGGTGGTGGCAGCAACCTTCAGCTCAATCTTACTAATTTAGCAACACAGATAAAAGATTTCCCAATGCAGAGGAGAACAAGAGCATACAGTAGTTCTTGTGTGGGAAGCTATGTTCATAAGAGGGAACTCAGTCTGAGGTTTCTCTTCTGAAAACCTGGAAGGGAGCAAGGACAAGCACTCCAAAGCACGATGCACTGTGGGTGACACAGAGTCCAACAGCTGCTTACGCCTGTCTTTTCAGCCCAGGAACTGACCTGCTACCCAGATCAGGTGTGCATGTGAGTCAGGAATCTGAGGGAGTTTCCATCTTGTATTCTACCTCTAACAGGAATTCAAATTCGCCACACAAATTCCCAAAAGATAGTAATGTGCCCAGCATGTCAAGGGGCTAATTACCAGAACAAGAAGGTTTCAGAAGAGCATGATGGAGGCCAGTATGCCATATAGCTCCATCAGGGTGAAGCATGAAATGCAGCACTTTATCCCAACCCAGCCAGTCCAGCAGAGTTTAACCAGCAATAAATCATACAGTGCAACTGTTTTCCTTCATCCAGTCTGGATGGTGGCTTTTCTCTGTTAGTAAACATGTGGTGGGTTTCTGAACACCCAAGTCCCACACAACACTGCTCCTGTCAGCCTGGTCACTCCCTTCTGACTGTACTTAGAGAAACCTCACTGTATTTCCCCAGCATCCAATCCTCCTACGAGGAAAGTCAGTGCAAAGAACTTTGATGGAATTTGGAACAGATGTTTGTTTTGGGCTCCTATAGCCCTTTTCTTGTGGATTTTCTTCTGCAGTATTAAGAACTTTGTCTTCTCACTCTGTTCTATGAAGAAACAAGTCCCTTCTCCAAAGGCAGAACACAGAGGAGAGATCTTGTCCCAGGAGCTCAGAGCAGAGTTTATCAGGAGCTATTTGCTCTCTTCACACATTTGCTCACCTTTCAGCTTCTCTTCAGTGTCACTGTCTGATTCACTGTTTTCATCTGTAACTGGGAAAAAAATAAAGGGGAAGATGATTTAAAGGAAATCTGCTTACAACTGCATTTCTTGTCACTGTCATGAGAAAGCCAAGTCTGGGAACTTCAGAGGGAAGGCAGTGTAGGTCCCAAGAGCCTTGTTCTTTTCAAGGGTGCACATATCCACAGACATTTAGCTTAGCAACCTTGGTATCTTCCCATTCATTCAGGGAAAAAAACACCCAAACAAACAACAAAATCAATTTTCCATAGCCAGAAGAGTTGCATAAAAAAACCCTAGAACACTAGAGCAGTATTTTATCCAAGTCTGTAAAAGCACAACACCAAGGGAAAGTACTGATTAATGTGCAGTTATTTGCAGGACAAGGGATAAAAAACAAGAAAAGAAACAAAAAAACCCCATTTTCAGACTGAATCAGATTTAAGGTCTATATGGTTCAATAATATGCTTCTGTCAATGATACTTTTGATGCTTCAAAGAGGGATATAAAAAGTCTGTGATGTGTCCCTTGAAGGTTCATATAAACACACTCAACCACCCTGTGGGTGTCTATTCTTTATGAAATAGGATAAACAGTAAAATTACGGGAAACAGAGAGTTGGTGGTCACCTTTTGCTGGAAACTGGAGTGTTTTGGCAAAAAAAAGTGGTGTTGGAAAGACAATTTGAATTTTTACAGAGATGAGACGTTTAAAAATAATTGCTCTGAAGTATCTGAATGCTTTGGGCAAATTGTTAATTGCCAGTGGGAGGCTGAAAGTCTCAATCCTGTAATGTGGAGATGGTCCTACACTCAACTCTAGAAACCCTGATTCCCAACTGAGGCTATTTGTTTATTGGGATGATGAGGGAAAAGGACTGTTACAAAATCTACTCTCTTCTATTGGACAGTTCGCTGAAGTGACACATTCCCACAAAATATTTTGATCTCAACAAATCAGGCTTTTTGGACAGAACATTCCTCTCCAAAGCTTCCAGCCTGTTCCAGAAATAAACATCAAAAAGTGGGGACATGTTTGGTGTGACCCATAAGGTTATCATGCAAAGCCATGGAATGAAAATGAAGAAAGAAACCCAAAGAACTTCCATTTCAATCGAAGTCTTCTGGCAGAGGAACAGCCCTTATCTTACAAAAAAAAAAAAGGGGTGGAAACTCCAACTCAGTCTTAGTCTGGACTGGAAGAAGTGCTAGAATACGTCACATAAACCACTAAGTCAGCCTAAAGTGTAAGGCAAGTCCTCAAAAAGTCTTAGATGTAGGATGATTCAAAGTTCCTTTACCTTTCCCTGAACTGCTCTCTGTGGACTGCGATAGTCTCTTGACACGTTTCTTTCCCCTCCGTGCCTCATAAATGGCATTGATTTTCAACACAAGCTGCTCAGCAAACACACAAACAAACGAGGTTATTTTCCTCTTCAGGAAAGAAAGAAAGTTATACATTCATGCAAAGTGCTCTGTTTCCCAACCTTGGCCATATTGAAACTCTTCATCTGATGGCCCAGAGCTCACAATTACCAGGAGGAACCCTGGGCTGCCAGTGGCCACGCTCACTCTGGCACAGCAGCAGCACAGCCACGCAGGCATGGCAGGATCCCACAGGAACAAACCCTGATGAAAGGCCATGCCTTAATGCACTTCCACACCATATAGCCAGGTGAGCTTGACAGTGTCCACCTCTCCATACCATGGATCCATACACCAGGGACCACAGGGTCCTTGGAAACCCATCCTGGTCTGCAGGACTGGAAGCAGAAAACTGGCTGGAAGGTGACTGAAGAATCCGTGATAGGTGGGATTCAATGTTGTTGAACTATTTTATACTAGTGGTTTTCTTTGCAAATACTTTAATCCCTGGCCTTCCAGCTGATGAGGAGAGAGGATGTTAGTGTTGGGCATATCTGGGCTTAGTGGCTCATTCAGTGCCTCTGATCTCCCTGCCCATTCCTGAAGGGGAGGGGAATTGCAGCAGAACCATGCAAGGATTCCCCAAGTCTCCTCAGGCAGACCTGCCTCCTTGTCAAGGTCCCAGGCAGGAGCAGCAGGACATGGCCACAGCTCTCAGATTTGTTCCAGAGTCTGTAACCCTTGCACCTATCTTCTGAGTGCTCAAGGTAAGACAGGCCCACCACACAGCTGGTCAGGGAGCTCTGAATCCAAATATTTAAGTGGGAGGCTCGATGCTCTGGTGTGGAAGTGCAGCCTCTACACAGACGCCCAGCTCAAGTCTCAGGTCGATGCTATCACTGTCCCAGTAAACCTCACTTCTGAGCATGCTCTGCAAGACTGCTCAGTGGCACAGCCTGGTAAGTAAATACATGTAATCTTCTTTTCAATTTACATGAAATTAAGTGTGAACACACCAACAGGGCTCAAGAACATGCACAGATGTGTAGGCGTGCTGGGAAAGAAAACCTGAGACATTTGCAGCCTTTGGCTCATTTCTGAAGGGCTGAGGTATACAGAGAGGGCATTCAAAAATCACATATGCAATCACGAACACAGATCTGCCACTGGGAAACAAAGACAATACACAAACACATCCTTTTTTCCCCAAATGAAAACTGTGGGTTCAGAAAAAAAATCACCACAGACAGTCCCTGGTAACCTCTGCTTGTCCAGCAAAGACTCGGATAAGCAACTGTGTTTTTATAACTGTGTTTTTGAAATATTAAATAGATAGACTGCTGCCAAACCTCATTTGAACTGAACACACATCCTGCCAGATCTGAAAGAAAGTAAAATTCAAACATTCGTGGTGTATTTAAATATGAAGTAGGAAACATTGCTGCACAAAATGCTCGTAACTGCAGACAAATCCTTTTGTCACTCAGATGTCTCTAAGTTCATTGCTCACCTACAATCACACCATACCTTGAATTAGAAACAGCCAGTGCCTCAGTCAGACTGAGCAAAGAACAACAGATTTTGGGAGGGAACAAACACGCAACACACAGACAATTTCTGACTGTCCTGTCCAGGAAGCACAGAAGGAAAAGTATGACAGGGTACATCTTTTGCGAAAATATTAACTGCTTTTATCCCCTCTGATGTACTTCAACTTTTATTCCAAAATTACATTCCTTTTTTCCCCCCCTTATTATCTCTACTGAAAACCATGAAGTCTCAGATTGAAAAATAATTTCTTCAAAACTTGCAGTGTGTCTTGTCCTTCAGGCAGAAAGGGGGTTAAACACAAGTCAAGTCAACAGTCAGGACAACAGCTATATTGCAGGGATGCCACATTAGGAACTAAAGAAAACATTGTCTCATACTCACATTCCTGCCTGGAAGAAGCCAACCAAAAAACACAAAGCCCTAGATTTACCTTGGGAATCTTCCTTCTCCTCTTGCCATTCTGGGAGTCTCCCAAAGAGAAGAAGGTGTCATCTGGACTGCTGGGGGTTGAGGGAGGGCTGATTTTGGATGGCGACCCAGTCCCATCACGGCTCAGTTTCCGTATGTCTGGCAGTTTGAAACTCCGTCGCTCTGAGTTTTGTCGGAAAAAAATGGGTTTGGAAAGCAACTGGAAATGAAGGAGAGGGAATGAATTACCACAGTACCTCATGCATCTTTACTTCATTGCTAACATTGTCCCCCACAGCAAATCCAGTGGGGAAGCCATGGCACTCGGTTGTCAAAACAGCTCTGAGAGCACCCACAGATTTCTGCACATGCAAGAAACGCACCCAGTTGCCTGGCTAGACCAGGGCCATCTTGACCAGTGATTTAACCACCTCATATACATTCCAAAACAGAACACAGTCTCAGGGGTTGGCCAAGAAGCCTTGCTTCAGTGTGAAAAAAAATATCCCAGGACTTGAGTAACACAGAGGCTCGGACGGTAAACAGGACAAGACTAACCAACCAACCACAAGCATTTGGGATAAGGAGCAGCTAGCCAGGAGGAACAGAGAGGCAGTGAGACTGGACAAAAAGCACTGTCAGTAAGTCTGTCTCTGACAGTAACCAGAATCAAATATTTCAAAGGAGGGGACAAAAAATGCCATGACAGACAATTATGGACATTGGTTTCCTCTTAAACTCATTAGCAAGTTCAACAGAGCATAACTGCAGACATTTAAGCACAAGAGTAAATTTAGTAACATCTCTGACCAAAAACAGCATCAGACAAGTAGAAAGCTCAGCTCCACATAAAGGGCAAATCAATTCTCACCAGAGAGATGCTCAATAAGAACACTTTCTGTCTTTTCTTACAGAATATGCCAGCAGTTATGGCAAGGTTATATTGCACGTTTTGTGAGCATCCTAGGGGATGTATCTGTGTGTGAGGGAGAGTTATCAAACCTAGTTCTGATCAAGTCACAGCAGCACTGTAGCTGAGGTAGCATCACAACATGCCTCCATTAATAGACATGCCTGGCATTTATTAGTCAGCCCAATTAATTTATGCAGGTTAGCTCAGGAGTCTCTGGATGGTTTGGCCGAAGACGCTCAACTCATAAAAACACTTGCCACCCACAGAGAAATCCCACGTTAAAATGAGCCTGGGAAGAGCCTTCCCTCTGGAGAGTCTCATTCTGCACTAGTGATAGGAGCTCCAGCTGAAAGTCTGTCCACCACTCTTTGGCTGGGCAGGCTCTCCTGCATGATGCATGCTGCAGTTGCAAACAGATTAGTTGCCAAGAGAGCTGCAGCACCTCTTTTCTGACTGATGCAGATCATGGCTTTTCGATGCCAAAGCACTGTAGTGTAACACAATCACTCCCGTTCAGCTCTCTCCTAAGTGCCTCCTGCTGGGAACCAGATCTACGGTGAAAGGCATTCCTGTGCAACACTGCAGCCCCCTTTTGATAGCACACATGGGAAATCAGGGTGCACAGATGATTGTAAAATGTTCTGAGGGAAATCAACTTCATTGTAGCACTCATATACATAGACCCTTGCTGGTCTAGACCTAACTAGCTGCAAGGTTTGAGGACCACAGAACCATTTTCCCTTAAAGTGCTGAATACCCAAAGAAACCTTAGGTGCTGATTAAGTAGGTTGGAAAAGAGCAACATGTCAAGAAACACTGCACATAAAACTTCCAAAAATGTTGGATAACAGTTCTAATAATAGTTGCAACTTGGAAAGCACGGGAAAACCGTTTGGTTAGGAAAGCTGTGTTTAGATCCCTGCTATCCACTCTGAACTCAGTTCTTGCCAAGATGACTTCGGCTGTCATGTTGTCCCCGCTGTTACAGGCTTGGACTATCTAAACAGCCAACACGAATCAACCAAAACAGCTTGGGAGGCCGACAGCAGGGCTGGCCTTGGTAAACCCTGAGCTCTGGGCAAGAGGGGCCAACCAAAGTTTTACTATTCCTTTTGGTTGCACAGACAAGGAGGAAAACAGTACCAGGCTGGGAGCTGGGCTGTGGTGGGGACACCCTTCTACCCAGGGGACTGGCATGGCATTACTTACCAGCAACCCATCTCATCATGGAGAGAGCAAAAAAGGCATTCTAAGGGAGGGGCTGCAGAGGCACCTGGACACAAGCAAGGGCAGACTGCACACTGCCCACTGATACTGAGCCAACACTACTGCAGGGCTTGATTACCCAAGCATTTAAATGCCCTCTTTGAGGGGAGGAAATTTTTCCCATACTAACAGAGAAGGCAATCCCAGAGAGAAAAAAAAAAAAAAAAGGGAAAGCCAACAAACCATTTGTATAAGGAAAAGCTGTTTTTTTACTTTGCTAAAGGACAATAAATCCCCTCTTATCTCACTGTCTTCGGGGGTAAAAGGCAAAAAGGAAAAAACCCTGACATGATGGAAGTGTCTACTTTTTCCACACAGGACTTGGATTTCACAGAAAAACCTACTGGAGCAGGAGAGGTAGCCACTTGAACCAAACTACCTTAGTGGGAGTCCCAGGTACAGAAGAGGTGGGGGATGCTGGGAAGGTCAGGACACATTTCTTCCCCAAACAGCGGCTGTTGGTCTCAATGTCTTCGTAAGGGTTTTCCTTTGATGGTGGATCTGCAGCAAAAAGCCACAAGCAAGAGATGGTAAGTGCAGAAAATCCTTGAGGCTTGCCATAAAAATCTGTTTGGGGATCTGCTGGCCTTCTCCCACCTCCCACATCAGACATAAAGACCTGTTCTCAAGCATTCCTGCAATTGCTTCATTCTCTCCATAGCCCTAGAAGTCCAGCTGCTTGCTGGACAGTGTCCAAACCCTGACACAGACATATGCAGCCATAGAAACATATCACAGATACTACAGATGGAAAAGACCCAGCAAGTCCTCAAGTTCATTTTCCTGTCTCCAGAAGAGCTGTGAGGTTCTCAAGCACGTTGGTTAGTAATTACATTTCCCCTCTTTCCTGTTTTCTGCTTAGAATTGCCCAAATGAAACTGTTGGCTAAAGGCTAGCATAAAGATTCTCTCTTCTCTGTTTAAGCCCCACATTTAGGTGGGGCTTAAGTCTCTCTAAACCCTCAAAAGCACTGACCTCTGGTCATCACTTAATTGGGGCTGAAGTGATGCACTGCTCTTGGGCTTACTGAGGAAAGATTTAATCTACTCTCTGAACGTGGATGTCTGTCACACAACACAGGTTTACAAACACATCTACCAGTCACAGGTGCCTCAATCTCACATGCTGCTCTTTAGAAAGAGGGAAGCATTCCCCTCACCTAACCCAGGCCATCCAAAGTTATCTCCCTAGAGAAGAGTGGGGAATGGTGGGCTGGGGCACAACAACACACACCTCTCAAGTAGGTGTATGTTCCTTTCTTTCCAGTAATCCTGGAGATGAGGCACACAATTAATCTGAGTTTTAAACACCCAGAATTACATATAATGAACTTCTTACATCCCACTCTTCAGCAGTGCTGGGGAATGTAAAGTGTGTTCAAAAAGAATGTATAACAAGCATGTTGTGACATCTCCACTTGAGCATCTAAGAAAGTACGACAAAGGCTTAGTCCAAGCATCTGTACAGGCAGGGTATTTGTTATGAGACTTCTCTATTTCCCTCACTTCATGCCACATCCCAGTGGACAGCCAGGACTTGAAGCAACTGCCCTTCTCTTATTGTCACGTAATGCTTGGCTGAGAGCAAAGTCTGGAGGTCAGTGGTGCTGCAGGACTCTGGAGCAGGGACCAGCAATGGCTGTAGGATCTGTCCCACGTCCCTGCCTAGCTGAAGTCCTCAGACAAGGACAGACACCCAAGCCTTTTTCAGTGCTCTCTTCTACAGTGGCGTGGTGATGCCCAGCGCTACAGCGGCAGACCTCAACTCACCATGGAGGAGAAGGCAAGCATGTGTGACACCAGCAAAGCAAGGCTGCATTCACATTGTGTCAGCAAACAGGCTCCTGTCCGTGAAAGTGGCTTCACTTTCTAGTTTCAATGACGACTTCCATGCTGAAATTATACTTCAGCTGTCATGTTACTGGGTAGACTGGAGAAAAAAGACCAAGCTTGGGTTCTGTTGCATGCCCCATCCTCAGACTGCTAGGCATGCCCAGTTAACTTCAGTCTAGAATAAAGAACATCATTTCCCTCCTTCTGACAAAAAACCCTTGTCATCCATCTGCCTACAACTTCCAATATTCCAGATAAGCAACAGTGAACAGGTAAAAAGACAGTGCATGAAGGAAATCTACGTGATTTGCTGGGAAATGGAACAGTTATCCCAGCAGCTGAACCTTTCCTAAGTCATACATAAAGTATGAGTGTGCTTGCATGCCCTGATGGACACACATGATGACCTGAGGGCCAGCACCAATGTCCCATGACTGAAGTCTTGTTTCCCCCTCCAGTGGTTTTCCTGTCTTGTTTGTTTTGTGGATTAAACTTATATGTTTAATCCTGTGACAAAGAAAACTGCAGCTTTTTCTGAGTTATCCCCGTCCACCCCTTTTCCCAAGCTTCCATGGTAACACCACCAGGATTGCAGGAACCAATTAATGATCACTGACTCCAGGCAAAGCCTAAACATGCAGCAAGAAAACAAAACAATAAACATGCTCTATTAGCTGACAATTACACATAACTTTGTTGTCTTCTAATTTTTGTAACTAAAAGCTGGAGGGGAGAGGAATTTCAGGCTGGTATTTGAGTTCCCTGCAAGCTTGGTACACAGGGGTGTTCTTGTGTTTGAATAGATGGATTTGCCTTCATAGCCACTCTGTAATGCTATCCATGTTATTCCAGCTGACAAGGTGACCCTTACTCAGTGGTTTCTGAGACCTCCCATCATGCCTCAACACAAAAACCCCCCAGCAGCTGCTCAGGCCCTCCCTGTTCCTTTGGTCCCCCAAGTAAAGAGAAGAAAAAAAGCAAACACAAGGCCCTTAGCCCCAGAAAAGAGGCCAACAGCTTCAAAAATGTCAAAAAGGATGGATTGGAACTACCTTGTCTGCCATCAGTCCCAAAGGAACACGATTTCTTTGAAACCTTTCTCATCAAGTATGATCAGATTTTATTCATATCCAAATAATAATACCTGACCTTCTGAGAAAGAGCAGCTCCTCCCCTACTGAACAACACAGACCACCTTTGTAGGATTTGAGCTCCATGGCAAGAGCTGATGCAGCCATTCTCTTCCTGTTCTGCTGAACTCAGCCAAGAGCCTCACCCAGCACTAGCCTACAGCTACTAAAATTCATTAAGGCTTTTTCACAGGGGACACTTCTATTCTGTGTTCCATCAAAGGCCATCTAACTCACAATGTTAAAAATCACCATATAAATGGAGAGAGTTACAGGAAAGAACATTTACAAAGGCACTGATCTGCCATCAAAGCTAGAGAACAAAATAAAACTCAAAGATTGTGGGACCTAGTCTCTTAATTGCACTGGCACCTGAAGCCACACACAAGCCCATCCCTGAATTGTGGCACTGACTTCAAGGCTATGTTTTCAGACTGTTCACATTATCTCAGCAGTGACAAGCTCACAATGGACAGATCAGAGCTGTGAGAATTAATCCACGGGACAAAAGGAAGACAGAGGGGAGATACTAGCAAAAAATAAAAGCTGGTTCCCACATGCCTCAGGTTCATCTTTGAAGCTGATGAGTTTCGAAATATTCTGTCCGTTTTTCTTATTACTTGCCAATAATGTGTGCAAAACGTGTCCCGGTTTACATTGTGATAATAAACACACTTCATTCAGTCCCTCTGGTGAACGCCTGTTGACCACAAGTCTCAGTTATTCAGCACTAGCAGTCAGCTCCCTCCCCTGTCCAGAGTTCCTACCCAGGATGTCTTCATAGACGTTCTCCTCGGATAAAGTGCGTGTGAGGGCCAGCTTGGTCTGCGCGTACCAATCCACCCGACCGTTCTCAGACGAGGACTGCAGCAAGTCTTCAAACTCATAGGACTTCCTGCACCATGGAGAGGAGAAGGAGCAGAGTGATGCAGCTAACCCACATTTATAACCAAATTACAGCTAATTCACTTCTCCAACATGCCACAGAGCTGGCAAAATGAATTACCGAGATGAGAACGTTTCACAGCCTCATCCCATATCAAGCATTAAAAAGCAATACTGACATTGGTTATTTTTACCAGCCACATAAATAGCGCCATTTTGGGGATGCCACAGATAAGGTGGGTTGCCATGGCAATAGCACACTGAAGATGCAATTCTTAAGTGGCACATCCCGCAACACTGCACAGAACCTCAGGCCACGAGAGATTCCATTCACAGCACGGACCCCACCCTCGACAGGAATAAGGGGGCCCCAAAATCAGCTCTCTGAGCAGCACAGGGGAACAATATATGCATGCAGGATGCTACAAAGGCTAAAACCAGTTAAGTGTCCTCCATGAAGAAACTTAAAAACTTTTTATTTCCTTTCTGCAACCGAGTCAGGAATTTTCAGGTGACTGTTTATACAGAGGACGTTAGAAAAGCTGTGTGTTTATGTTCCCCATCCTGACAATGTGTGGCAGTTGTGGGAGGGAAGAAAAAGCAAGAAAGCACTCCAAAAGAATATATATACGAGATTCGGTTAGAGGAACAGGTTTACTATGAACCATGAAAATGCTGTGGTAGAGTCTAGAGATTATCATTCCAGACCCCGTTCCAGACCAGCTGTGGTCATTTTGTAATTAAAGAGATTTTCTGCTAAAAAACCCAAAACAAAACCCCAAACTCCTCAATCTTGGGCTTGAAGGTTAAGACATGTAATACAATGACCATAAAGGCCAAATCTGCCATGATTTATCCCTTCACAGTTATCCTGTCAAGTTGTGCTGGTCACTCTTACATTCTCAGAGAGATGACCGAGTGCTGGTTATGCTGGAGATTATGAGTGATGAGGGAAGACTTGTGTCTCTCGGAAAAAGATGGGAAGGTGGGACTCCACCACCAAGACCAACACCTTTGTGAAACACAGCCCGAATACCTGTGGTCAGTGTTGTTCTTGTGCTTCCCGCTCCAGAGCCTCCTGCTGACAGCCGATGGGGGAGGAGAGGAGGGCAGAGGAGGGGGAGGAATGGATGGCAGAGGGGGTAAGTTTCTTTTATTCCTGGCTGTTGGCACCCAGTCCTCTTCCCCCTCGTGTTTGAAAGTCCGCCGGGGCTTTGGCAGTGGGTTGATGAAGGGCTTCTTCTCTGGCACTCCTGGCTCTGTGTACACATTCTCCACCGTGCAGTGCTTGGATTTCACGTGAGAAGTTCTTACCTCTTCCAGAGTCCCAAAAATCGGCTCACTGATTTCAAAGTCCACGCCAAGAAGCCTTTTGTTGAGCTCAGCCCCACATATGCTCTCATGGCCCTCAGGAGCAGTGTGCCCTTGTGCTGCCTTCTCCTGCAAGCACTGTGGGGAATAGTAAGTACCAGGCAACTGTGGCTGCAGCTCTGCTGAGCCGTCTTTCAAAGCCTGCTCTAGCTTCTTGACCTGACTAAGCACTGAAAGATTCTCCTTCTGGACCTCCCACTTCCCACCTTTCACCTCCTTGCATTTTCCAGAGCTGAACTCCACTTCCTCACTCTTCTGTGCTTCCCCCTTTTGCTCTGCTGCCTGCCCTGTGCCTTTCTGAGTTCCTGCTTTCCGCTCATTCTCTTTGCCTGCCCCTTTGCACTCCAGTTCCCAGTTCATAAGTCTCTTGGTCTCCACTTTCCGAGCTACCAGTGCTTCCCCACTCGTCTTCTCAGTTGCACAAGGCATCTTGTGCTCCTCTTTAACTCCTGATTCCTCCTCTCTGCGAGAAGACTGCGTTTCCTTTTTCCCTTCCCATTCTGAAATCTTGTCCTTGATGC
This sequence comes from Dendrocincla fuliginosa, assembly GCA_035047845.1. Classification (NCBI taxonomy): domain Eukaryota; kingdom Metazoa; phylum Chordata; class Aves; order Passeriformes; family Dendrocolaptidae; genus Dendrocincla; species Dendrocincla fuliginosa. The sequence continues at coordinate 59,268,868 of JAWWMO010000043.1, forward strand.
TGAAGGACTTATTCCTCAAGCCAATTTTTCCAGGTGACCGTATATTCTGAGTGCCTCCTATCTGTCTCTTGATGAGTTTACTGTTTTCTTTAACATTCAGATCCACAGATGGGTCACTAATGATCATTTTAGGACTAAGCATGTTCTGCTGAAAGCAGTCTAGCCTTGGATCCAGCATCAAGTTCTCCAAGGCTCCCAGTGGGTTCTTCACCACAGAAGAAACTGGTTCAACTTCAGATGTTAAACCCAGGCCAACAAAGACACCTTCAGAACATCTCTCACTCAAGAATCCACACAAAGATCCTTCTAATTCCTTCACAGCTGCTGTATTGTTTTTATCTGCAAGCTTGATCCTGCACAACAAAGACAAAAAGAGAAGAAACATTCACCGCCACTGCTCACCCGTGGTTAAGTTCATCAGCTCCTCAAGCTTTACTCAAAGACCTGGTAACAGCAGAGGATGCTCAAACTAAGCACTTGAGATGGGCTTAGAGGGGAGGATGTTCAGGAAAGGTCCTTCTAGTCAGAACATAATGCTCTCTCGATTCAGTTTGAAATGAAGTCTTTCTCTGTAGCAGAAGTAGATGGAAAGTGAGAGAGGTCTTTTGGTGATGCCAATGAGAGGTTCACCAGTGTGCATGCATGTGTGTGTATGGAAATGCAGCAGGGTTCTGGACATCATCAGGCATTGAGCAAATAAATGCAAAATAGACAACTTGCAAACAATAGCAAAATTGCTGCTGTTAGACAGGAGAAAACATGACAGAGCTGGCACTCCTCTAGTGCCTCCTCAGAGGATCTCTCTCAGTCCATCCCAGTGTTCCCCAAACACATATTGATGCACGAAGACTGCACTTCTATTATTCCATTTCTATAGGCCCTACCACACCAGGCCACACGTGGGCTCAGGCTTCCATGCACACTCCCATAGCACCCAGACAGATCCAACATTCTCAGTTTAAACATCTTCACTGTTTGAGCCCAAATTGCTCCCAAAATCCCCAATATATTTAGTCTGGGGATTTACAAGTGTATGATATCACAGTATCAATACCGTGACATTTTATTAATATAGAGTAAAATTCCAGCTGAACATTCAGTTATTTCAATACAAAATGTTTCTGAACTAAAGCACTTATCCATGTTTTTGAGGTTTGCCTGGGCTTGGGGAAGAGCACCAGGACAACCCAAGGTAGTTACTGGGATGCAAGCCCATATCATTAGTCCCGTTAAACCACAATCCCAACACTGAGATACCCCTAGAGAAATTGACTCATTCACTTAAATGTGTCAAGTGTGCCCCTTCCAGAACTTAACATTTTTGTAAGAGCATCTGTGGGGATGCCTGGTGTGCTGGCAAGCCTTGGTCTTTGTCCTGGAGTGAAGCAATGCTGGCAGTCATTGCAGACTCAGTTGTAGTGCAAATTGAGCCTGGGACAGGTTTCTGAGCAGAATCTGGATCTGAGCCAGACCCTGTTCTTCCCTTGCCTCACAGATATTTAACTCCTCACTGTCTCAGTTGATATCATGCTCTGGAGTTAAGAGCTGGCACTGCGAACACCATGGTCTCTCCCAAGGAGCTGGGCATTGCAGTGCCACTGGTGGTTGGACTGCAGAGCAGAAGTCAAAGCTGGACACTGAGAAAAACCAGCAATGGGTGAGGACAGTGGGGCTTGTCTGAGGAATCTCCAGTGTTGAAGATTTCAAGTGCAGGGAGGGCAAACGTGGACAGGAATATCAGCACACACTGCCTTGGGGCAGACCTTTTCTAGCACTGAGTCTGAGACTTTTTAAGTCTGACTGGACGATACAATGCACAGCATCACAGTCCCAAGGTGGGACCTATGGGCTT
>JAWWMO010000043.1:59270819-59292931 GCA_035047845.1 Dendrocincla fuliginosa
TGAGTCTGAGACTTTTTAAGTCTGACTGGACGATACAATGCACAGCATCACAGTCCCAAGGTGGGACCTATGGGCTTGTTTTAACGTGTGAGGAGAGAGGGACAGAGCAGAGCAGAGAGGAGACTCCTTCCTTTGTTTTATTTTGTGCTAGGGATAATAAAAGCAAAGCAGCCTGACACTGAAACATGGAAAGCTCTCACCTCTCAACAGACTTGCAGACAGTGCTTCCAGACTTGCTGCTCACATCGGCCACCTTGCTAGCTGTCATCATGTCAGCACACAACAGGACAGCAGGTCACCTGCAGACAGACACACAGAAGAAGCATTGCACTGTGCTCAGCATCCTTCTCCTTCCCATACACATATGTATGTTTCTCTTCAAAATCCAAAAGAGCAGCTGAAGCAAGACATGACAACCCAGGTTTCCCTCTGTGAAATAGGAAGCCCAGGGAGAAGTTGACAGTTTTTGAGGGCAAAAATTGTCTTTGACTCAGCATCGACTGCTGTACCATGACTTGAATATGGAGAACATTTTAAGAAAGCTTTTACTGTTGCCAAAATCTGGGTGGATTAAGATTTTTCTTCCTCTTGCAGAAGAGCAAAACAAAAACAATTTTAAAACAACCTGTGTCAAAGCCACATATCTGAAGGGGTTGCTGTGCACACAATATTTTCATGTTTGCAGCTTGGGACAGAAAACATTTTAGGCTGAGGTGACACTGCACTGCAGCCACTCATGATCTCTCTGGTGGGTCATGTTAGGCTGCTACTGATCTCATTTCAGAGGACAACTCTTCATGGGGGTAAGACAAATCAGTCACAAAAATTATTCTGTTTGCCTCATAATTTCTAGCATTCGTTGAGTGACTGTCCCTCTCTTTTGAGTACCACCACTTCCCAGTCAACACAAGAGACTCCATCTTCTTTTTATTGAGCTACGGTGCTCTTACTTGTTGAATAAAAAATAGAAGAATTACTCTGTTACTCTGCAGCAACACCTCTCCTCACTTCTCAGGATGGTCTACAAGAATGGCAGTGACAACAGACTCATTGTCTTGTAGGCAATACTTGGAAAAACTGAAGCTTCTCAGCTCTGTCCACTGGGCTAGTCTGACAAAGGTTGCCCCTCCATGCCTGGCATTTGACAACAAGACCGGGTGCCTCTTGTCATTAAATAAAATAAAACCCACCACACCAGAAACAGTAAAGAACAAAAGGATCTCTCATTTCCACTGTTCAAGTTTTTGGGCAGAGAAAGGAAAAAAAGCAGGGGGAAAAATCAGTTTTGTTTGTTCACAGTTTTCTCTCCCTCCCTTTATTCTACACTGGCAATGTTCCTAAGGCAAGGAGTGAACTCTGGGTCAACTCAATGTGTACACACTCGGGCAGCTCACTGCTAACCATTTAGCAGACTCTCTTTTCCCAGACAATAAAGCCCCTTGGCTTCTTTTCCTCATTAGTAACTGGAACAAACACCCACTTCACTTCGAGACACAGAGCAGCCTTGCAACACTGTCAAGAAAATTTACCAGCCCCAGGAACAAAATCTATTCATCCACCCGTTAACTGTTATGGATTGAAAGTAATGAAAAACTAACGATAGCTCGTGGCCCTGGCCAAAGAATGACTCACCCAGGCAGGCAAAGCAGATTCCTGCAAAGCTGCACCAGAGCCTGCTCTGCTCTTGGCTCACAACATGCCCAGAGCAGGGACGGTCTCCTCTCTCAGCACTCATTCAGAGCTCGCACAGCGGGGTCAGTGCCCGCAGCTCTTCCTCCTGCAGTGAGGGACACAACAGGACTCGGCACACGAACAACCCCCGTGGCTCTGCCGAAGCACTGAGTGTTCCCTTGGGATGAGCTCCTCTGTCTTTGTAAGTTCACATCATTTCCTCATCAGGAAACTCCATCTCTCTGCCTTTTCCAACAGCACCCTAACAAAGGCAACCTTGAAAAAAACCCACCTGGGTACGAGCAAGCGTGTGCTGGTGCTCAGCACAGTCACGTACCTGATGGACTTCTGTGGGAGAGAACAAAAAGGAGATAACACAGAGCAAGAGGTGCACTGGTTTCTTCATCTGTAGTGGACAGGACAGACCGCACTGACCTTGGTGAGCAGAAACAAGCCACAAAGAAGTTGACGAGTGCTTCAAGAGTCTCCTGTGAAAGGAGCACCACTGCAGTTAGCAGAGCAGTAGGACTTGAAACCAAGGCCACAGGGACATTTGTCCCTTCCAGGCACCACATATGGCAGCAGTAACCAAAGCAACACACTTGCACTAGGCAGATTAAAGAGTGGTCCAGGAGCTTCCAAAGCTGTGACAACAGCCAGGCATCTACTAGCACAGCCACTGTTCAGGGGGGTAAAGTCACCCCCAGGAGATACACAGATGGCTGTGCCTTCACCCTGAGCAGCAGGGTACACGTGGTGTTCTCAGCATCACCTAGGGGATTATTGCAGCACATAAACTGGTGCTGCTCAAAAGAGGAAATATCCAAACACATCAGAAGTCATGGGGGGCTGAAATCTCAAATAAAGGAGCAGAAAATAATAATGTACCTCCCAACTAGTCTAACAGCCAGATAATTTGCTTGGAGCCAATCCCAAGCCCAAATGAGCTTCAAAGGCGATGGGATCATCTCTCGGGTTAATAAGGTCACCAGAAACAACCTGCAGGCCTGACCCACAGGCATTGCCAACACTTGACCAGAGGAAGCAGGGATGGCAGTGATGGAAAATTGCCTCCAGCAGGTAGAGAGGATTTGTATTTATTTATTTTTAAAATTATTTATTTTTTATTTTCCAAGGTTTGGCTGCACAAGACACCCAGAGCTAACATGACAGTTCATCTCAAAAGACAAGGGGAACTCTTGTCCCTCCTGACTCCCCACATCTCTATTATGATCAGCTACACACTACCCTGACTGTGTGCTGGCTAAGGCTCTTTGGAGCACCTCTGTGACCTGCTGTAGCTCCCTGGGAGTTTTTGACAAGGCAGTACGTGGAAGGAGTCCAACACGCACCCAATCTGGTACAGGGGAGGTGATGAGGTTGTGTGGACAGGAGGGAAGGACAGAGGGAAGCGGGGAGAGAGCACAAGGGAGTGTATATAGGGAAGGAGAAGGGAAGCCTGCCAGAGGCCAAGAAGTGTTACCTGAAATGCTTTGCTTTCCTGCCTCATGTGTAACATGACCAAGGCCCTGCAAACTGGTTAGAAGAAACAAGCAGGACAGAGTTCACTTTGCAGATGACCTGAGAAGGACATACATCAAGCTGCTACTTCTTGACTGATTGCTGCTTTCTGTAAAAACCAAACAAGAACTTTCTACCTGCAATGGGAAGCACAGCCCCACAAGCAACCTCAGCCTGGGGCCACTGCTCCTGGCACGTACATCCTGGAGCAGGATATAAAGGCTATAAAAGGGGAAAGAAGATACTGAGCCCTATTTGGAGAACCTTGCCATTGCAATTTATTCAGTAATCCCTGCCATTGTTTGGGGGAACAAAGCAGTCATCTGATAGCATTTCAAAATTAAACTGGGAAAGGAAGGACAGGGAAGGAGGCGGGAGGAAAGAGGGAGGGGACGGAGCTCTCAAACCTGTTGTCCAGACCCTGGGAAGGATGTGAAGTCTCCCAGCAGAAGCCTCTCAGCGTATCTCCCACATGCACCCGGCCTCACAATTCCCAGGGCCATGTGATAGGGGCTTCCTGCTACCAAGTGAAGTGAGACCTACCCCGACCTCTCTCTTCCAAACAGAGTTCCTGCCTGCTTTGTGTTCGTAAAGAGGCGTTTGTTTACTGATCTATCATTGGCATGCAGGAAACAGCCTTGACATGAGCTGTAATCATCTGTCTCCAGCAAGAGCTGTTTGGCTTTCTTCTAATTTAAGTTTTCCTCCCAATGCCCTCTTCCCCACTTCCGATCAAAATGCTTTTGGAGTACGCACATCTGGTTCAGGGCACTAGAAACTACGAGATGTTTCCAAAGCAACTGGTGAATAAATACGGGGCACAGTCCCACCTCTAAAGGGTGGACAAGTCTTCCAGAGGAAAACCTTCAGGGAGAGGAAGACACCAGCTTTGCCTGCTGTGCTTGGTGCAGCCACCACACAAAGACAGAAGGCAGAGGAGCACCAAACGCCCTGCAGTCTGCATCCTCAGAAGTGTACACAGCCAGCTCACAGGCCAGCGTGGGGTCTTGTCTCCAATAAGGTCAGGAAGTGATGGCAGCAAGCCTCACAGGCCTCCTCCTTGCCATTTTGTTTGTGGGGAATAAACCAGATCTACCTCAAAGAACCTGGTGGTTTGGGGATGGGTATTACCATTGCTGTGTGCTACAGGACGTATCTCAAGGTCTCCTCTGCTCTGTTTACTCTGCACCTCTCACAAAAATTGGATCCAGCTCCTTAACTGGATACTAGCCACACTGCTGATGCATATAAACAGCAAAGCTTCGCAGCACCAGCAGTGACCTGCAGCTGGTCAAACCCTCCTCCAAGAAGAAAAAAAGATACTATTTTATTTTTTGTTGCCCACAGAAACTGTTTCTCCAGTTGCTTTCATGAGTAGCTCTGAGCAGCCAGACAAAGCCTACAAGTAACACCATTCTGCTCCAGAGCTTCACACAACAAAGGATGCAACATACAGACGGCAACAAGGAGACAACAATATGTAACATATATATATAAAGAACAGGAAGGATGCCAAGAAGACAAAACACTAACAGGAAAAACATGAGTAAGGGGAAGCCAACAGTTAAAGCTTTCAAGGCTCCCTCCCCCCGCCCTTGCTCTGTTTGGAGCCTGTTTTCCTTTGGGGGAAGAAGCAGGCATGAGGATTCGTGCTCGTGCTCACACACGCACAGAAGCCATGGCGAGGGCCCCTGTGCACAGCCCCAGCACCAGGCAGCATCCCTGCTCCCACCAGGAATGTGCTGCCTTCCCCAGGTCCCTGGCAGCAGCGTAACCTCAGGGAGTGAGCCCCTGCAGGGCTGGGAGCACACTGGCCAAGCAGGAGCACAGCTAGAGCTGAAAAGGGCAACGGGACCCAAGAGCAGCCTCCCTTGGTGAAACAAGGTCCTTACAGTGGGGGAGACACCGACTCGAGGTACCCAACACCAACCCAGCAGCAAGGCAACGATTTTCTCAAACTTGTTCTCAGAGTGTTTGACCCAAAGCTCCATAACATGTGCCATGAGCCTTTCCCAGCTGACAGCAGCAACAGTTTCTCCTTACAGGACTACCATGAAGTCCATCTCTTTCCTCTCCCAGTCAGCCCTAGAGATGAGAGTACCCTAAAGTCTGGGAGGACAGGCCACCTCCCCAGCAAGCTGGGCTTGCCAGTGCACCCAGTGAAAGCATGACTCAGCTTACTCATGAGAGAAAACGTTTTTACCAAGAGACTGACCAAGACCAGAGAGGTTGTGGAGGCTCTGTCCTTGGAGACACCCAAAACCCAACTGGACAATGTCCCAAGCAAGCTGCTCTGTGTGACCACACTCTGAGCATGGGGCTGTAGTCTGCCATCTCCAGAGGTGCCTTCCCACCTCAGTTGCCATGCTGTGCTGGGCTCTGTTAGTTTAGGGCACGGTGACCTCTTTGCAGACAAGTGATTTCCCGGGCAATGCCAATCTCCTCTGGACCATGGAGACCAAAGACACTAACAGCAGGATTATTCAGTGCATCACTCCTAATAGGATCCTAATCATAGATAATTGGGCCCAACTTAAAAAAAAAAGGCAGGATAAAGTTATGCAAACATATCCATAAAGGACCAATGACTGGGAAGTGACATGTTCCTACAGTATCTTTTACAGCCAGATCCCACACAGCCTCCTATTCCACTCATCCCACTGTGTCCTAACTTTTCCCTTTGATCTATCATATTTTAGACCACAGGGCTTACAAGGGGGTCAGGAGAATCCCATGTATCAAAACAAATAGTATTTTCAAAAACCCCAAGTGGAATAGATGTGCCACAACCCCTCTCTTTGTCATGTACCCCATGTCAGAAGAACAACACTGCAATGCAAGGAATGCAGAACCCCAGTGTCTGCCATGCTCAGCCTGCGTGCAGAAAAGCTGAGCTGTGAGTTATGACATGTCTTTTATTTTATGATATAATTCGGTCTGCTGACCTTCTCCCTCTCTAAGCACAAAGAATGAACTCTGCCTGCTTCTATGTCACTAACCTGATTTAAAAGATTACTATGGTTAAAGGGACTGCCCTTCTCAACCCTTGGCTGCCAGCAAGGTGGTCTCATCCCTGCCTTTTGTAAAGAACAAGCCTGATCACATCTAATGGTTTCCATTGACTAAGGGCATGCCTAGTTTTTTCCTTCCTTCTTGCTCTTGCTTTGTATCAGCTCCAATACTTGTAGAGCCCTTTCAAGCTAGGATGGGCTTGCAACTTGCCTGGTTTAACTTGCTAAACCAGCAAAGAAGTAAAAGGGGAGAAAGACAAAACGTTGTCTGCTCAGACAGAGACATCAGTCACCTGTCATGGAAAACCTGATGAGGACTGAAGCACATGCAAGGAATCACAGAACTGTTTGGGTTGGAAGGGACCTTAAAGATGATCTAGTTCCAACCCCTCTGCCAGGGTTGGCAATAAGGCTCTGCTTGGAAAGAAGCTAACCCTCAGCAATGAGAAGGGGGGAGCCAGCAGGACCTGATGGGAGCAATAGTGGGGGGGCGGGTCACCATGGGTCTCAGCTGCATCCCTAGGCCACCTCTGCTCTGTAGTAAAGCAGAGGGACCCTTGAGAAACTACTCTCACCTCTTGCCCATTACTTCCGTCCACCACCCATTTGCTGAATATTACAGGTCAAGTTCCATAGGGATATCACCAGCATCACCTGCCCGGCACAGGGAGCTGGAAGGACAACACACTGGGGAAACAAGGTAACTACTGTAGATTTTAGTGTAAAAACTTCTGCTGACCCTGTGCCAGCTGAAATTTTTTTCCAACAGAGCCTTGGAAAAGTTAAGGATAGAGATGACACAGGAGTGGCAAAGGACAAAATCCAGATCCAAACAGCATTTCTGTTTCAAAGCATAAGACTAGTCTTAGGAAAAGACTCATGTACTTTCTAACACAGGGGAAGCAGCAGTGATTTTCTCCCCCAGCTTCACCCTTTGAAACAGCTGAAACATTTTGGTTGAAGGCTTTCAAAAAGCAATTCAGCCAGAGGCACTGCTCAGCACAGAAAACTGCAGACTGAAACAAAAATAAAATTTTGACCCAGAGACAGTAATTGAAAACAGGGTCTCACAATGTGAATTGTCCTCTGTTAAAGGTGGGGCTCGTTGCACCCACTATTATTAAGCTTGTCCCACATTTCCCATTGTCTTATTTTTCCTTTGTTCCTCCCTCTAAACACACAACAAACAGAAAAAAACAACTCAAAGGATATTCTACATCCCTTCAGTTTCCTTCAGGCAAACACACCCTCAGCTTGAAAACACAGCATCTCCAGGGTTAGGATGTTACATGACCCTGTCAAACAAAACAGCAACACTCTTTTTCTAATTCACTGTTTTCAAGCACAGATTTAGTCCTGCATGTATAGATGTATATATATGTATATATGCTATTCATTCTGGTGGCAGCTATGGTTTGTATGTCTGCTTACAGACATGATGAGTCTTCACTTCTGCAGATAGGTTAACAAATAGTAAGAAAAGATTCACATGGAAAGGAAGAGAATGGTTCAGTATTTTCCAATCTGCCTGCTAAGATGAAGTCTAATTGCAATGTTAGGTGGAATGACATCTTTCAGGCTATGCTTTCTACAAGAAAGTAATGAACAAAAGACTTAAAAAAAAGAAGTAATTCTAGATGAGGAAACCGAGATCCTACAAGGTGAAAGCAGTAGCAGCAAAGCAACAGCTCTTCTGTGATGGTTCTTGGCATTACTAGATCATCAACTTGTGTTTTAGATCTTGTGCTAGTGCATGTGTGCACACAGTGGGGTTGTTCATCCCCTTTCAAGGTGGGATAATATTTACTTTTGCTTTGCAGCCTAATAAATGAAAATTCAGTCACTTGAAGTTGAGGCTGAAGAAGACATTAGTGGTGAATCCTTGCTTGCTGATTACATCAGCAGAGACAGAAATTCATACCTGTTTTCTTTGGCTTTGAAACTACCCACATAGAAGATGACTGTAGTCAATACAGAACAAAACAAAAGAAATATGGACCAGATTTACATGAGCACACATCTGCCAGCAGAATTGTCCATCAGCCACATGGAGAAACATGACTCCAGCAGATGCAGTGGAAGTGGCTTCAGTCCCCAGCAAAGTCAAAACTAAATTGGCAAATACTCATTTCTACCACTGTGGCTAACTGATGTAGGTACTTTTCCTCCTTTGATAGGAATGCTGTGTTACAAACATACCGGTTCTACTACAGGAGTAAATCACTTCCAGTGTAAAAAGAATTGGAAAGAATTCAGTTATTATCCTTATAAGAAAGCCAAATATTTGACAGCATAGGAAACAACCTGCCACTAAAAAATAGTGTTCAGCTCATTAATCACACCGGAATTCAATTTCGATGTGGTGAGATAACCTCTGCTATTCTAACAAACAGGACCCAAAGAGGTCTCTTCGAGGAGCAAAGACTTTCCTGGCAGGAAGACAAATTGTCTCATATTCAGAAAGGAAATGAGAGCATTAAAATGCAGAACCTCAACTTCTTCCAAAATAAGTTATCATCAGGGAGACAAACGAAGCCTCAGCAAATCCCTTCTTCAGTGGCCTTCACCCTGTGCAGGATGCTGACTCTTGCCCCTCCTGATGAGGCTTTAGCACACAGCTTCCTGAAGTGTCCATCACCACAACCTCGGGGCACCATCTGCACGCTCCAGTGAGACCTCCCTGTGCCAGATCCAAGTCCACAACCCAACACTCTAGTTTGTCTCTATTAAGCATCACCTTCCGAGCTCACTCCAAAAGTCACCTGTAGATTGCCTTTTGGGTCCAGAGACCTGCTTCCCTCTGTCTTGTTCAACCTCCTCTTTCCTCCCCCACAGATCTTGGCCACCCCAAAGGCAGAAGCTGTTTACTGCAGATGTTATTCTTCATGGGACTCTTTCAGCCTGGGTACAGCACACCATCCCCTCACTCACGTGAGCCGCCAAAGACTCAGCCACCATGAGGAGGAAACCCACACAGCTCCAAAGAACCAAAAAAACCTCTGCAAAGAGGCCTTGCATTTATTTATTTTTCCAGGAGGAAAGCTGCTCCCCGTGGGTGTGTGCGTGCATGTGTGCGTGTGTTTGTCGGGACAATAGGAAAAAGGACAGTGGAGCGGAGCTGCCAGGAAACAGCGGGCCATCTGCCCGTGAGGAGAGCAGTTTTTCCTTTCTTTCCTCTTCTTTTGTAGTAGGAGGAATGTAGCTGCGAGCCGCCACCCGCCCGTGCTGGGAGGAAACCTGAGCGCCTCTGCCTTGCCAGCGAGAGGAAGCGCGGGGGAGGGAGCCAGCCCGCTCCGTGTGGTTAAGCGGTCACTGCACTCACGGCCAATAAAAGCGGGGAAAAAACCTCTGCTGAAACCCCCAAAGCCTAGGGAAAATCGCGCTTCCTCCTCCACCCTTTCACACGCGGTTTGAGACTTTTCTTTCTCCCTCCCAGGGTGATCCCAAGCTCAGGAACTGCTGAGCTGAGGTGTCAGGAGGGCAGTGGCCTGGGGAAACAAAATACCCTATGGAAACCTTCCCCCTGTGCTGGCAACACATGCACAAAACCAACTCCCATCACCGTGTTGCTCATCCGCCCGTGCCCTCTCGGTAACAAGGAATTTAGCAACCTGAACACAGAACATGAAGAAGGGCTCTTTGCTCTATAAAGGCTCCTCAACGCCACCAGACAGGGGCACAGCATAAGGAGCAAGTCTATTGCTGATAACCATCCATACATTCTCCACCATGGACTTCAGTCCAGCTTCTGACCATGAAACTATGTAACAGAGGGGGGAAACGGCCTGATCTTCTGGCACTGTCAGGTAAAAATGCTGGCAAGACATCATAATGGCTTGATGGCACATTCTTCTCCCACTTCTGTGGCAGAACAGCCCCAAGAAAATAAATAAAATAGGGAAAAGTTTTCAAAAGTGACTACATGACTTTGAAGCCTAAGAATCATTTTCACAACCAAGGATCAGGGTTTTTTTAAAAAGCAAACATTCCTACTAGGATTGCAATTATACTTGCAATTTCATCTCCTTACTTTAACTCCCAAATAAGTCCCAGCTCTGACTGAACTAGCTCTGCATTGAATTCCTGTGGCACTTAGGGACATAGCAGTGGACTTGGCCGTGTTAAGTTAATGGTTGGACTCCATGATCTTAGAGGACTCTGCCCAACCAAATGATTCTGTGACTGTAGAATTGTCAAAGAATTGTAAGCACACATTCCTTTTTCACTGATTGAAACAGGACACGTGTCCACGTATGGCTGGGAAACTTGAGAGAATCTCTCTGCACCTTCACGTACCTACATACCTCGCAAACTCTGCACCTCAGCAGCTGCCAGATCCAGTTCCACAGAGCTGGCAGAACTTGCAGGTGTGGGAGATGCCTGAGATAACAGACCATTGCCCTGAAAAAGGCACTTCCAAAAAAACTGATTAATCTAGATATGGTCTAAAGAGTTTCCTCCTATGTGGCAGCCCAGAAGACAGACTGATGCTCTGCACCTAAGCATGTCCACATCAGACCTGACACCTGTGCACCCGGCCCCTTTCAGAAACATGGCTCAGGTTTACACATTCTGTGGTGACTTCTTTTGCTTCTCAGAAAAACAAAACAATTGGTGTAGCACAGTGTGTGACCTGAAGCAAATTCCTTGGCTGTTTCTCTCTTGGTTGGATGAGAGACAACACAGAGACTTGATATAACAAAAAAATCTTTTTCACCAGGAGGGTAATAGAGCTCTGGAACAGCCCTGCTGTCTCCATTGCTTGAGGTTTCCAAGACCCAACCAAAGCCCTGAGCAAACTGGTCTGAGCTCAGACCTGCACTTCTTTGAGAAGGAGACTGAAGAGAGGCCTCCTGCAATCCTCCCAGCCTGAATTAACCTACAATAATATATCATTAATTACTGTAAACGTGAGCAATCACTCTCATTTTCTATGTAGAAACAAGGCAAAACAAAAAATGCCTTTCAAAACATTATTACTAGACATTTTCATCCCTAAGTGATATATTTTTTTTGTCTTTCTCCAACTGATCAGCAAGGAAGCAGCAAAACCAAAATATATGCTTATGGTATCCTTAACACATTTCCATCATGTTTTGTCCCTAGTAATTCTGTAGTGCCTAACAAACTTGAACAGCTCAGTGGAAGCTATTAGGGGGGCCATGAAATCCACCAGTAAGGATGCCTTGGCAAGTACTGATGAGTGCTGTTAAATTCTCACTATTAGAAAAGGAAAATATTTTCAGAGATCAGGGTAACAATTTTTAATATTTTTTTCATAACTTAAAAAAATTAAATGAAACCCCAAAGCCAAACAGCCAAATACAAAACAAAAATAAGAAATACTGAAAGCATTTTTTTTGAATATTTGGGTTTTTTTCTCTTTGCTGAAGTGTTCCTTTGGGCTTTTTGTGGCAGAAAACCTAGAAACTGGAGAGTTATCAAACAAGCACATATTGTTCACTGCTCTCTTCCAAGGGATGTGCTAAAGCCAATATATACATAAAGGACTTTAATGTCCATTGTTTACTTTCTTTTATACACATCACACTGCTTGATAACAAGCAAAAGCAGAGCATCCATGTACAATTGTCTCCACCGATCCCTTATCTCAAACTGAAGCAGAGCTATTTGTACACAAGCTTCCAACCCACAAGTTTTGTATTCCAGGGTAACCACAAGGGCATACTCCACCCAAGATGTTTGGATGTTGCCCTGGACTGGGCCCCGATACTGTTTATTGTGCACAGGAAAAAATCATTACTACAAAGCTGCCAGCACTGACTGCATTTCACAAGGGCACATTTTACAGGACCCAGAACAAAGTATCAGAGCAGGAGTCTTCTGGAGTTAAACCCCTCGCGGAAGCCCTGCCCCCTGAACTATTCAATAAACATCATCCCCTTTCATCTTAAATGGTCATAAACATGTTGTTTGCAGCCCAACGTGAGGCAAAATCCTAGCTGCACTGAAGGTATTGATCTGACTCCAGTGTTTATGGTGTGGCTTGCATTTCATCCACCACGCTCCTCATTTCTGCTCCTCCCCAACACAGGTCTGCTTGCAGAGATACAAGCTGAGCCCCCTCCGCTCAAGTCCACAAAACCTCTCTGGATGGGACAAATCTTACAGGTTCTCATGGGATGTTATGACAGTCCAAAGGTTTCCTGCAGGTTAAGAGATGAGAACTCCCACAACACTAGGACCAACCTGGTACAACACCCTGAGGATGTGCAGGTTCCTCTGTAAAATTCCCATCCCCTCTGTCCCAAAAGATCAGCATTACACACTCAGCTTTAAAGGCCTGGCTCAGGAAAGAGGCCATCTATAAATGGTTTGGGTTTGTTGGTTGGTTTGGGGGTTTTCTTCCCCCCTCCCTGTAAAAGATGGTGGATTTAGCAAATGCACATGTTCTCTAGATTAAACACTATGAACAGGTCAGTTAGATCCAAGAATGCTTTGGTTTGGAAGGGACCTTAAAGATCCTCTCGTTCCAAGCCCCTGCCACGGACAGGGACACCTTCCACTGGACCAGGCTGCTCAAAGCCCCATCCAGCTTGCCTTTGGACACTGCCAGGGAAGGGCCATCAACAACTCCTCTGAGCAACCTGTTCCAGCGCCCTCACAGTAAAGAATTTCTTCTTAGTATCTCACCTAAACCTACTCTCTACTAGACTGCATTTTTTTAGATATTCCTCACCAGAACCACAGACTTTATGCAAAGGTAGAAGCTGCACTACGGTGCTTCAGCTATCCATAGCTGAACGCAATGGATCTTTTGATAACTATATTTTCTTTACTGAAAGGAGAATGCCTACAGACATAACTGGCAAACTAAACCTCAACTTGATCTTTTAGAGGGAAACTCCCTAAACATTTTCTTCAATTAGAAGAGGTACAAGAAGAGCTTATGTAATGCTATACTTGATTTATATCTTGGTTGGTAAGAAAAATGTTTGGCATTCAAGTAGGCATTCTTCTTCCCATCTCTTCTGCATGTAATAACTCAAATAGTCAGACTGGATAGAATCTACTTAATAAAAATCTGTCATCCAGTTCTCCAAGTGGGTTTACTGCATTCATATTGAAAAGAAAAGGAAGACAGAGGAGAAATTTCAGCCTTGGAAATAGGTTAGCAAGAAGCTATCTTTGCTTATGTGCCTTCCGAAGCAAAAAAATATTAGAAGTGCATAGTGTTTGTAACTACAGTTATCATATAAAACTAAGAAATCACTCTTCTTTGGACTTTCTCCAAATGAATCTGACTTTTCATGACAGGCAAAACCAAAGGCAATTAAGAAATCTGTCCTACCTCAGGTCATATGTTTATCAAGACTGACTTCCAAATATCGTACACTGAGATAAGAGTAAGCTGCTTATATGGTAAATATATTCCCAGATACTTCATATTAACACAATTTTTTATGCAGGAACTAAACTGGAACAGTGAGACAACCCATCTTAGCTACCTTTTTATGTTCACATGTTAGCTACTCATGAATGTGCTCTACAGATACTCTCTCTTCCCAAGGCAGGCATCTCACAAACTCTGAGCCACACCGTAAAAGGGGGCCTGTTTGTCTCACCTTCTCAGAAATGGACAGAGACCAACTGACCTGGGCAAGATGCACTCACATACCTGAAATACAGCTGCACGGTCTCAGCAATGCAATTGGCATAAATCACAAACAGGTTTGAGTGTTGCTGGACGAGCAAATTACTTACGGTTTCTGATTAACTGCAATAATTCTTCCCAAGTTTGATCTAAATTCGGTATGCTAAAGCTTAGACGAGTCAGGTTCTTTATTGTGAAATTATTACCTATGAAAATTTAGCTAGATTGTGTGTGTATGCTAAATCTCCCCTTTGCAAGGATCTGAAACACTTTGTTCAGGTTTCCCCTCCTTCCTACCATGTATTTTTTGGAAGGGAAGAAAGGAGGGAAGGGATGAGATGGGGCTATCCTCTAAGCCACCTTTATCTGAACAGTTATTTATACTTTTTTATTTTTTAAATTCAACCACAAAACTGAAAAAGCAATACCACAAAATCTCCTCCAGAGGACCCAAAAGCCCCAAACCTCACTTCCAGGTGATTGCTCAGCTAAAGTTAATGGAGCAGTGACAGTGATGCCATCTTTGTCCTTCTGGTGATCTCCTCCATACACATCTCACTGTGCTTCATCACTGTACCACCAAGTCATGCTGACTCTGTGAAACAACTGCTTAAGAAAAGGCACATTACACAATCTGCTGCTTAATTCTGAACTGAAGGATTTCATGGCAAATCATACCAAAATCTGCTCTATTGCAAAACGCTGTTTACACGTTAAAATAAAAGAACAATGTTACAAGTGCAACAGAGAGAATGAAACAGCAGACCTTCTACGACCTTCAGGAACAAAGAATAGGGTGGTGATTACCTGTTTCCAGGCTTTTTTAAAATTTCTTTTTACTTAAAATAAAGAAAAATGAATGTAATCCAAGCTCAGGCTTGGTTTTTCAAAAAGCATATCTTTACCAGAAGCCTGAAGTAAAAATAAAACATACCTCAGGGCTTTCCAAAGCTTCCTAAAGAGGGCAAGTGTAGAGGGAGGTGCTCAACTCTTCTCCCTGGCACCCTGTGAAAGGATGCACGGGCATGGTTCAAATCTGCAGCAGGGGAGGTTCAGATTGGACATTTTGTACCACTTCTTTACCAGGAGGGTGGTCAGACATTGGGACAGACTTCCTAGAGAGGTGGTCAATGTCCCATGTCTGTCAGTGTTTAAGAGGCCTTTGGTGAATGCACTGAGTAACACGCTTTAACTTGTGGTCAGCCCTGAAGTGGTCAAGCAGCTGGAGCAGATGATCACTGCAGGTTCCTCCCACCTGAAATAGTCTAATCTAGTCTGTTAACAGTAATAATAATGAAATTCTAATGGAAGGCTGCCTTGAGCATGAAAGACCAGAGGGACTGGGAATGACACGTGTGAATACTCTGGTTTGAGGGACAGAAAAGCTAGAATTTGTATTCCTGCAGTGGTTGCTGGTCAGTTGAAGTCCTTCACTGCTCTGACACATCAAGTTTCTGTTTCCAATAATATTTACAGATTGCTTTGGATCAGAAAAATAATCTTCCCCCATGCAAGCAAACATTAAGCAAGGGGAACAGAAATCAATGTATTACAGGTCAGAAAAAGTTATTAAGAAAAACCCCAAACAACAAAAAAACCGCCACATCAAATTCTAACAACATTTTATGAAATTTGTACCTTTCAGAGGTGATCTTATTTTTCCTTGAAGCACACCCAAAGCTGCCTTTCTCTGACCAGTGGAAGAATTTAGGAATTTAACAGGCAAAACCTTGGTTTCTCACTGTATTTGTGTAAGCCAAATCATTCTCCAAGGAAAGTTTCCTGCTTGCAAACAAGAGGATACTGATGGGGCAAGGTTTAGCACAAGCAGCAAGAGCTGTCAGTATCCTCCACCATCACAAGTACAGGACTGTTGTGTGTGAGAGGTGACACCATGGCAAAGCTTCAACTTGAAGTCACTCACAGTAATCTCTGGAGACAGAGACAAATCTGATGCAGAAACAGTTACCATGTGTTGGTTTCCAAGTAGGAAACCTCTCAGGCCTCTCTCAGAGTTTGACAAAGCTGAGAAATGGCAGCCAGCTAGATCAGGGCTTCTTACATCATCTGGAAAAAGCTCAACACCTTACACATTTCTTCATAGTAACAAACTGTCTTGTAGAATTTCACTAGGGATTGCTGCACATGCAGCCTAGCATGTCACGGCAGGGAAAACCAGATTCTCAGTTACCAGATCCCAAACTCCCTGAATTCAAGAGAAAAGCTGCCATGGACCACTAGACTGTGGAGGATGCTCCAGGGTCTGGTTTTGGCCAGATGTCAATTTTTGAAGTGCTACATGTGCTGGTGCAGACATCCCTCTCACTTTTAGTACAGGGCATTTATTTCCCTTTGCTACTAAGCCACTCTGAGCTCTGGATAACCTAAGACTAAACTCCTACCTAAAAAACCCTGTGAAGGCTATATTCACAGCATGCTTTACAGCTGGAACATTGTATTTTTTTATGTGGAAAAAAATATATGTCTTCTATGGGGGCTCACTCTTTTTCAGGAGAAAGCTCCAATACCCTGAAAAGTATCTGGGAGCTCTTTTTAATTTAGCAAGGTGGTATGTTGGTTGACACTGGCAAGCAAACTCATATTTATGAAGCGCCCTCTCAGTGCCCTGTGAAATTTGCCATTTCCTTCCATGACAGTCAGCGCTATCTATCACGAGAACATAATCCCCTAGGACAGGAGACCCGAGCCCCTTTGCTGCTCTCCTCTGCAAACAGATGCGTGCACGTTCCCCAGCTCTGAAAGTCACGGCCAGCTTTTGGCAAAGAACTACAGCAGCTGCACATCTGCAGAGGGGAAAAGCTTTCAGCAAAAAATACAGAGGGGGTTCTCATCCTCCCCCCGCCTGCAAAGCAAGCTCAGCATTTGTTCCTCTCCAGATGACACCCTGATGGGTTGATTTAATCATTCACATATGCATGCCTATTCACAATTCTTCCAAAATACCAGGGCTCTGACAGCATCTCACCTGAACTGCTCACAGTAACAAGGCCCGTCAGCAAGTGTTTGGCAAGAAGTCTCGCAGGGTAAGAAGAGAAAAATCAATGTTCAAGGACACTGCTAATATAAAATGATTCTACAGAATACAAGTGGGTGAGTGAGACACCACTTGTGATGAGGAAAACACCTAAGCAGGTGGTTAATTTTAAGCCTGTGCTCAAAGCCTGGTATCTTCAATTAGGCTGCATGAAGTACAGTCCAAGCTTCTCTGAGCAGGAGTGGTGCACTGCCCTGGGAGCCAAGGCACTCTGATGGGTGGATTTAAGCATGCGCCGTGACCCACATGTCTGCTTAAACGATTTGCCAGACTGGGAGCACAGTACAGAATATTTAAGTGTAGCAGGATCACAGAAACACTTCACCACTTTCATTCCCAAAGGGAAATTTAATTAAAACACAGAGCATCTAGCCATTTAAAATTATTCTGGTTGCAAAGGGCAGCAAGTCCTCACCCCCTGAAACAGTCTCTCTAGTGGATTGCCAGAGTCCCCAGTAAGTTTCTGGAAACACAACTGATGTGCCTGAACTTTGTCAGGAGCCATCTGCTCTTTGGGATCTGCAGGATCAGGAGTCCCAGGGCCTGGTAGGGTCTCAGCCAGAACTATTTTGTCCATTTCTAAGCAAGGTGGCACCTTTCCCCACTCAAGCTGCCCCTGACCATCATAAGCTCTTGACATTTTGAGTATCTGGGCTGGATTTTCAAATGAGCTCAGAGGAAAGTTTTTCTGACTGTTTCTCTGACACCAGATTTTCTGACAGGCAAGACCCTTCCAAGCAAGGTCAGCACCCCATATGCTGAACTGTTCAGCCAATCTGATTACTTACCGTGATGCCTAACGAGGAGATGGGCAGAGGAAAATAGAGCTGCCAGCATTGCCTTGGAGAACCTGTCTTTACACTAAACTCCATTCAGGTCAATAGCTCTCTGCTGTACATATGCTAGAGAGAACAAGAGCAGTGGAACAAACCTCCACCAGTATTGGCAATACTGTTTTACAGAGGAGACAGGACTTGCCAAAGTTATAGATGCCACACCTGAAAACAAAGTAGCGCTCCTCCAACAGCTCACAGAAGGGTATCTGCCCTTTTAGTGGCACAGCACCAGCTGTAGCAAGTCACAAAGCCCACTTCAGACATCACGGATTGAGCTGAACAACAGCTGACTTACCTGTCTAGCTTCTTTCCTTTGGCTTTTTGCTCTGATCTTCCATCATGCACCTCAAAATCATCCCTGCCCCATACCCACACTGCTAGATGAGACCTTGCCAGCACTGCACGTGGAGCCAACTGCATGAAGAACCCAGGGGATGGCCAGGACCATCTGTTAGAGGCTTTTCTCTGTGTGGGTTGGTGTTTTTATTTTAACTCCCTCTGCTTCTGGGGCCCTCTTCATCTCTCGCTCCTCCCATCTCCCTCTCTCTGCTCATGAGGACAGAGTTTCCATCCTGGCTCCGGGCCAGCACATGCATGGGCAAAGGCAGAGCTCAGGAAAAGCCATCTTCTGCTCCCTTTCATCACACAAACACTGCCAGTTCCCAGCGCAGGAGCCCAGAGCTGAGCCAGAGCTTTGGCTGCAGTGCAGGGGGACTGAGGACCAGCGCCTGCTGCCCGGGCTGAACACGGCAGCCTGGCTGCAGTGCAAACACCTCCTCTCCTGGCCCTCCTGCTGCTGCTGCTGAGCAACCCGAGGCTTTACCCCAGCCCAGGAGCTGCTCATTCGACGGAAGACACAGATCGATCTCACATTCAGCAAAGGTCACACGTAACAGTACACAGAGGGAACAGGGAACAGTCAAGCCAAATTCTTGTTCACACCAGTGATTAAAAAAGGAAAACCAGAAGACCCCAAGCAAACCTGGCTGGCAGTGTCATAGCACCAGGATGATGATCTTGCCCAAAACCCCAAGGCTTCAGAGATGAACTGCATCCTAACAAGTTTAATCAGCAAAACATGACCTTTTGTCACCACAAACGATTGCATCTGGTCTGCTAAATCCTTGGAAGTAACAGTATGCCAGCTGCAGCTGGTTTCCCTAACCTGAGGAAGGGACAACACACTGAAGCAAAGGATGTTCTCTGCATTAAAGAAAGGAGTCCCGTTGCTTCAAGTTTCTTGCAAGATGAGCACCCTTTTAGGGTCTTTGTTGAAAACACATAGCACCCTTTTAGAGTCTTTGTTGAAAACACATAGCACCCCACATTTGATCAGCAAATGTTTAGGCAACTTGTTTACCTCAGATCAGTACAAACCCAGGGGTTTCATCACAGGATTACCCTGGCCATCCCGCCAGGATTCCAAGAGCACAACCTCTGTTACCAACTGCAACCATGGTGATATGGCTCAGAACTGCTCAGAGCCACCTCTGCACAGGAGGGACTGGACCATGACTATGGCAGAGCCCCAAAGGCATTTTGCTGCAGGCTCGCTCACTTATTGTCAGGACTTCAGTGCAACAAGAAATCTCTTTCCAGCTACATCCCACTCCCTTCTTCCCTGTGGAGAGTCTCTTCAGCCCTTAAGGAACTGCTGTGCAAGTGCATTAAAAGTCCTATTTCAGCATTTCCTTCATAGTAGAGGCCTCTTCCAGCCAGCTCTTGGGATCCTGCCAACAGACATATCAGCCACTAGTACTTAAATCCTTCCGCTAAAAAATGCTTCCCTAAAGAGCTTATACCCCAGTTCTGGATGCCTAAGAGTGCTGATCATCACAATTAACCTGCCTCAACAAAAGCTTAGGAGAAGTCCTTCTCCACTCTCATGTGCTTAATGGTGCACTACAGAGGCTTTTCTCCCCTTGGTCTGGCCTCCACTTAGCAGGGAGCAGCTTCAGCAAAGTTCCAGTCAGGAAATAAATGTCAGGTGCTCCAAAAGGAAGGGAGAACCAGGTGGTTTGAATGATGCATTTGGGGCTTCCAAAGGAGAATGACACTTATCCGGCACTTCTGAAATGCCCAGCATCTCTCCACGCAGGGCACTGTTGCACGAAGATTTTGTTGACAAATTTCTTAAAACTCCAGGCAAGGATTTCACTTGCCTTTGTGCCCCCTGAGCACCCAACAAAACACAGATTTTAATTCCTGTCCACAGGAATTAATTATTATGGCTCATATTAAGAACAACTCAGTGGAAAAGCTACTCCTGAACTAAGATCACATCTGAAAAACACAGCTTACATGGTCTTTATTTATCATCTCCTTGTCAAAATGAACATTACTTACATGTAAATACATCGGGCATGGGAGAAAGACAAGCCTATTTTAAGCGCTTGACAAAGATTTAAATGCCCTTCTTGGTTTTGGAGAAGAGAAAGCAGACAGAGGTTGTCTCTGCTGACAAAGTGTCCTAACAGATGTCCCAAGACAGCAATCTGGGGACACCACTAAAAGCAGAACTTTGGGACACTCCACACACACTTGTAGTCTACAAAGAGTACTGTACTTTGGATCTGAACTGCTGAACGGGGAGCAACTTCTTGCATGGACTGTGAGGACACGGACATGCCAAAGGCCAAGCCAAGCTTCAGCACGCAACCTTCTCACCCACAGGCAGAGAGTGGTCCCAGCAGAGCCGTAAATCTTTAGCCTGCTTTTTACATCCCTGGTCACTCCACCGCCCTTTGTTTTCAGTGCTTTCTCTTCCGTTTCTCAAACAGGCACCATAGTACCCTGGGAAATCCTGTGGCCTTCCTCTCTTTTCCATACTTAGCGTTTTCAGTTGTTTCCAAGTCCGACCCAACATTGTAGTTATTGATTTTCACATGCTAAAACACTGTCCGGATTATTAAAGAAAACACCAAACAACAACCAAACAAACCTCCCCCAAACCAAATAGCCACCAAACCCCACAAACACTACCCCAATGACAACAATTCAGAACACAAGACAAGGGTCAAGGAAATGCATTCCTTTCCTCTGGCAGAATGCAACAACAACTCCCTTTTTGGTGGTTCAGAAAATGAAGCCAGCACTTTATTGGACTACACTACCACAAACCAAGAACGAGTGGTCAGTAAGGTGGCAGCCAACACACAAAACAGCTTTTTAATCCACCACCAACATGATGGTAGCTCCCCTCCCGGTAGCAAATGAAAGGCCCACGGAAATCTCTCTGGCCATCTCTTTATCCTCCCAGATGAGCTCCAGACTGGAGATGTTCCTCTCCAAAAGCAACAACCCTGCTTAAAAGGCAAGAGCAAAGGTGGCTGGGAGCACCTCAGGGTCAGGAACAATTCCCATACAACTTGCTGATCTGTTTAGGAAAGAAACTGTGCTCTTGCAAAGAGCAGGATTAAGTGCCCATGCTTAGCACTCACCGTCTCCTAGAACTTACTAGCAGCTCCTGCGAGGCTCCAGCGCCAAGCAGTCAGAACACCTCAATCCCCCCATGACTACCCCTTTTCCAGCACCTAGCATTAAGAGCCACGCTTCTTGGGACACTCATAAAATCAAAGCCTCGGAAATACACCTGGCACGGTTTACCCTCCAGTTTGCATTTGATACCTTGGGACTACTGCAGCAGCCAGCTGTAACTTCTTCCCAGTTCCCTTCCCAAACACCATTCCCCTCCACCAACTCCACGCCTAATCCATTAGCACCCATCGTCCCTGGGTACCACAGCGGAAAGGCAAGCTGGAGTTTCTCCCCCTAGAGCAGGTGAATGTTCTCACGGATCCCCCAGCGGGAGTCAGAAATGTCACCCTGTTAAGCTACAGGCTGCACCCAAGGGCAGACCTTTCCTCCAGCAGGAGGTAAAGTAAGAGAAGAGCAGGCTATCCATAGAAAGGAATGAGAAATGGAGGGCTACCATCTCGGAGGGATTCAGGGTTTTGCTGAAACCGAGGAGAACTCTGTCTGTTTCCTCCAGCAGGGCCCGGGCTTCCCCCAAAGAATGTGCTTTGCGTTTCCTCCTCTGTTCTGTGCCGGAGACCGAGGCAGGGCTGAGTTCGCTCGGGGGCCCCGTGCCGGGTGGCGGGGCTGGGGCTGCCGCTGCCCCACCGCCCCCGAACCGACTGCCCAGCAGCTTCCCCGGCCCTTCTCCCCGCGCCCGAGACCCGCTGTGGCAGCCGGCGCTGCCGTCCCGCACCCCGCGGGGTCCCGGTCCCGGTCCCGGCGGCGGGGCGGGGGGCGCTCGGCTCCCGGCCCCGCTCTGCTCTGTGCCGCCCAGCGCGGAGCGGGCATGGGGGCACAAAAGCCAACCGGGGAAGGCAGAATTACGATATACATTTTTGGGGCGGCACAGACCCCCGCCGCCCCGGGCTGCCCGCGGCTCCCGTGCC